>CM046660.1:7389277-7851777 GCA_025594165.1 Tamias sibiricus
GCTCCTGTTTGCTCATCCATAAAATAAGATTTAAATAGGGTTGGTGTAGGATTCAGTGATTTCATGGATGAAACTGCTTAGAAAAGTTCTTGGCACGTCAGTGCTGTGGAAGGGTCTGCCTTAATGATTTGGATTTCCACAGTACCAAGTGGGGCTTGGGTGAGTAACTATTTTTTTTTTTCCATCTGCTCTCCATTTGCCCTCTTTAATACAGACTTAATAATAAGGTCAACTGGGAAGAGCATGTGGTAAGCAAAGTATTATTGCATAGATGAAAGTCTTTTGTAAACCGTAAAGTGCTGCACAAATGAAGTCTGTACTTATTTTTATTGGTTTTTGTTAACAATTATTAATCTTATCAGGTCCCTCTAGACTATAGTACAGAGGGTTCTTTTTAATACTCCTCAGTTGATAAGCTAACAAAACCAGAGAAGGGAAGAAGAATCGGGGTACTGGGCTTAGGGCTATTGCCCATGGAGGGGAGGGATTACTGAGGAGCTGAAGGGGGATTCCTCATTAGGACTGAGTCCCATACCAGCAGTGCCATTTCCTTGCAAAGGTTGCCTGGCTGCTCAATGCAGGCTTTGGGAGGGGCTGGAAGAGGCAGGGGCTACCTGTTCCTGACTGTCCCCCTGGGTATTGCTCTGATACATGGCAGCTCTGCTGTTTAATAACAGAGTTGCCAGGGGAGTGGAGTTCATGGCAAAATTCAAACAGAGGAAGGAGGAAGAACAGGAGGGGAAAGTTTGTGGTTTGCTTCGCTTTTAAAAGGTTCACAGCAAAAGATGACGAGAGGCAGAAACAAGAATGCAGTATCGGGGGACTGGGGTTTTGGCTCAGTGGTTAGAGCACTTGCCTAGCACGTGCTGTGGCCCAGGTTTGATCCTCAGCACCACGTAAAAAAATAAACACATTGTATACAATTAAAGCAAACAAATAAATATTAAAAAAAAAAAAAAAAGAATGCAGTATCACCAGGCCCCGCCCCTGGCTTAGGAGGGGAGGTGTGTGTACGGAGACCAGGGGCGGAGGACTAGAAAGCAAGAGGAAATACGAGCTCAAACACAACCTGGTTCACGATACCTAAAAGCATACCTGTGGCATTTGCAGAATCCCAAATTATTAAATAACACCCTCATGTTGATTGGCAGGAGCTCTTCACGAATAATCAGCCATGTGAATAAGAGGGGAAGGAGCAGACTTTGGCATCAAGATGAGGGACATAGGATATGCCTGGCAATAGGAATTCTTGAGCCTGATTATATCTACAGTTCTATTGTCACTTAGGACCTTTAGCACTTCCAGGAGCAGGCTGAGTCCTGGACAGACTGCCCAGGCTGGGTGGACTGGGCAGACTAAGCGCCTTGACTTAGGGCTTAAGATCTCTAGATCTGTTGTTTGCTGCTGGCTCACAGCTTGGCCCAGGAAACCTCAGGTTGGTGGATGGGGGGAGGATCCAGGCCTGGTCCCAGCTGGAGAACTGCATCCCCATCACTCTGCAAGTTGGCAAAGGAGCTGTGACCTCCCTTTTCACCTGCATCCCCAGGGAGTTTCTCTTGCCTGAGAAGGGTGAGGAAGGAAGCAGGAGCATGTAGGGATAAGTTTAGAGCCATTTCAAGTGTCCATTCAACAGTCCCCAGCCTGGCACTCACCTCTAGCTGTTTACTTTCCAGCAGAGCTGGGTTTCCCTGCTCTGAAAATGATGGAAGTCATCTAGCCTTTCCCCCAGAACAGCTCACAAGAGAAAACATTAGCTCCCCAACACTCGTGAGTCTCAGAGATTTGCTTGCAAGAAGCCCCAGGGACTGTAAGTTAAAGGGAAGAATCCCTAGGGGAGGTAAGCCTGAGGAATTTGGAAAGTCACTTAGATGCTGGGCAGAGTCAACATCATTTCCTGCTCAGGTTATGCCAGAGAACCAGCCAGTACCTCTCCCCAAGCCAGCTGCTTGCCTCAGGGAACTGGGCAGGGCCCACCACTTAGCCCAAGAAGTCCCAGATGGCCCCAGATTGTCAGTGATGTCATATGCACTTCATTTATTTATCCATAAGTCTTCAGAGTGAGCAGAGAGAAAAACAAGCAAATGGAAACATCATACAGGGAGCAGCTAGCTGTTCCTGGCTTTCTAGTTTGTTCCTGAGCTGAGCAGGAAAATCTGGCAGGAACAAGAACTAGTGTCCCCACTTTGAGTGTGAACTCTCTTTACCCCCAGAGCTTGCATTTCCTGTGGATTTAGATTCTTTGACCACATTTTCGTGTTCCATTAACGTAGTTTAATTGAGAACAAAAAAGTCTCTGTGTGATAAAGAATCATAGAGGAAAACGGAATAGTGGGATGGTCTTCTGCTCATTTATTTGTTTTTGCCCTCGTAACATTTTTTTTTTTTTTTTTTTTTTTTTTTTTGGTAGGGGAGAACAATGTTGTTCTCTCCAGACCCTTCTCCAGGATCTGCGTGGTGACAGTCCCTTGGGGGAGGAAGGTTGGCTGGTGTGTGGAACTCTCTCTTTCTCTTAGATGTTAACTTCAATCAGTGGCCCCAAGTGAGAAAGGAGGTCAGAAGTGACCCCTATCTCCCCGGGCGGTCACAATGCACCTTCCTGTGTCTTTCTCACACCCTCCGGAGGCTGTGTACACAGTATGATAGGAATCCGTGCATGTGCCTTGGAGGCCGCAAGTTGTTGGAGCCGTGTCCTTACACCCTGGAAATGCTCATACATGTTTGCTGCGTGAACAGATGAGGCATGTGGGCTATTGAGGGATGTGTAATCACAGGTGAGCAGTAGAAGATGGACATGAAGGACAAGCAGGAGGGAAACTGTTGCTGCCTGAAGCGATGGTCGCTTGGAGCAGCGAAGCCACGGGAATAAGTTCAGAGGCAGACTGGAAACGAACAGGCTCTTTATTTTGCCAGCTTCTCCCTCCGGCTCCAACAACAACTCTCACATGCACCACACACCACCAAAAACCCAACAAACAATGGCGCCAACCAGATCAGCAATGTCCCGCTCAAGTCTCACGAGATCCCTGGCCAAGTCCCGCGAGATCCTAGGCCAAGTCCCGCGAGACCACGGAAGGCGGCAATGCCCCAACATCTCCATGGCCCACAGCCAACCGCAATCTCAGCCATCTCCCCAATCAAGGCTCCTACAGGGAACAGAGGGCAGAGAGGCCCTGCTTGCCTTTGCCATTCATCTCGGGGAATTGCTACAGCAGACTCAGGATGGAAACCCTGTGGAAGACAGAGGCCTCTGCTCCTATCTCCCTGCTTGTTCCTTTTTTTAATCCCCAAATGACCATGGCCTGGATGGGTGGATGGACAGTCCGTCTCATTCTGGCTCCTGGTCTTTCTGAGTTGCTGCAAAGGAGACTGACTTTGGCTTAGTAATTGCTTGCCCCTCTTAGAGCAAGATTTGGTATGTGAGTGTTCATCACGGAGCTTGGGAATTAAGCAATAGAGCTGAAGTCCCTTTGTCCTGACTCACTGGCATATGGGACCAGAGCTCATCCTGTCCATTAATTTTTCCAGAGCTCAAGGTCAAGTTTGGCATAACAAGGACTAAACCTGTGAGCTGTTCCTGAACCCCTAACTGGCATCATTAATCTGGATGGCTCTTGAGACTGTACGGGGAGCAAGACAGGAGAGTTCTCCGAGGAAAAGAGCAGCAACATTGTTCACATGCTTTAAATTATTTAGTTGCATCAAATATTCAGATTTGCAAGCACCACAGTGACTCTACTTAAAAACTCCAAGTGTGTGATGGATGGACTTAGTGCTTGTCAGTAGTCCCAGCCTCCAGCCCAGCCTCCAGGAGGCTCCTAAGAGTTATTTGAACTCCTCTGCATCAGGCTACGACTCTTAGGACTAACTAAAGCACAATGGCTATCCTACCCATGATATTTGGCATACACTTTTCTTTCTTTCTTTTATTTTTTTGGATTTAACTCAGGGGCACTCGACCACTGGGCCACATCCCCAGCCCTTTTTTGTATTTTATTTAGAGACAGGGTCTCACTGAGTTGCTCAGTGCCTCGCCATTGCTGAGGCTGGCTTTGAACTCATGATCCTCCTGCCTCAGCCTCCCAAGTGCTGGGATTACAGGCATGTGCCACTGTGCCCAGCTCTGGCAAACACTTTTCTTGTAAGTGAATTTTATTAACTTTCCCCCCTTTTTTTATTGGTGCATTATAGTTGTGGACTACAGTGGGATTCTTTGGAAAGTGAATTTTTGTTGGAGTTCTCACCAGGTCCCATAACCCATCCCCCTGAGAGAGGAGGCAGTGAATGGAGATAGTCAGGACTGGTTTGTACAGCAGTCACGCTTTTCTGCATAAGTGTGTTGTGTGAGCCAGTTCTCATGGGATTGCACTTGTGAATTGTGTGTGTGTCCCTGAGGTTTCTGTGTGCAAAGCTGCTGCTCTTCTCACAAAGTTTTGTCATTTTAGATGAGACCAGATGTGACACCTCTGGAAGCTGCTGTAGAGCAGAAGATGTGTGCCCTGATTTTTAAGCGAATCACAATAAAAAGTCACGCACCATGTATTTATTGAATGCTTCCAGAGATTTTATATATATGCTTAATATTACATTATCTAATATCATTACTCAAGACACAATAAGCCAGGCATTATCATTTCTATTTTGTAGCTTTGTGAAGCAAGGCTCATGGATATTGCTTAAAGCCAATCAAGGACTGAATGATTCTAAGCCTGGGGTTTCTTTCTACCACACCACAATGTTTCCTCTCTGACAAGTTTCTAGGTCATAAAATCTGGCTGCTCTGTCCAAACATCAGAGGATACTTCTTCCTCTATGATGCTAACTTGGGGGGATGAGAAGGGAGAGGGCTATGGCAGGGGATGGAAGGGTTTCTGGGAAGCTGGCCATGTCCCATTTCATCCCAGTTGTGGTTGCATAGGAGTGTGCACTTTGTGATAATCCATCAAGATGTTCACATGAGGTTCAGTTTTAGTTAGTTTGTTATATTTCAATAAATGTTTATCTAAAAATATCCTTCTTCCTAGCAACTAATGTTGCAGTGGAGTCCTACCTCTCCTGGACAATATGTCCTAAGTAGAATTTTAAAAAAATAATTTTTAAGTAGACTTAAAAATAATACAAATTTGTCAATACCTTGTCCCTTCACAGAAAGAGTTTTAAGTGAATCACAATAAAAAGTCATGCACAATCACAAAATAGTTCTAGGAGGAGGTTGTTAGCAGAGTATCCCTTACACATACATGCCCCTCTGTCGGGTGCCACACAAGCCTTCAGATTAGCGCCAGACCTCACAATGCTCAAGACCCAGCTGACAAGACCAAGTGTGTTCTGCAGTAAGCAGACATCTGTCTTCAGTGTATTAAGATGTGTTGGAACAAGCTCTCTCTCTCTCTCTCTCTCTCTCTCTCTCTCTCTCTCTCTCTCTGGTCAGATCAATAAACCAAAGGAAGGGAAAATTTTCATGAGCTTCATCCTGTATTTCATGTGCAGGTAATTGAAGTGGGAAAGACCACATTTAATCAATCATTTGAAAAAAAAAAAATGGTCTCCCCAATCTTAAAGGTTTCAAAATGAATAATTATATTTATATGATGGTTTAAACTAAGAGAGACCCATATGTCTAGTCACCAGGGTGGGTTTTGTAATTGATCTGTAATTTACATTCCTTTCCTTGCTTGCAAGGTCACTGTGCTAGATCCACAGCCTCAAAGAACGTGGGTCTTATGCTAATTTATTTCTGGATCTTATTCTCGTTTACTTCGAACTGTGGTGGTTTTAAAACTCCCAGACTGGGGTGGTTGTTACAGTTCTTTTTCCCCTTCTCCATACCTTAGGGCTTCGGAGACCTGGAGGGAAAAGATGCATAGACTCTTCAGACCTACAGACCTGCTTCCTGCAATAGTTGATTTTCTTTCATTTGTGTCAGAAATAGCCAGTATGGCACAGATTCATGCATCTAAAACTTTAACATGCATATTTATCTCCTAGGGATCATGTTAGAATGTAGATTCAGATTCAGCAGGTCTGGGGTGGGGCCTGACATCTACTTTCTAACACACTCCCAGGCAACACCAATGCTGATGGTCTACAGAGCACATGTTGGTGAGAGGTTTGAGAAAGGGTATAGAGAAAAAGAGACAAGACTTAAGAGTCACGATTCCTGGCTTTTAGTGCTGGCTCTGCCACTTACTAACTTGTGTGCTTGGGCAGGTCGCTTTGCCTCTGAGGGATTTAATTCCCTCAAATATTAATTGTGTAATAGAGGAGAAGGGTAGAGCAGATTATTTCAAAGCTTGCATTCAGAGACTTTTCAGAATGATATTTTGGCTTAAAAACTTGAAGTATGAGCCGGGCGCGGTGGCGCATGCCTGTAATCCCAGCACTTTGGGAGGCTGAGGCAGGAGGATCGCGAGTTCAAAGCCAGCCTCAGCAATGGCGAGGCACTTAGTAACTCAGTGAGACCCTGCTTCTAATAAAAATACAAAAAAGGGCTGGGGATGTGGCCCAGTGGTCAAGTGCCCCTGAGTTCAATCCCCGGTACCAAAAAAAAAAAAAAAAAAAAAAAAAAACTTGAAGTATGAGACCATGTACAGCCTTGCAAGTTTCTAATATATAACCTGTCATAAAATTAGCAAAGAAAGAATAGAAGGGCTGGAGCAGGAGGCCAAGGCAGAGATAGGGAACAACAGTAATTTCTTACGGGAAATATAAGGCTATATGGTTTCAAGGCAATAAATTTTGCCTTAAAAAGTGTTACCGAGGGCTGGGGTTTTGGCTCAGTGGTAGAGTGCTCGCCTAGCATGAGTGAGGCAGTGGGTTCAATTCTCAGCACCACATATAAATAAAATAAAGTCCATTGACAACTAAAAAATATTTTTTTAAAAAGTCCTACCTAGAAGGAGGCTTCTATTTCCCCCCAACCATTACTTCAGGAGGAGACCTGAATGACTGAAAATTGAATTGCATAAGAAACTTGAATGAGGGGAGCAACAGATGTGCTATAGCTTGGAAATAAGCAAATTCATTCAGAAGGCTCGGGGTGAGTCATGGCTGGAGGGCAGCTTTGGAGCCATGAGGGAGTCTGGTTTGAATGAAACACTTTGTCTGTGCTGCACAACATTTGCATGTCTACTTTCAGCCAAGTTGGCCAGGAATGCAGGTCTCTGACCACTGCAACCAGATCTAATGGGGCTGGAGCTTGTGAGACAGGGTAGGGGAGTAACCCAGTTTCCCCCAAGGGTTAGGGAAGGCCAAGGTGCTTGGGGTGCGCAGGTATTTAAACAGGGCCAGCGGCAGGAAGGAGGGTGTGGGAAAGGGACCCAGGTGATTTAGCTGAACGAATGAAACTCCAGATAATCTCTGCAAGTCTCTGGCGGCGGCCCTTCCCCCAGGGCCCAGGTATCTCTCCTCTGAGCAGCAAACACGATCAAAACCGTAAAGGAGTCCCCAGGCTTAGGGGTACGCGCTAGTTTCTTTTTAAGTCCTTAAAGCAAAGTGAGGGCAGCAGAGAGAACTCCCGGGGGACAGTGCCCTCTGCCAGCACTGGGAGGGGCACGGAGGAGACTTTTACCTTATGAAGGACGTGCTCGTGGAAGACAGGGCCAGCTCCCCCCTGGTAGGAGTCGGGTCTCTGCAGGTCCATGCCCGGGTTGGGGCCCGCTGCTCCCCGCGCTTCGAGCGCTCAGCGTCAGCGCTCCCAGAAGCCGGGTCCGCGTTCCGCTGGGTGCGGCAGGCTCGGGTCTGAGCCCCTTGGGCCGGGCCGCATCTGCGTTCAGCACTGGACAGCTCCCGCGGCGCCGCGGCGCGGTACCCGGAGGGCGGGCGGCCGCTCTCCTCCGCCACCGCGGCGCTTCAGCACCAGAACAGCAAAGCCGCCTCTGGGCGCCTGGGACAGGAGTTCTGAGACCGTCCTCGCCGCATCTCCTGTCTCGTGACTCTAGGATGCGGGGAGGGACGCCAGATCTGAGCCTGGCAGGTGGTCCGCGCGCGCCGTCCCCGGTCCCGGAGTCCGGAGGCTCAGTGACCCAGGCTGCGTCCTCAGGGCACTGCGGTCCCCGGAGCTCGCGGTTCCTGATGCTCAGTGAACCAGCCTCCCCGTCACCACGCAGCGCAGCGCAGCTCCCCTCCCGCGTTTGCGGAGGCGAGGTCCTGCCGCGCCGCCGCTTCTCTTTTGGTCCCTGGACAGTTCTCCCCGGTGTGCAGGAGACAGCGGCTCTAAGCCAGAGGTGGACGGATGATGGGCCTTACAGGTCCCTGAGGTCCTTGAAATAGGCAAAATTCTGCCTAACTGTACTTTCGGAGGGAGAGGGCCCACAGCTTCAACGACACCCTCTAGATGCACGTGACCCCAAGAAGTTAAGAAGGATGGGCTCGGGCGGTGGCGGTGGCGTGGGGGAGAAAGGACGATTAAGAGCACGGGTTCCAGAATTCAAGGCTTGGCTCTGAAAATATTTAGTTGGGCAATCGTGGGCCAGTTTCTCGCCTGTGTCCGCCTCCACCACAGTACCCACCTTATGGCGGTGTTCTGGGGATTTAACTAGTTAATATATAGAGCCTAGAAAAGCCCCTCGATAAATGTGAGCTATATATTCTCTTGGCAAGAGTACGGGAGGTCTGGCTACCTCCCCTAAGCATCAGGGAGGTCCTGCTGCTGAGAGTTCATTTGTCAGGTTCATCCGGACTAGGAGAGGTGAGGCTGATCTTCATGGAATGGGGCTGACTGAGACTGTAACCTCCAGGGTTCTCCTCTTATGGTGACTCAGTGTCCAGCAGGTGGCTACCTCACTACAGTCCAGTTTCCACTGGCCCTTGCAGTCAATATCAACATGGAGGAATGTTTATGATGACCTCGGGTTTAAAAGGGTGCACATCACTCCTACGCTTCAGTTCATTTTTGGCTGGGTTGCCTTAGCCAAATCATTAAAGTTCTCTGGGATTGCTTCTATTTTCTCATCTGTAAGACACATGCAAAAATCGATGCCTAACTTTTTTTTTTTTGTGTTTGTGTGTGTGTGTGTGTGTGAGAGTAAATGAGACAACGCATGTGAAAAATCTCTTAACACTTAATAATAATAACACCTTCTAAATGAAACTTTCTTTACAGTTTAAATGAAGGAAATGAGAAAAGTTGAATCTGGCTGGAGTCCAGAGACAGGAAAGAGAGGTGATGCGAGACAAGTCTAGAGAGGCAGGTAAGGGCCCCGTCCTGTTTGCCATGTTAAGTGTTTTGAACTTTATTCTAAGAGCAATGTAAAGCCATTGTAGTGGAGTGGCATGGCCAGATTTGAGTTTTAAAGGTATGATTTGGGATATTATATATAGAGTGGATTAATAAATATATGCTCATATTTTCTTATTGATCTATAAAATCTCTATATATTATGGGCATTTGTCCTTTATGCCATAAACATTGCATTTTATTTTCCAATAATTTTGTTTATGTTTTTTACTTACTGTTTTCAATTTTTTTATTCTCTAAATTTGGTTCTGAGCATGAGAAGGCATTAGCCAGGCAGAAGAGATCAGAGGTCTACTGCTGAGCAGACAATAAAAGTAAAGAAGAACTGATGTTCTTTACTGATCTTCCTTCTACTCATTTATTTATTTTTAATTGGTGCTTTCTACATATACATAAAGGTGGAATTCACTCTGGCATATTTATAGATGCACATAGCATAATTTTGTCAAATTAATTCTGCGTTTCCTCCTTTTCCCCATCCCTTCCCCCTCCCCCTCAATCTCCTCTTCTCCACTGATCTCTCCTCTATCTTGTGATATCAGACTTCCCCCTCAGACCCCCCTTGCTTTGCTCTAGCTTCCACATATGAGAGAAAACATTGGATCCTTGACTTTGAGTCTAGCTTATTTCACTTAGCATGATGGTCTCCAGTTCCATCCATTTACAGACAAATGCCATAATTTCATTCTACTTTATGACTGAGTAAAACTCCATTGTGTATATATACCATGTTTTCTTTATCCATTTTTCTGTTGATGGGCACCTAGGTTGGCTCCATAGTTTGGTTATTGTGAATTGCACTGCTATAAACATTGATGTGGCTGCATCCTTGTAGTATGCTGATTTTAGACTTTTTGGATAAATACCAAGGAGTGGGATAGCTGAGTCATTCCTAGTTTTTTGAGGAATCTCCAGACTGCTTTTCAGAAGTGGTTGTCCTAATTGCAGTCCAACCAACAATGTATGAGCGAACTCTTTCCCCCCAGGTCCTCTTCAGCATTTATTATTATTTATATTCTTGGTAATTACCATTTTGACTACAGTGAGATGAAATCTCAGTGTAGATTTGCATTTCCCTGATTGCTAGAGATGTTGAACATTATTTCACGTATTTATTGGCCATTATATTTCTTCTTTTGAGAAGTGTCTCTTTAGTTCTTTTGCCCATTTGTTAATTAGATTACCTTTTTTGTATTAAGGATTTTTTTTTAGTTCTTTATGTATTGTGGATACTAATCCCCAATCTGAGGAGAAGGTAGCAAAGATTTCCTCTCATTCTTTAGTCTCTCTCTTCATGTTTTTAAATATATCCTTTGTTGTGCAGAAGCTTTTTAATTTGATTCCATCCCACTTATTGATTCTTGGTTTTATTTATTGTGCTTTAGGAGTCTTATCAAGGAAGTCAATGCCTATGCCAATTTGTTGGGGGGTTGAGCTTACACTTTCTTCTAGCAGTTGTGAAGTTTCTGGTCTGATTCCTAGGTCTTAGATCCACTTTGAGTGCAGGGTGAGAAACAGAGATTTAGCTTCATTCTTCTACAAATGGATATCCAATTTTCCAGGACCATTTGTTAAAAGGGCTCTTTTCTCCAACATATATCTTTGGCACCTTTTCCAAGTATCAGATGACTGACACTATGTGGGTTTGTCTTTGTGTCTTTTATTCTTTTTTTTTTAATATTTATTTATTTGCTTTTAGTTGTACACAATGCGTTTATTTTTACGTGGTGCTGAGGATCAAACCCGGGCCGTGCACGTGCCAGGCGAGCGCTCTACCGCTGAGCCACATCCCCAGCCCCTGTGTCTTTTATTCTATTCCATTAGTCTTCATGTCTATTTTGATGCCAATACCAGGTTGTTTTTGTTATGATAGCTCTACAGTATACTTTGAGATAAGGTATTGTGATGCCTACTGCATAACTCTTCTTGCTCAAGATTGCTTTGGCTATTCCAGCTCTTATTTTTCCAAATGAATTTTAGGACTCTTTTTTTTTTTTTCTAGTTTATTAAGAGTGTCATTGGTATTTTGATGGGGATTGTGTTAAATCTGTAGAGTGCTTTTGGTAGTATGGCCATCTGACAATATAAATTCTGCCTATCCAAGAACATGAGAGGTCTTCTCATTTTCTAAGGTTTTTCTTAATTTCTTTCTTCAGTGTTTTGTAGCTTTCACTGTAGAGGTATGTTATAGTTTAGATGTGAGGTGTCCCCCAAAAGCTCATGTGTGAGACAATGCAAGAAAGCTTAGAGGGGAAATGACTGGGTTATGAGAGTCTTAACCAGGTCAGTGTGTTAATCCCCTGATAGGGATTAACTGAGTGGTGACTGTAGGCAGGTAAGGTGGGCTGAAGGAGCTGGGTCATTGGTGTGTCTTTGGGGTATATATTTTGTGAGCCAAGCTTAGTCTTTTTCTGCTTCTTGGTGCCATGTTCTTAAATACTTTCCTCGGCTATATTTTTCTACCATGATGTTCTACCTCACTTTGGGCCTTGAGGAATGGAGTCAGCCATCTATGGATTGAGACCTCTGAAACTGTGAGTCACCAAATAAACTTTTCTTCCTCTAATTGTTCTTGCCAGGTCTTTTAGTCACAGCAGCAAAAAAGCTGACTAAAACAGGGTATTTCACCTCCTCAGTTAGATTAATCCCCAAGTATTTTATTTTATAAATATTTTGAAGTTATTGTGAATGGAATAGTTTTCCTGATTTCTTTCTCAATAGAGGCACTATTGGAGTAGAAGAAGGCTATTGATATGAACGGGATCTTGCATTCTTCTACTTTGCTGAATTGACTTATCAGCTCTAGAAGCCTTCTGGTGGACTTTTTGGGGTCTTCTAGATATAGGGTCATGTCATCAGAAAACAGAGATAATTTGACTATTTCTCTTCTTACTTGTACCCCTTTAATTTCCTTCTCTTGCCTGATTGCTCTGGCTAGAGTTTCAAGAGCTATATTGAACAGGAATAATGACAGTAGACATCCTTGTCTTGTTCCTGATTTTAGATTAAATAATTTCAGTTTTTCTCCCTTCAGTATGATGTTGGCTTTGGGCTTGTCATACATAGCCTTTATAATGTTGAGGTAAGTTCCTTCTATCCCTATTTTCTCCAGCACTTTTTACATGAATGGGTGCTGGATTTTATCCAAGGCCTTTTCTGCATCTATTGAGATAACCATCTGATTCTTGTCCTTAATTCTATTTATGTGGGTATATTACATTTATTGATTTGCATGTGTTGAATTAATCTTGCATCCCTGGAATGAAACCCCCCAATCATGGTGAACTATCTTCTTGAAAAAAATATATATTTAAATATGATTTGCTAATATTTTATTAGGATTTTTGCATCTATAGTCATCAGATACTGTTCTTTGTCTGGTTTGATATCAGGGGTATATTGTCTTCATAGGATGTATTTGAGAGCGTTCCCTCCCTTTCAATTTCAAACTGGAGAAAGGCTGGTGTTAGTTCTTTTTTAAAGATTGTGTAGAACCTAGCTGAGAATTCATCCAGTCCTGGGCTTTTCTTTGCCGGAAGGCTTTTAATTGCTGTTTCAATTTCACTGCTTGATATTGGTCTGTTTAGGTTTTCTGTATTTCCCTGTTCAATTTGGAAAGGTCACAACACAATGATTTTTAAAGATAAGTTATTCTCAGCCAGGTGCGGTGGTGCACGCCTGTAATCCCAGCACTTGGGAAGCTGAGGCAGGAGGATCACGAGTTCAAAGCCAGCCTCAGCAACAGGGAGGCACTTAGCAACTCAGTGAGACCCTATCTCTAATAAAATACAAAAAAAGGGCTGGGGATGTGGCCCAGTGGTCGAGCACCCCTGAGTTCAATCCCTGGTACAAAAAAAAAAAAAAAAAAAAAAAAAAAAAAAAAAGGACAAGTTATTCTCATAAGTAATTTTATTTTGGACTGACATCTTCCTGAGATTTGGGACCCCTGGGGTGTGTTTGGTAAGGACATCTGCAGACCATCTCTTGGATGGGTGATTTGTTTTTGTGGCGCTTCAGGCCTAAGCATTTTAGAAGTGACATACTCTAATCCCGTCTCCACAGGCTGCGGAGGCAATCCGGTTGATGGTGGGCTTTCTTATGCCACGTCGTCTCCCCAAACAGGAAGAGGTTTAAGGCCAACTTTCTTGCCAGCTGTGAATCGCCCTCTCCTGGTCTGTGCCTCTGGCCTCAGTTCCCTCTGCTGGGGAAGTGACGTTATATTCTTCTGGGATGTGTGGAGTCACAGGCAGAGCTCAAAATTTCTTCTTTTGGTCCTTGACTTCAAGGTCAGTGAATATCCAGTTCTCCACGCTCAGTTCTGCCTTTTTTTTTTTTTTTTTTTTTTTTTTTTTTTACTAGCACATTTCACTCCTGCACAACTCCAGTGATCCACAGCATTGGGTTACATGGGTTCAGTTGACTGCTTCCTCCTTAAATTTGTGTCTTAAAGTACGCAGGTCTGTATTAATAGTAGTTATATCCTCCCTGAGAAATTAGTCTTTTTTTTTTTTTTTTTTTGTACTAAGAATTGAACCCAGGGGTGCTTAACCACTCAGCCACATCCCCAGCCCCCTTTTAATTTTCTTTTATTTTGAGGCAGTGTCTCACTAATTTGCCGAGGCTGGCCTTGAACTCACAATCTTCCTGCCTCAGCCTCCCAAGTTGCTGGGATTACAGGTGTGCACCACCATGGCCAGCAAAAAATTCACCTTGATCAGAGTCTCCCTGATGTACAGAGCTCTCAAGAGTGCTCCTTTATATTTTAATGCTGATGCTCTCAGTGTCTTGTCTGGGAGATAAAATCTGGTGGCTTCGGATTCCATATCTGTCATCCTGTGAACTAGATAGGCTAAACAACTTTTTTTTTTTTTTTTTTTGGTACTGGGGATTGAAAAGGGCCATTTCAGGGGAGTTGCTAAGGCCTCGCCACTGCTGAGGCTGGCTTTGTGCCATCCTCCTGCCTCAGTCCCAAGTGCTGGGATTACAGGCATGCGCCACCCCGCCCGGCTGGCTAAACAACTTTTTAGTTTCAGGGGCGGGATTGTGGCTCAGTGGTAGAGCGCTCGCCTAGCATTTGTGCAGCCCGGGGTTCGATCCTCAGCACCACATAGAAATAATGGCATTGTGTCCAACTAAATGAATAAATAACTATTTTTAAAAAAGTAAAAAAGTTTAATTTTGAGGGCTGGGGTCGTGGCTCTGTGGCAGAGCGCTTGCCTAGCCTGTGTGAGGCACTGGGTTTGATCCTCAGCACCACATATGAACAAATAAATAAAGGTCCATCAATAACTAATAAAAAATTTAAAAGGTTTCATTTTGAAAACTTTAATGAAGTAGCAAATGCATATAGTAAAAAATAAAGTGACATGAAAGGTTTGGACATCTCTCTCATCCTCACTTCCAATCTCTCTTCTCTAAGACAAGCCCTTTTAGCTCTTTCTGTTTTAGCTCCTACCATGTCATTTTTTTTTTTTTTTTTTTTTTTTGTACTAGGGGATTGAACTCAGGGGCACTCGACCACTGGGCCACATTCCCAGCCCTTTTTTTTTTTTTTTGTATTTTATTAGAGACAGGGTCTTACTAAGTTGCTAAGTGCCTCGCCATTGCTGAGGCTGGCTTTGAACTGGCGATCCTCCTGCCTCAGCCTCCCGAGTGCTGGGATTACAGGCGTGCGCCACCTTACCCAGGTTCCATGCCAATTTTTTGTCTATCCACCTCAAGCATCTTCTGTTGATTGAACCTTTAAAGGTCCCCTGCTCTTTTCTCAGTATGGTTATGCAGCTCTTTCCTATTCTTCCACCAGCCAACTCTGCAAGTTCATAACAGACTTATACTCTATTTCTGGCGTCATTAACTATGGAATGGGTTTTTTTTTTTTTTTTTTTTTTTTGAGTCATCAAATGTAAGATGAAAAATTTCCATTTCCATTTCCATTCACTTCTCTTCTCATTTCTTTTCCCAACCTCTTTCAAATACACTTTTTAAACATAAACTTTGGTGGTGCTGGGATTGAACCCCTAGCCTTGTGCATGCAAGGCAAGCACTCTATCAACTGAGCTACATCCCCAGCCCCTTAAACATAAACTTCTGATCATAAAATTCTTTAATTTGTAAAAAAGTTGCAGAGGTAGTACAGAATGTTCTTGTATACCCCCAACTAATATCTTTCATTGCTATAGTGCAAATGTCACAACTATGAACCAATATTGATACATTGTTTTTAAAGTCCATGCTCTTAGCTGGGCACTGTGGTGCAGGCCTGTAATCTCCCGGGCTCAGAAGGCTGAGGCAGGAAGATGGCAAGTTCAAAACCAGCCTCAGCGTGTATAACCATAGAAATGTAAAGTTGTGCTGCAATTGTGTACAATGAATCAAAATGCATCCTGCTGTCATATATACCTTATTAAAACAACAACAACAACAACAACAACAACAACAAAAAACAGCCTCAGCAACTTAGGCCCTAAGCAACTTAGCAAGAGCTTGTCTCAATAAAGAAAGAAAGGAAAGAGAGAAAGAAAGAAATAGGACTGGGGATATGGCTCAGTGGTTAAGAGCCCCAGGGTTCAATCCCTGGTACAAAAAAAAAAAAAAAAAAAAAAAAAAAAAATTCCATACTTAATTCGTATTTTCTTAGTTTTTATCTAATGTTCTCATTCTTTTCCAGGATCCAACACAAGATCTGTCTATCTATCTATCTATCGTTTATGTTTTGCAGTGGTGGAGGTCAAACCCAGCCTTGTGCTTGCTAAGCAAGCAGTATCCCACTGAGCTACATCCCTAGTTCAACCTTTACTCTTTTAAAAAATACACCCATCACTTAAAATCCTGTGTTGTTTTTAGGTGTTGTTGTTTTTTTTGCCTAAGTTTGCAATTGCCTTTCTTTTTGTTGTTGGGAAAGGAAATGCTTGTCTTCTTCATGATATCACTCTTGTCCTCTGGCTCTTTACTCTTCCTTTTCTTTTCTTTTCTTTTTTTTTTTTTAGACAACTTCTTAAAATGGTTTTATTGATGGGGCCAGTCACTGACATCTTTATTTTGAAAGTTTGAATTGTCTGGTGTGTCTAAAGTGCATTCTTGCAGCTAATCAATAGCAGTGTTTGTTTGTTTATAAGACCTCAAGAAATACTCAGACCAGAGCTGAAAAAGTCAGAATAAAAAATAAAATATGATCCAGATATAGTCTTCCTTAATTACCCAAGACAAACACCTGCTTGAATTAGAATTTATAAGCATACATGAAATGTACAAAAAGAGCATCATAAAAAAGTTCATACAGCAATGAGAAAATGGAGGGGGGTCTTCTATTAATATTAAAAATGGCAAGGTATATAATACACAAAGTTTGCTGAATTGTAGATGTCTTTGGAACCAAAGGGGAAACTTTGTTCTAGGCCAGTGTATGATATAGTTGAGGTCTGTGATGTTCCACAAAGCTGGACTTAAGACTCCTATAGCACAATTTACTCTTCCTTTTCTTTCTTACAAGGTCTATTCTTTTCTTGAACCTCAATGACTTTGTGTTCTGGTGTGGGCTGTTTTCTTTGTTTTTGCAAACTACAAATTCAAATTCTTACAACGAATAGTTTTTGTGTTTGGATGACGACTTACCTCTTGAGTTTCTAGCTGGTTTTAGAAGGTGAATTCTGGGCCTCCTCGTACGCTCCAGGCTCGTGTTCCAAGCTCTCCTCCACACTCCCACAAACCTCTCTGCTGGGTCTTCTCTCTAACTGTGCCAAGAACCGCTGCTTTCTGGGCCAGCTGCCTCGCTGTAACCCTGGCATTTCCCTTGGTTCTCTTACTGCACAGAGCCAGTATTTTCTGTGGCTCATGACTTCCTCTTCCTTGGTTTATTCCCTTGTGAGCTTGGTTTACTTTTCTTGGTTGACTCATCATGAATAAGTATTTGAAGAAGCCACTTGAGAATGTACCCAAATAACCTCGTGTGACAGCGGCACGAGAGGTGGGCTGTCTGCCTGCCTGTGGGAGATGTGTTTGCTTGGCTCTTCCTGAATTTGGGCTGGATTTGAAATCCAGGCTGAAGGTTGTGTCTGTCCAGTTTGAAGACATGGCTACACTGTTGTCTGGGATGGGTATAGGAGTTAGTGTTGCTAATGGAACTTCTTGCCGGGTAACTCCCTCTGCCTTTGGGGATGGCCTGTTCTAGTATTTATTTTTCTGAATGCTTTTAAGATCTTACCTTGATCCATGATTTTCTGAAATTTCACATTAATGTATTTAATTATATACCTTTTAACATCTATTGTGCTGGGTACTCAGTAGATCCTTTCAGTCTGAAGATGTGCAACTTCTTTCCTTGCTGGGAAAATCTCTGAATTAGATTTTTTCCCCCTCTTCTTAGTTATTATGATTATTTTCTAGAGTCCCCAAATAGTCAGATGTTGTACTTCCTGGATTGGTCCTTTAGCTAATTTAATTTTTTTTTCATATTTTCCATTTCTTTATCTTTTTGTTCTATGAGCTAGGATATTTCCTTAATCTTATCTTCAAATTCTAATTATTATTATTCTCCTTCTCCTTCCTCCTCCTCCTCCTCCTCCTCTTCTTCTTCTTCCTCTTCCTCTTCTTTTTGGTACAGGGGATTGAACTCAGGGGCACTCGACCATTGGGCCACATCCCCACCCTTTTTTGTAATTTATTAGAGACAGGGTCTCACTGAGTTGCTAAGTGCCTTGCCGTTTCTGAGGCTGGCTTTGAACTCATGATCCTCCTGCCTCAGACTCCCAAGTGCTCATCTTCAAATTCTTAAATGCATAGTTTTAGCAACTTTCTTTTCACTTTCCAGTATTTTTTTCTCATTAAATTTTTTTTAACTGTCATAGAATGAACATAACAAAATTTAACATTGTAGCAATTTCAAGGGTGCAGTTCAATAGTGGGAAGTAGATTTATATTGTTGCATAACCTATATCTAAAACTCTCCTTGTCTTGTGAAAGTGAAACTCTGTATCCATCAAACAACCAGTCCTCACGCCCTCTCCATCCAGCCCCAGGCAACCACTATTCTATTTTCAACCCATATTCATTTGACTAATCTAGGTACCTCGTGATCAGAATGATACAATATTGGTCTTCTCGGGACTCGCTTATTTCACTTAGCATAATGTCCTCAAGTTCCTCCAGTTGTAGCATGTGTCAGAATGTCTTTTCTTTCTAAGGCTGAATAATAATGCCATTGGATAGATTGACCATGTTTCATTTATTCATTCATCTACTGGTGGACGCTCTGGGTTGCTTTCACAACCCCATTATGAATAATGCTGCTGCAAATATGACAAATAAACAAATATCCCATTGAGACCCTGCTTTCAATTGTTTAGGGTACATACCTGCATCCCAAAGTGGAATTGCTAACTCAGATGGTAATTCTATGTTTAATTTTTTATGAAAAAACTGTCATACTCTTGTTTTTTTTTTTTTTTTTTTTTTTTTTTTTTTTTTTTTTTTTTTTTGGTACTGGGAATTGAACTGAGGGGCACTCAACCACTGAGCCACATCCCCAGCCCTATTTTGTCTTATTTTGTATTTTATTTAGAGACAGGGTCTCACTGAATTGCTCACAGGGTCTCAACTGCCTCGCCATTTTGGGGGCTGGCTTTGAACTAGTGATCCTCCTGCCTCAGCCTCCCAAGCTGCTGGGATTACAGGTATGAAGCACCATGACTGGCCTCAATTTCTTTTTATCCTTTTGCTTTATGAACAGAGTCTCAAGAAATCTGATGAAGTGTTTCAAAGTTCTCTCCTTTCCCTTACATCATCTCTGCTTTATCTGGGGTCAGTTTTGTTACTTACATTGATTTTCTCTTTCATGTTGTAGATTTCCTGCTCTTGGATATCTGGGGATTCTTGGATGCCTACTGACATTTAAGAATGAAGCATTAGAAAAAATTTTAAAAAAGAATGAAGCATTAGAAAGGCTGACTGAGAGCTGGGCTTGGTGGCGCACGCCTGTAATCCCAGCACGTGGGAGGCTGAGGCAGGAGGATCGCGAGTTCAAAGCCAGCCTCAGCAGTGGTGAGGCACTTAGCAACTCAGTGAGACCCTGTCTCTAATAAAATACAAAAAAGGAGCCGGGCGCGGTGGCGCACGCCTGTAATCCCGGCACTTTGGGAGGCTGAGGCAGGAGGATCGCGAGTTCAAAGCCAGCCTCAGCAGTGGCGAGGCACTTAGCAACTCAGTGAGACCCTGTCTCTAAATAAAATACAAAAAAGGGCTGGGGATGTGACCCAGTGGACGAGTGCCCCTGAGTTCAATCCCCGGTACCAAAAAAAAAAAAAAAAAAAAAAAAAAAAAAAAACAAAAAAGGGCTGGGGATGTGGCCCAGTGGTCGAGTGCCCCTGAGTTCAATGTCCGGCACTAAAAAAAAAAAAAAAAAAAAAAAGGCTGGCTGAGACCCATGCATGTGGGCAGGATTTGTAATAGGTGAAACCTTTGGGTCAGTGATCAGGGAGTTTGCTGGTAATATGAGGAAACCCTGAGGCTAAAGTGATAGGGGTTTATTTTGGGGGTACTATCACCTACAAAGCTGCTTTAGAGGTCCTCAGACTAGACACTACTTTTTTTGGTCTCTCTTTTTCAGTGCTGAGGATTAAACCCAGGATCTTGTACACACCAGGCAAGCACTCTATCACTGAGCTGCATTTAAAAAAAATTATTTTGAAACTAGGTCTCATTAAATTTCTCAGGCTGGTTTTAGACCTGCCATCTTCCTGCCTCAGTCTCCCAAGTAGCTGGGATTATGGGTGTGAACCTTCAGGCCTGGCTTCAGGCCTGACTTTCAAAACATTAACATTTATTGAGCACTTATTGTATGCCAGATACTATGCTAAGATTTTGGTATACCATCTTGTTTATTCTGGCCAACAATTCCACAAGGCAGGTTATTATTGTCCCTGTTTTAATGAAACTGAGGCTTAGATAGTTTAAAAACACAGAGTTAGCTGGAATTTGAACCTAGGAGTAGGTGACTTCAGAGTTTCCACTGTTAACCAAGGAACTGTTTGGATTCTGAAATTTCAAGCTGCACCTCATGTGAACGTTAAGTGCAGCTTCCCTTGGGGTCACCAAGGAAATCATTAGCAAATCATTGTAATAAATGTGAAGCAAGCCTCCTGCTGAGCCCAGTGGTCAGGACTTGGAGAAAATGCCTGGAATTAACTCTCTGAGGATTCAATGTTGCAAAAAGTTGTGAAATAGGGGAGTAGGTGGCCCTTTGAGAACTAAAGATCCAGCAACACTGCTTCTCAGGAAGACCTTGATACGGTGCCACAGTGGAGCTCTGGGCTCTTGCAATGGCAGGGGGCACAGGAAGGCAGGGGCAGCTTTATCCTCAGTGACCGGCCCCTACCCACTCCCCAGGCTTGGGAGGGGACAGAGGCGATGGGTCATACTGACCTAGGAGGGACAATGGGGCTGTCTCCTTCCTTGGGAGAGATCATTCTTCACCCATTTATTCATTCGTAGCCAGGCACAGAGCCAGGGTAACTGGATAAAAGACCCACAGGTCCTGACTCTGAAGGGTTGGCAGTCTAGGAGGTGTGACTGACAGGCACAGAAGTGCCCTGCTGCACGATCAGGGCCGTGCTGGTGCAGCAGGGCACAGCCGCCAACACGGGAGCGCTGCACCCTCGGAACTGGGTCTCCATCCTGGCCTCGCCCTTCGTTACGTGTGTGACTTGGTCTGTTATGACCCCCTGCCCATCTTCGTCATCGTGGAGATGAAGGACTGCGTGGACGGCTGGTGCAGTGCCTGGTGTGTCCTGGATGCTTGGTGCGGGAGCTGTCTCTGTGGGCAGATGGGCCGAGCGTGCTGGAGTATACGGTGGGGGCCAGGAGCTCGCTCCACCTGCAGTGAGGAGGAAGGTGAGAGCTGGGGAGAGCTTCGCCCCAGAAGAGGCTGCTGAGCACCAGCTCTTCTTTCCCGGGAAAGGCCCCCAAATAGTATTGTCCCCTGTCCCAGTAGCCCAAGGAGTCACATTTTTAAAAAAATATATATATTTATTTGTTTTAGTTGTACATAATGCCTTTATTCTTTTTTTTTTTAAAAAAAAATTTATTTGTTTTTAGTTGTACACAATGCCTTTATTTATATGTGGTGCTGAGGATCGAACCCGGGCTGCGCACGTGCTAGGCGAGCGCTCTACCGCTGAGCCACAACCCCAGCCCCAGGAATCACATTTTTGATAGCTGAGAAACACCCTTCAAAAAGAGCAACTCAGACTTAAAAACAGCACATTACAGTGACACAGCCATCTCAATGTTTATAGCAGCACAATTCACAATAGCTAGGTTGTGGAACCAACCTAGATGTCCCTCAGTAGATGAATGGATAAAGAAAATGTGGTACATACACACAATGGAATTTTACTCAGCAATAAAAGAAAATAAAATAATGGCATTCGCAGGTAAATGGATGAAGTTGGAGAATATGATGCTAAGTGAAATTAGTCAATCTCAAAACTCCAAATACCGAATATTTTCTCTGATATAAGGAGGCTGATTCACAGTGGTGTTGGGTCGGGGTACATAGGAGGATTAGAGGAACGCTAGAAAGGTCAAAGGGGAGGGAGGGGAAGGAAGGGAGCAAGGGGGGATGGAGGTGAAAAAAAGAAAAGGTGGTTGAATAAGATGGATGTCATTATCCTAAATGCATGATTGAAGATTTGAATGGTACGAATATACATTGTATACAGTGTTATGTAAAAAGATGCTCTGTATGTTTATCATGAATTATAACGCATACTACTATTATAAATACAACAACTTTGAATAAAAAAAAAAAAAGAGCAACTCTGTGAGGCAGCTGGGCCACTCTCAGCACACCAGGGTGCTGATGCTCACGCCCTCCTGCCCTCTTTATTGGTGCTTATGGGGAGATGCAGGATAAAAAATGAATAAATGATCCTGTATTACGACCTCATTATGCCGGGCCCTTTTGCATGTATTATCTAATTTAATCTTATCCAATATAATTCTCGGACAGGGGAGAAAGTGAGATTTGGGGACAGTAAGTTATCACCAGGATCGTGCAGGTGGCTGATAGAACCATATTCAGTGTCTCCCTGTAAGCCTCAGTTTCTGTATAATGGGGACAATGACAACCTGTCTTATGGAATTGTTTGTCAGAATAAATGAGATGGTATATAAAAACATAGATGTTATGCCAAATGGCATACAGTAAGTGCTTAATAAATGTGGGCCCACGTCGATATGATTTGCTTTCCCCCTTCTTCACGGCCTTGTACACGTAGAATCATCACCCAGCAATTATGGTTCAGGAAGTGACTGTGAAGAGTTATTTGGAGCCTTTAGCTCGTGCTTGGGAAAAACTCCTGGAAATATGGGACTTTTTTTGGCTCTAAGTTCCAACCTTTCCTGCTGCTCAGTGAGAGTCAGGAGGAGGAGCTAAGAGGAGCTGCCACCCCAGAGGTGGACAAGAGGTACCAATGACATGGTCTCTCACCCAGCACCCTCATTCCCAGAGCCCGCATGGGAGACAACAGTGTGCTGACCCTGGGCACAGAGAGGAGCCACTCCTAAGGCAGCCCCACGGCCCAGGCCTCCGTCAACCTCCCGCCACCAGAGACACCGCGCCCTCTTGACTTCCACAGGACCTGGCAGCGCAGCGTGGGAGAAGCTCCCCGGGCTCCTCTGCTGGCTGCAGTGCTCCTGGTGACTTGCTGCTGCCTCCTTGTGGACGTTCGTCCCCAACAGAGTCTCAGAACTGTGATGCTGTTTTAGGAGAACTGTCACCCTCACAGCCCCACAGACAGGGGGCTTGTTTTGTCCAATATTCTGGGAGGGTCAGACAAAAAAAAATTTTACTTGCACCTCTCTCTGCCAGCCTTTGTGCTGTCGCTTCCCTTGTGCGTGGTGCAACCCTGTTCACCTAAGGAAAACCCTGCTAGGAGGAGCCTGGTGGGTGGGTACAAAGTTTCATTCAGCACCGAGTAGGTCTTCGTGACCTACTGCACAGCATAAGGACTACAGTTAAAAAAAATGTACTGTATATTTTAAAATTGCCAAAAGAGTAGGTTTTCAAAAAATGTTTTTAATTGCCGATGGACATGATACCTTTATTTTATGTATTTATTTATTTTTTTTTACTGTGGTGCTGAGGATCAAACCCAGTGCCTCACACGTGCTAGGCAAGCGCTCTACCACTGAGCCACAACCCCCGCCCCAAAGAGTAGGTTTTAAAAGTTCTTGCCACCAAGAATGTGAGGAGATGGATTTGCTAATGAGATTGATTTAATCATCCCGCAATGTCTATGGTATGTGTCGTAACCTCACAGTTGCCCCACAGAGATGTACAACTATTATTTGTCAAGTAACAATAAAACAAGATAAATATATTTTTAAAAATATCTATTTACTTGCTTTAGTTGTACACAATGCGCTTATTTTCACATGGTGCTGAGGATTGAACCCCGGCCGCGCACATGCTAGGTGAGCACTCTACTGCTGAGCCACAACCCCAGCCCCAAGAAACACACTTGTAGTAAGAGAATATGGCTGTCCTAGACGTCATCCTCCAGTTTGGGGAAGGGACTTGTTCTTTGGGTTCCATCTTTGACGGTGTATCACGGGTGATTCCTTTTCCATAGTTGGCAGCAGGTGTGTCGGTGTTGGAGAGGGCAGCGTGTGCACCTCCGTGGGAGGCATCTTATTTTTGAGGACTTTTTTTTTTTTTGCTGAAATCACACCTCACTTGGCCGACATCCTGTTCTGGCAGTGCCCCCTGCACAGCCTGCCACCTGCTCGAGGGACCAGTGGATTTGATTTTAGGACCTTTCCAAAAGGTCCCCTAGGATCCTTCACACTATCCTTTGTGGCTTGTTTTCCAGGCACACAGTGGAGCATCAAACCTGGGAAGAGGAGGTCCCTCCTTCCAGTAGGTAGCTGTTTACTCTGTTCTTAACCTAGGTTTTCTTTACATCAGAACTCAGGGTGCACAGAATTGGGCAGATCATAATTGAATCATGGCGTATTTATTATTCACCCATGAACAACATTCATTCATTCATTCATTCCAATGTAATAAGAACTGTGAATGTAAGCAAATGCCAAAACCTTTGCAAGAGCCTACATTTACCACACACCCCTCCCTATTCTTTCGCCTCTTCCTGGAGTCACGATTGTCCCGATTCCCGTGTTGGTCACTCCTTTATTTTCCTTCTTCCACAGTCACACTGTATCTATTTGCATTCGTAAAAGGAACAAAACGTGAGTTGCTTTTCTGCCTGAAGATTTTACTGAGCTCCTTCTCTATTTTGGCACATCACTGCAGTTTGTGGCTCTGACTGCTGGGTCAAGTTCTGCCGAGTGATCGGACCACCTGTTTTTCATCCGTCTCCCACTGACAGATATGTGGGCTATTCCTGGGTTTTCTCTGTCATGAACAGCATGGCTGTGAACTCTCACATATGTTTCCTGTTGCCCGTGGGCAGGGGCTTGTCCGTATGTCTCCATCTTACTTCTCTGAAGTCCACTGCAGGTGTTGCTCCCATCTTGGTGGAAAGTTTGGCACCGCTGGTGTCCAGCAGTGCTGGCTGGAGGGGCTGCATTGTGCTCTGCCAAACACAGCTGGGCACGTTGAAATGCACCTGAGATTTTGGTTCAGACAGATGTGATTTGAGGGCTACCTGGGCCACTTATGAGGGATGAGACTCAGATTGCTTTCTTGACTTCTTGGATCCCCATTTTCTCATTTTAGAAGTGGGGGTCAGTGATACTCATCTCATAGGATTGTGGGGAATAAATGGGATGAGATGCCCAACATGTAGCAATACTCTCTATATGCCTGTTCTTCCATTCTTCATTTATATGGAGCACCACATGCTATCATCATTATTACTGTACTAAATAATACTTATTACCTGTACTATGCTAAAAAGTCATGTTACTCCTAACAACAGAGAATTAGAACATGCAATTCTCAATTCACAGGACTTTGAAGATTAAGAGTAACTCACAAGAAACCCTGAGGTACAGCTAGGGAGGTGCACCCCAGCCCAGGGCAGGTAGGTAGGTCCCTTTACAGCACATCAGGGTCACATGCAATATCACCTACTCTTCTCACTAGCTCTTGTCCTGAGGAGCGTGATTTTTGGAGTCTCTGCTTCCCTGTGGGTGGTAATTGTACCGAGTGCTCAGGGCTGTGGTGTGGATTAAATAAGATAATCCATAAATACTGCCAGGAGCCTGGCTCACAGGAGGTGTCCTATTGATTGAGTGGCTGTTTTCAGATCTGTGCATACTGTGAACTCCTTACATAGGCCAAGTGTCCACTGGGTGGGGACAGTGTAGAGGAGATTCCAGTGTCAGATTTGTCTGGGAAGGTGTCTATTAATATTTCCCTTTGCAGACTTTATTTGGGCTCCCTCCGAACTGGGCAGGTCAGGTGCCCTTTTTGAAAGTACGGATTTCTCCAGACTTTCGGATACAGGATCTCTCAGCCTGAAGCTTGGGAATTTACATCATCGCAAACCCCTAAGGGTGACGCTGACGTGAAGACTAGTTGAGGCACTCCTGGGTTGGTGCCTGTTAATGTCCCTTTCAACCAATGTGGCCTGGAGAAACATTCAGAAAGGACTGTGCAGTCCCGAGAGAGTGGAGGGAGCACTTCAGCTGAGCAGGAGGAGAGCACGGAGTGGATTAGGAAGAGCACCTGGAGGCCTCAGGACAGGGGTTCGACGTGACCTAGACTGCCACATTGCATGTGAATCTAGAAACGGCGTGAGTGACGCCACTGATGTCCCCTAGGAGGGGTGGCCTCCTGGTGCACCGTTCCTAGGTTGCCACACAGGAATGACAGATACGCATCTCCTTTCTTTCTTGAGCCAGATCACCTGGGTAGGGATCTGGATCTGTCCTTTTCTGGCTGAGTGACTTGGGTCCCTGTGCTCTCTCTGCCTCAGTTACCTCATGGTAAGACAGAGAGGATAATGATGTGCATCTCATGGGGTTGTTTTCAGGATGAAGTTCATGGGTATCATATGGCTTAGTTGGAAGACTGTGCGTGGACGGTGACATGTAGTTATTAACCATTCTTTTATTTTCATTGTCATTGTCATCATCATCATCATCATCACCATCCCTCTTCTGCCATGTGTGACACTTATCATAGGATTTCCTAAATGATCATCTAACATGCAACCAGTGCTTTTAAGGAAAAAGATAGAGGAAGGATAGCTGTTGTTTCTCTCTCCCCACTGTTTTGAGGAAGAAGAAATAATACTTCTAGTAGGATAAAAATGTGGAAACTATTTCCAGTCATCTTCTTTATTTTATAGACATTCTAGCTGGGTACTTGGCTGGGAAATAGCCCAACTTCTCCTTCAGCTAGTGTGGTGGCATAATTATGTTCTGCCTGGTGTGACGTGTGAGCGGAAATCAAGTTCTTAAAAAGAGAGGAGTAAGCCCCCCTTTGCCTCCCCACTTGCTCTGGCTGGAATGTGGAGGGGATGGAGGGAGCTGGAGCAGCCATCTTGCCTTGAGATGGAAGCCAAGGCTTTCCTCTTCTTTTTTTTTTTTTTTTTTTAATATTCATTTATTTACTTTAGTTGTACACAATGCAATGCATTTATGTTCATGTGGTGCTGAGGATCGAACCCGGGCAGCGCACGTGCGAGGCGAGCGCTCTGCCGCTGAGCCACAACCCCGCCCAAGGCTTTCCTCTTCTATGGTAGAGTCAGAGGCTGTAAGAATCCCGAGGCCCGTGGAGCTGCCATGTCAACTCTGACTGCTTACTCTTGGATGCTGGAGGAAAGATAAAGGGATTTTATTTTTTTGGTACCGGGGATTGAACTCAGGGGCACTCGACCACTGGGCCACATCCCCAGCCCTTTTTTGTATTTTATTAGAGACAGGGTCTCACTGACTTGCCAAGTGTCTCGCCATTGCTGAGGCTGGCTTTGAACTGGCGATCCTCCTGCCTCAGCCTCCCAAAGTGCTGGGATGACAGGCGTGCGCCACCGCACCCAGATGATAAAGGGACTTTTATCTCTTGTATAGTTAATTATCTTTATAAAAAAATATTTTTGTACTGGGGATTGAACCCAGGCATACTTTACCATTGAGTTCTATCTCCAGCCCTTTTTAAATTTTTTTATTTTGAGACAGGGTCTTGCTAAGTTGCCTCAGCCTCCCAAGTCACTGGGATTACAGGCATGCCCAGCCTAAATTATCTTTTAATACAGTATCTGTGCAGTCAGCTTTTCATCACTGTGACAAAAAACCTGAGATGATTAATTGAAAAGGAAGAAAGGTTGATTTTGGCTCATGGTTTTCAGAGGTTTAAGTCCATGGTCAGTTGGCCTCACCGTCTCTGGGCCTGTGGTGAGGCATTACAGCACAGTGTGGTGCACATGACAGAAGAAGATGTCACCTCATGTCAGCTGAGATGGAGATAGAGATAGAGGTAGAGACAGAGATGGGGGAAGAGAGAGAGAGAGAGAGAGAGAGAGAGAGAGAGAGAGAGAGAGAGAGAGGGTGGGGGAGGACATGCAATGAATGGGCAGGGTCCCAATATCCCCTTCCAAGGCTTGCCCCTGATGACCTGACCTCCTCCCACTAGGCCCACCCCTTAATGGCACTGGCCTTTGGAGACAGTCCAGATCCGAACTCCAGCAGCAGCTGGGGGTGCTCTAAATGACACAGTTGTTTCTTGTGGAAACAGGGAACAGTCCGCCCAGTGGTCCAAAGAAGAAAGGAATGGGGAAGGAGGGGAGAAAGATCTTTGAATGATGTGGCAATAAAGCCACAGGGAAGGCAGGCCTAGGGCTATTAGGGTCAGATAAGAGGGACACCCGGCGTGGCCCCTCCAGGGCTGCAGAGGCCACCCCCACCACCGCGATCTTGGCCATGGGGGAGGGAGAGGGCGGGGTAGCAGAGGGTCTGGAACTGAAGGAGAGAGTGGGGTGGGGGTAGGGGAGGGGGTGAAAGGAGAAGAGAGGAAGGGGGAAGAAAGACTACGGATCCAAGTGGGGAGCTTTTAATCCAGAGAGAACACGTCTTTCCTCCTGATATTTCAGAGGTGGGAACAGATGGAAGGTCTTACTTCATCTCCTGCTCTAAACTTCAGGCACAGGCGGGGGGGGGGGGGGTGGGGGTGGTGGTGGTGGAATTACTGCCCTCCACAGGGAGAAGGTGACAAAGGGCAGGGACTGTGTTAGTCAGGTGGCAGTCAGCCACCAGACACCTCCCGGCCATGTTTGAGTGAGGTCACCAGGCAGCGGCTGGGACCTATTTTTAAGATGGCTCCTTGGGAGGGACTTTGGTGCTGTGCCTTTCCCCTCTCCCCAGGGCCACATTGCAGGTGTCACGACCACAGCGTGCTGTCCCGTCAGCTCGGGGACTGTGGTCTGTCGGGTAATTAATGGCTGTGAGACACACCAAACAAGGCCAGCCTGGAATAGTCTCTCCCGGAGTCTGGCGCTGTCTGTGTCCTTTACGTAACCTGGTCATTCTGTGACCTCACTGCCCGTCCTGCTGGGACACAGAGAAGGGAGAGCTGGACCCCAGGGCGGGCTCGTGGGCACAGAGGGTGGCAGACGGCGCATCGTGGCTGTCTGGAATTTCTGTCTGAAAACATGACTCACCCGGGGCTTCCTTCCCTCCAGGGAGCGGGAGGGCCTGGGTGGAGTGGGGTGGGTGGCTGGGTGGCGGATGCAAGAGGGGACCACTTTTCTTTGGGGAAGATCCTACATCCGAGGGTGCCTGTCCTCCCTCGCTCCATCCTCTTCCTCCAGATGATCACCCCTTTCTTTGCATTCCCTCTGTTTCGGTGGACCATGGAGGGACAGCGGACAGAACGGGTGAGCTCGAGTCAGATCTGCGTCACTTGGGACAATAAGTGTCAGATAGTATTACTAGAAATGGTCTCTGCTGCACAGCATGAGCGTGGGAGTGAAATGCATGCAGGGCCGTTCCACCCACAAACCCACGTGGGCAAGGTGCAGGGGCCTCTTCTCTCCTCCCCCTGCCCCCCTTCCTTTTATCTTCAGCTGGCTTCTATCCCTACCCTCCACCGAATGCACTGAGCAGGATCACTAAGGACCTCAAGATGACGGGTCCCAGGGCTGCCCTTTGCATATCTCCCGGGGCGTCAGCGCTGTGGCTTCCTCCTTCCTCCCTTGAACCCTGCCCTCTGGGCTCCTGTGGCTCCCGTGATTTGGTTCCCCACCTATCCGTCCGTCCGTTCAGTCATTCCGCTTTCCTTCCAGGGTTCTTTGGTGGCTTTTCATTCTTTAAATCTCATTTCTCGGGCTGGGGTTGTGGCTCAGCGGTAGAGCGCTTGCCTAGCACGTGCGTGGCCCGGGTTCGATCCTCAGCACCACGTAAAAGTAAAACGCATCGTGAACTAAAAGCAAATAAATAAATATTTAAAAGAAAAATCTCATTTCTCCCAGCGTCTTCACCCTCCTTTCTCCTTTCCTTTCTGTGAGTCCACTTGGTGATTCCTGCCGCTTTCATGATTCCAGCCCCAGTTAGGATCAGCTGCTCTTCATGGCCTCAGATCTCCCCCAACTGCACGGCCACCCTGAAGGGAGGCGATGTGCCCCGTTTTACATGGGGCAGCTGAAAAGTCAGGGCCAATCCAGGGCTTCTCAGGATTTCTTTCTCTCTCTCTCTTTTTTAAAACAAAACCAAGCTGGGTGTATTGGCACATGCCTGTAATCCCAGCACTTGGGAGGCTGAAGCAGGAGGATCATGAGTTCAAAGCCAGCCTCAGCAATGGCGAAGCACTTAGCATCTCAGTGAGACCCTGTCTCTAATAAAATACAAAAAAGGGCTGGGGATGTGGCCCAGTGGTCCAGTGCCCCTGAGTTCAATCCCTGGTACCAAAAACAAACAAAAAAAACCCTCAAAAACAATAGATTCAGAAGGGTAAGGTTTTTCACCAGGAGGGAAACCCATAAGATGGAAAACTGGGTGGGGGGATGTCAGTGGTTATATTTTTCTCTTTTTGGAGAAAGACGTCTCTGGGGAGAGAGAACAGAGCCATAGAGGACAATGAAGAGAGAGTCCCAGGACTGTGGGTTGCTTGGTCCCCACAGTCTCCAAGACTCAGCAGCACCCTTGCTGGTCCTGTGGATTGTCTTCTTGAATCATCTCCACGTGAGGAAACGAGCTTCCGGGGAGGAGAGGGGACCCAGGGCAGGCAGGTGCAGGCGGACAGCAGGACCCTGCAGGTAGCGTGCTCGTGACCATCGGGCCAGCGGGGTCAGGTGTAGCGGAGTTGGCAGAGAAGCGTCAGCAGCCAGGGAGGCCGCGGGAGACCCCGAATCCCAACGCTCATTCACGGAAGCTCCGTAGGAACTTTCTTTGGGGGAAGTGGCCAATCCAGGGGGTCATGAGCAAGGCCAGAAGAGGTGCTAGAGAGAAGGAAGACCTGGGCCTGGGGTGGGGCAGGCAGGAGCTGGGGACCATCTGCTGCTCTTAGCCAGCACACCCTAGTGTTTGACTCTGGATTTGGGGTCTGGAGACTGGAATTCTAGTCCTTTCTTTTCTTCTGATCTACTGGGTGAGATAGGTTATTTCTCTTTTGGGTCTCAGGTTCCCTGTTGCTCCAATTGGAAACGGGACGTCGCGTTGCGAGAGGGGTATTCACAACCACACCATACAAACGCCAAACGCCACACGCCAGTACCCCGTACAAACACCTTTACAGGGGGCTGGGTTGTGGCTCAGCGGCAGAGCGCTCGCCTCGCACGTGCGCGGCCCGGGTTCGATCCTCAGCATCTTGCAAACATAAATGCACTGCATTGTGTACAACTAAAATAAATAGATATTAAAAAAACCACCTTTACAGTTCATGCTCATTATCACGTTCACACCTGATAACAGGAAAGGAGACACAGTTTACCATCCCAGGCTAGTATAGGTGTCTTTTCCTGGCACTGGTGTCTTTTCCACTGAGATCCTTCCAGTGACAAAGCTCTGTGATTCTCCTAAATGTGTGTAGCAGGGGGTTCCTGAACATTCCCTCACCCCCTGCGGAAAGTGAAGCTCTGTGTTCTACCTCTGCACAGCAAGAGGGGCTCAAGGGGGCTCTCACGTGACGTACTGTCTGCGTGTCTTACCTTCCCCCCCAGATTGTCAACTCCTGGTTATGATTTGAATCTGGAGACGCCCCTCCCACCCCCGCCCCCACCCCCCCACCCCCCCAAAGCTCAGCTTTTGAAAGCATGGTCCCCAAGGCAGAACTGTTCCCAGGCAAAGCTTTTAGGCAATGTTGCAGAAGTCACTTCATCAGTGGATTAATCCTTTTGATGGGTGAAGGATTTGAATGGATTACTGGGAGGTAACTGTAGTCAGGTGGGGCATGGCTGGAGGGAGCAGGTCCCTGAGGGTGTGGCCTTAGGGATTATATTTTGTCCCTGGCTCCTGCGTGTCCCCCCCCCCCCCCCCCGCCATTTTTCTTGCTTTTTCTTTCTGCTTCCCGGCTGCCAGGAGCGAGCTGCTTCCTTCACCTCAACCTCCCGCCATGACGTTCTGTCTTACCTCAGGCCAAGAGCAATGGAGACCACTGGCCACGGACTAAGCCTCTGAAACTGTGAGTCCAAAATTAACTTTTCCTCCTCTAAATTGTTCTCATCAGTTTTTTTTTTTTTTTTTAATGGGAATTGGACCCAGCTGTGTTCTGCCATTCAGCTACACCGCCAGTCGTTTTCATTTTTAATTTTGAGACAGGTCTCACTAAGTTGCTGAGTCTGGCCTCAAACTTGCAATCCTCCTTCCTCAGCCTCCCAAGTTGCTGGGACTGCAGGTGTGCACCACGGCACCTGGCTTCCTGTCAGGTATTCTGACTGTGGAGACTCAAAGCTGACTCACATGCTCCTTGACAGCAACACCCACACTAGCTTCTTCTTTGTTTCTTCAAACACTTAGAACTGCACCTTATCTTCTGGATAAATGCTGTTGGAATAGACACTTGATGAAGCACAGGCAATAAGCAGTCTCGGTGTGCGCTGGGAATCCTCCATCCGCCGGGACTTGGCTCGGGCTGCAAAGCTGGCTTCCAGGGCATTTTTGTTTACGAAACTACTTTCTTTCATTTTCCTCTTCTCTCCAGAGATGCCTCCTGCTTTCAGCCTTACGAGACACGATCATCAATCAACATTTACTCAACAGATCCTATCCTGCCAGACACGACAGGATGCTTTTTTGTCAACCTCTTAATTTAGTTGGTTTTAGGTAGAAGAAGCCAGACAAAAACGATTTCCCCCAACCTATCAAGTGCTGCTATTGCTTTTCTTTGTAAAACCAACTCTCAATTTAAAAAAACTCAGAGTACTTGAAGATCATTCTCTTGGACTCTTTCAGGTTTTATGGGATATATTGAATTTTGCACAAAACTGTTTGAAAAATGAGGACGTATGTGCAGGACCATTATCTGTTTTAAGCATTTTGGGGATGCCCGATGCAGCAAAAGCTTGCAGACAATGAGATATAACATCTTTAACTTTTTCTCCAGAATGTAAGGAAGCAAAAATCATGCCTGAGCATGTATCTATAGTGACATGAATAAATCGCAATTTTCCAAAACTTGGCTCATGAGTGACATCCATCTGCCACAAATGATTGGGCATTAATCCTCTTGGGTTAACCCCATAATGTGGATTGGGCAAATGTGTCACACAAGATTGACAATCCTTCACACATTGTTCAAGCTTGCTTCTTTGTGATTTTGAAACTTTGCTGTAACGTAGTCCTACTGACATGAAATTGGGAATGGAACAAGGTAGCTTGTTGGACTGCTGAAAATATAAAGATTGTTTTAGTGAGGGCATCAGCCTTTTGATTACCTTCATGGAGAGGACCAGGCAAATTAGTATGAGCTCTAATATGTCCAATAAGTAAAGGTTCTTTACGTTCCCATAGGAGATTTTGAATTTGAAAAAACAATTTAAAGGCTGGAGTATGTGGTGCTATTGGACCTGCTAGCTCCAATTTAGGGACAGCATGTACAATATAGTGCCTGTCTGAAAAAATATTTATAGGCTGTTCTTTAAAACTTTCTAGAGCTATTATAATAGCTTCAAGTTCAACTAATTGGGCTGATTTTTGACCAGTAATATGAATCATATTTTCTTTTTGAGTGACTTCTGTAGCAGTACCGTTAGAGGACCCATCTGTAAATACATTTAATGCCTTAGGAATAGGTTGATTTTTTATTACCTGTGGAAATATAATGGGATGATTGATACAAAAAGGTAGTATAGGAGACTTAGGAAGATGGTTATCAAAATTTGCAGAAGTAGAGCATCTAGCTATAGCCCAATCATTATCATTGAAGCACAAATATTCAAACTGTGATGATGAATAGGGAGTAATAATAGTAGTGGGTGAATGCCAAATGTTTTAGTAGAAGTCTTAAGTCCTTGAAGAATAAGTTTAGCCACCATGGAGGTGTAAGACTCAATTGTACTTTTAGGAGAGACGGGTAAATGTATCCATAATAAAGGTCCCTGTTACCAAAATACTCCTGTGGGTGTATATTGTGAAGAAAATAATAATCAATATTAGCGGTCAAGCAAAATCAATTCTATCACAATGGGATCTTTCAATGGCCTTTTCTACTAACTTTAAAGCTTCCCTAGCATCAGGAGTCAATGTTCGCAGTGAAGATGGATCAGGGTCCCCTCGAAGGATATCAAATAAAGGTTTTAATTGTCCAGTAGTGAGGCTTAGTGTAGGGTGAAGCCAATTAATGTCTCCCAGCAGTTTTTGGAAATCATTGAGGTGGTCAAATGTTCTTTATTAAAATTTTTTGAGGCCTAATAAAGGTATCCATGATTTTAAATCCTAAATATAATATGGGAGATCTAGTTTGAACCTTTTGTTCAGCAATTTTTAATCCATATCTTTTTAAATTTTCTGTCATATCACTGAATATGGTAAATAAGATTTCTTGATTAGAGTGAGCAAGCAAAACATCATTCATATAATGGAGGCACATAAGATTTGGATATTTGTTCTTAATAGGCTGAATAGCTTTGTCTACATAGATTTGACATATAGTGGGGCTATTAGCCATTCCCTGCGGTAGCACTTTCCATTGACATCTTTTATCAGGGCCATTATTATTGATAGAAGGAACTGAAAAAGAAAACCTGGGGGCATCCAGAGGATGTAGAGGAATGGAAAAGAAACAATCTTTTATATCAAGCGTTATAAGATGGAAATTTTTTAGGAATAGCTACAGGATTAGGAAGTCCAGGTTGGGTAGGGCCCATAATTTGCATGGTTTTATTGATTTCCCTAAGGTCATGTAACAATCTTCATTTTCCTGATTTTTTCTTGATTACGAATATGGGGGAATTCCAGGGAGAGGTGGAAGGCTCTATGTGTCCTGCTTCTAGTTGTTCTTGGATTAATAGGTGGGCCACTTGTAATTTTTCTCTAGATAGGGGCCACTGAGGGACCCAAACTGGCTTATCAGAAAGCCATGGTATTTTCAAAGTTGTTTTCTTAGTGGCCCCTAGAAAAAATATCTTTTACCCTTTTGATCATGATTTAGATTTTTATTTCTAGCACCTGCGGGCTTGGTTGTGAGGTGTACCCCCATTTGCTGTAGAATATCTCTTCCCCATAGGGTAACTGGCAAGCTGGTCAAAAACATAAGGTTGGAATGTTCCTTTATGCCCTTCATTATCTTCCCAATTTAAGACTTTGTGCTGGGGTGTTAGTATATCCCAAGCCTCTTAAACTAGTTGAGGCCTTCTGCAGAGGCCAGCGCTTGGGCCATTGTTGTAGATTAATGATGGAAGAGTCAGCCTCAGTATCAATCAGCCCCTCCATCTCTATACCTTGAATTTTTATTTTGCACATAGGCCTCTCTGAACAATCCTGAACCCAGCAAGCCATAGGTCCCGAGCCAGTGGAACCAAATCCTCTATTGTTCCTATTCTGCAGCATACTCTTGAATGAATTGTGGAAACTGGGAAGGAGAAGCAGCTGAGCAATTCTATCTCCTTGGTTAACAGAGCTAATGCCTCTAGGTGAACTAAGCATTATTTTTATTTCTCCTTGGTAATCGGAGTCAATAACACCTGGTGTTACTTGAAAACCTAATAGGCTTTTAGAACTTCACCCGAGGATAAGTCCTACAGTCCCTGAGGGAAGAGGTCCCCTGACTCTTGTAGGAATCAGTTGAACCCCCATTTCAGGTGTTATCACTATTCGGGCGGCGGAACAGAGGTCTAGTCCTGCACTTCCTCTTGTCCCTCTGACAAGGGAGTCAATGGGTAGGAGGGATTGTGACGAGGAATCATCTGTATGGGTGTTTGAGGATATTCCTCGTCTAATGCCTTGTACATTTGTGGGCCCCGAGGCATTGGGGCCCGTGCCCCGTTTTTGAATTCCTGGACAAAACATTTCCATAGATGTCAAATTTAGAATGGCATTTATTGGTCCAATGATTTCCTTTTTTACACCTGGGGCAGCGGCCTGGGACACGGTATGAGCTTGGTCTTATTTCTCTTTGGGGATATTGCCTAGTATATCCTGGTTGATTATAATAATTTTGTCTGTAATATCCTGATTGATTATGTTCTTTTTTTTTTGTTGAGCCCTATTTGTGAAATTTTGAGGGGAAGCACCTCTCATTGCTGCTGCAATCACATTGCCTGTCACAAAGGCATCATTAATATCTTTACATAATCTAATGTATATAGATAAGTCCTTTTTATTTTTCCATGGTCTTATAGCATCTTGGCAATATTTATTGGCATTTTCATATGCCAACTGGACGACTGAGGGCATTGCTTGATCCACATCCCTGAATATTCTGCCTGCAGTTCTTAAAAAGTCTGTCAGCAAAATCAGCATACGGCTCGTTAGGCCCCTGTATTACTTTTGATAAGCTGCCTTGCAAATCACCTGTTCCTGGTAAGGTCTTCTGTGCTTTGACAGTGGCAGCGTCTATCTGTGCGTATACACCAGGATCACATTGCATTTGTATTTGTAGTTCAGCAAACTGTCCCTCACCTGTTAGCATATCTACGTTTCGGTTTGGGAAGCCTGCAGTTACATTTCTACTAGCTGTTTCTACACAAAGTTCCTGGAATTGTGACCTCCAGATCAGGTATTGTCCCCCCGCTCAATACTGCCTTGCATAACCCCTTCAAGTCTGAGGGGGTTAAAGTTAAAGTGTTAAGGGACTCCAGCATGCTCAATGTGAACGGAGCTTGAGGCCCATAGGTCATTATTGCCTCTTTGAAATTTTTTATTGTTTTAAAATCTAGGGATTGGTGGTATCTCTGCCCATTTTCATTTTCAAATACTGGCAGGTCCCCAATGTTCCTGCGGTTTTTGGCATTCGAGGGTGCGTAAGCGCTCAGAAAGGCCGTTAATCTCTGCCTCAAGGGCATGCATACACTTAGAAATACCCCTCATGGTTCCTGTAATGGATTCCACCCATGAGGGAGTAGAGGGCACAAGTGGTTCCTCTACTTGACAGTCCTTTCTGGTCTTAACTGACTTAGCGGAGGAGGCTGTGCTTTCATGGTTATTTGGCTCCTCCTCATTACTATCACTTCCACTGGTAGTATCATCCTGGGTTTCAGATTCTATTGAGAGCACATATTCCTCGGCTATTTCTAATAAATCTCTGATAGCTTTAGCAGCTCTTATTTTCGTTATTTTTGAGTTCACACCAATATTATCCTTACTGGTCTTATCTGACTCAGCAGAGGCTATGCTTTCTTGATCACTTTCCTCCTCACTATCAACTGAGTCAGCGATGTCAAGAAAGGCTTTTATTACTCGGCTTTTTGTTATTTTCGCACCCATCTTTAAAGATTTCTCAGTTCTCACCTGCGGATTCCGAACTCCCTGCACGGGCCACCACTTGTTGCCGCCTATAGGATTGCCGCTTGCAGCAACGACGCCGCGGGAGAAAATTTGGAGGCAGAATGGAAATGAAAAAGTTCTTTTATTCTTCTTTCTTCTAACTTCTCTCTCCGGTTCCAACAACCTCTCCAACTCCAACTCCAACCACACCACTAACTCACCCTCACACGGTTAAATACTTTTTGCCTTAACAAGGACATGTGCTAACAGCTCGAGCTTACAGGTGCGTCACGCAGTGTTCACGGGCATAAAAAGATTCTTAGATAAGTGCATGAATATCAGGTGAAAATACTTGAACACCTTTATGGCTCTCAGCTAGCCGTCATCTTAGCTATCTCCTCAATTAGGGCTCTTACAGGTACCGTTAGGTTGCCATGAGGAGCTGATTGAGTTGTCTTTGTTTTTCACGTATCTTTGTGCTAGCCGTGGTGATAGGCTGTCACGTCCTGCTGGAGGGACATGTTGTTATTCCCAACTATTTTTGTCTGAATTCTTTCCTGGTCATTAGCTGCCCTTCTTCCATCTTGGCCCTGTGGCTCAGATCCAGTGCCCGGGGGTGAGATGCACGTGGGTCCTGGAATCTGGTGGTCCAGCCTTGGAGTCTGACTCTGCCATTCATTATAGCACAGGCAAACCCCTGACCTCCCTTCCTTCTTCTGTAGCTGGGGCGGAGGCTCCTCCCAGGGAAATCCCTGGCGTGCTTCTGTTCACAGCCACCCAGGAGGGAAAGGAGTATGAGGATCTCCCCCGCCCAGGCTGTGACGGCCACTGTCAGAAATGGGAGAGTTAGGGAGAAAAGAATTGTTGAAACGTGGGGCCCAGAAATGATGGAAAGTCCCCCTCGGCTGCAGGAGTGACCGTCCGCTTCCGGGAAGCATCGCCAAACTTTGACGTTCAGTTGAAAAAACGCAAACGAATGAGACATTGATCAATTCAAAATTTGTGTAAAATAAACAACCTGAGTGGAAGTTTCTAAGGAAGGAAGGGATGGGATTGGGGCTGGAGGAGAAGATAAAAACAAAGGAAAATAAAATAAAGGGGAAAGAGGGCTCGGGCATGCGCTACAAGTCACAAGCTGAAGTTTGTTTGCTTACTTGTGTATTTTGCAGCACCCAAGGTCTTGCACATGTTAGGCAAGTGTTGTACCATTGAGCTACATCCCCAGCCCTGAGCTGAAGTTCATGATGGGTCTGAGTCTACGCCTTCAAGGTCCAGTATAAGAAAGTAACATGAAATGGGGACAATGTCACAGAGCTGATGTGAGCATTTCTTTTTTTTTTTTTTTTTGGTGCCAGGATTGAACCCCCAGAGGTGCCTCACTGAAGGAGCCTATAATCAAGGAGATAGCTAAAGATTGCGGTTAGCTGAGAGCCATAAAAGATGTTCTAGTTTCCACCTGATGTTGATACATTATTCAAAGAATCTTTGTATGCCCGTGAACACTGCGTGACGCACCTGTAAGCTCGAGCTGTAAGCACGTGTCCTTGTTAAAGCTATATGTATATAACTGGGTGAGGTTCGTTAGTGTGTGTGGGGAAGAAGAAGGTGGTGGTTGGAGTTACAGCATTTGGAGTGATTGCTGGAGCTGGAGAGAGGAGAAGAATAAAAGACCTTTTTTCATTTTCATCCTGCCTCCGAATTTTCCTGTGGCGTTCGCTGCTCCAAGCGACTTCCGCTTCAGGCAGCGACAGGTGGCGGCCTGTACGGGGAATTCGGCGGCAAGGTAAGAAAAAAAGAAAATTTAAAAAGATGGGAGCAAATATAACAAAAAGTCGGTTTATAAAAGCCATGAATGAAATTTTTGATATTGAGAACTCAGAGGATAGTGAGAAAAGTGAACAAGAAAGCATATCCTCTGACTCAGTGGAGACCAGCAAGGAGAGTAGGAATGTAAATTCAAAAGTAAGATCTGCAAAAGCCATCAGAAGCTTAATAAAATTAGCTGAGGAGTATGTACTCTCCTTAGAAACTGAAACTCAGGATACTAGTGAAAGTAATAATAGTAACAAGGAGCCAAACCATGAAAGTACAGTCTCCTCTACTGAGCCGGTTAGGAATTATGAAGCTAGTAGTGAAGAGGAATCAAAAAGCGATTCGGAGAGCACAGTCTCCAATAAAAAGAACAAAAAGAAATTAAAAAAGAGAAAAGACCGTCAAATAGAGGAACCACTAGCGCCCTCTGCTCCTTCATGGATAGAATCCCTAACAGAAACAATAAAGAGTATTGATCAGAGTGTACGTGCCCTTGAGGTAGAAATTGGCGGCCTTTCAGAGCGCTTATACGCTCTCGAACAACATAGACCGCAGGAGCACCTAGAACTGCCAGTATTTCAAAATGAACAGGGACAAAGATATCACGAGTTCCTAGACTTTAAAACAATAAAGAATTTTAAAGAGGCGGTAATGACCTATGGCCTCAAGCTCCGTTCACATTAAGTATGATAGAGTCACTTAACACCCTAACCTTAGCCCCCTCAGATTGGAAAAGTCTATGCAGAGCAGTACTAAGTGGGGGACAATACCTAATCTGGAAAACTCAATTCCAGGAAATTTGTTCAGAAATAGCAAAGAGAAATGCTGCAGCAGGTTTCCCTCAACGCAATATAGATATGCTCACAGGGGAGGGTGAGTTCGCCGAACTACAAAATCAGCTACAATACGATCCAGGTGTGTATGCCCAGGTACACACTGCAGCTGTGAAAGCCTGGAAGACAATCTCAGGCACAGGGGATCTGCAAGGCAGCCTATCAAAAGTTATACAAGGGCCTAACGAACCTTACGCTGATTTTGTAGATAGGCTCTTAAAAACAACATCTAGAGTTTTTGGAGAAGTCGAGCAAGCTATGCCCCTAGTTATCCAATTAGCATACGAGAACGCTAATAAATATTGTCAGGATGCAATAAGGCCATGGAGAAGTAAAAAAGACTTATCAATTTATATCAGACTGTGCAAAGACATTAACGAGGCTGTTATCACAGGCAACGTAATTGCTGCAGTGATGAAAAATTCCTCCCTCAAAATTCCCAAAGGTTTCAACCTAGAACAGGATATTCCAGACAAAATTATTATAATCAACCAAGATATGCTAAGCAATATCCCCCAAGGGTAATAAAATCAAATTCATTACCGTGCTCCAGGCCGATGCCCCAGATGCAAAAAAGGTATACATTGGGCCAATCAATGCCATTCTAGATATGATATATATGGAAATGATTTATCAAGGATTTCAAAAAACGGGGCACGGGGCCCAATGCCCCGGGGCCCCACAAATGTACGAGGCACTAGAGGAGGAAGGCCCTCAGATTCAAATGATTCCTCGTCACAGTCCCTCCTACCCATTAACTCCCTTACCTCACCATGGAGACACATCCCCAGCTCTTTTGAGACAGGGTCTCGCTGAGTTGCTAAGGCCGGCTTTGAACTTGCGATCCTGCCTCAACCTTCGGAGCTGCTGGGACTACAGGCGTGTGCCACTGAGCCCGGCTTGATGTGACTATCGAAGGAGATTACAGGTGGAAAGCCCCGTCCCCAGTCAGCATCGCAATGCCGCCTTCACTGTCTCTCCTGACGTTGGGTGTGCTCCGTGTCCGCTACTTCCTGGAGATAACCAGGGCGCAACTGAACTCACAGATACACTGTGAACACATCATGGCAGGAAGTAAACGAGTTTTGGTCCCCTTTTGTGGGGCATTGCCATTGGTTTTACAAAGTAGCCGTTCACAGAAGAAGAATTTAGAGGAACGAGGGGAGGAGTCTCTCCACTTTACCGATGAGGAGGTGGAGGCCGGAATGACAAACGGCTTTGGCCAAGATTGGGAAGTTGGTGCACAGATGACCTTGGCCTCCGGCATGCATTAGATACTTTTGGGGCACCTGTGAAGAAGAGGAACGTCCCTGGGTGCTGGGAGAGTAGAGGTGAGCGGGACATCATCCCGGCCTTTGAAAGGTTCCGTGTCTACCTGAGGAGTCGGAGCAGACAATGCAACAGCACACAATGCCGCCGTGTCTCAGGATGGAGGGCAAGGAAGTACGCCTGGGGTGCTGCGAGGCCCAAAGACTCACCTCTAACTCACCTGGGGAGGGGGTGTTCCAAGGACGTTTCAGAGAGGAAGTGACACTTGAGCTGAGTCTTGCAGCTTGAGAAGGGCGTTGGAGAGGTACCCGGGGTGGAGCTTGGAGAGGAGTGTGTTCCAGGAAGTGGAATCTGCGTGGGCAAAGGCACTGAGGTGCCCCGTTTTGGAAACTGTAGGGGTTTAGTGTGGTTGTAGCAAAAGGTATGTGTTGATTGGTACAGGAGAGGCAGTACTGGCTCGTGAACTTGGAACCTTGTTGTCTAGGTCATAGGTTCCCAGACTTTTGGGACATAAGAATCATGCAGGGCTAGGATGACTGTATAGTTCATTGCATAGTCCAGTTGGTGACTCCGCGACAGAACGCACACATGGTCTTTCTTGAGAGTGGAGGGTCATTTTTAGTAATGCCTCCGCGACAATGTCCCCACACTGGGACTGTTCTAATTAGCCAGTGTGTATGGTCACTCTGAAATTCACTGTCACTTTCTGAAATTCTAATCCTATCAGACTGTGGTAGGATAGGAGCCTGATTTTTTAAAAAAGATAAGCATAAACATTTGTTAGGCATATACTGTGTGTTGGGTTCCTGTTGCTGCCTGAAGCGGAAACCGCTTGGAGCAATGAACGCCGCAGGAAAATTCGGAGGCAGGATGAAAATGAAAAAAGGTCTTTTATTCTTCTTCTCTCTCTGGCTCCAGCAATCACTCCAAACGCTCTAACTCCAACCACCACCTTCTTCTTCTTCCCACACACACTAACGAACCTCACCCAGTTATATACATATAGCTTTAACAAGGACACGTGCTTACAGCTCGAGCTTACAGGTGCGTCACGCAGTGTTCACGGGCATACAAAGATTCTTTGAATAATATATTACTATCAGGTGGAAACTAGAACATCTTTTATGGCTCTCAGCTAACCGCAATCTTTAGCTATCTCCTTGATTATAGGCTCCTTCAGGTTCCAGGCTAAATGTGTTACACAAATTATCTCACTTGTCCCTCGTAGCAAGCCTTTGGGGCAAGTATAATTACTACACAATTTTCCAATTGAGGAAACTAAAGCTTAGAGTAACTCCCCAATACCCCACTGGAGGTATAAAAGGATTTAAAATTGAGTTTTATTTTTATTTTTTTAAATATTTATTTGTTTACTTTAGTTGTACACAATGCAATGCATTTTATGTTTACATGGTGCTGAGGATCGAACCCAGGCCGCGCACATGCGAGGCAAGCGTTCTGCCACTGAGCCACAACCCCAGCCCCGAGTTTTATTTTTTAAAACATAAATTTCTTTTTTGTTTCTTTTAGTCAAGTGTTTTTGAGATTTGTGCTCTTAATTGTATCAGCAGGCCTTTTATTCCTGAGTATTCCCATTGTATCACTGTGCCACAATTTGTTAGTTCATTCTCCCATTGATGGACATTTGTGCTGCTGCTAGAATTTGGCTATTAAGAAAAAGGCTGCCATGCATTTTCTTTATTTGGTACTGGGGATTGAACTCACGGGCACTCGACCACTGGGCCACATCCCCAGCCCTTTTTTGTATTTTATTAGAGACAGGGTCTCACTGAGTCGCTAAGTGCCTCGCCATTGCTGAGGCTGGCTTTGAACTCGTGATCCTCCTGCCTCAGCCTCCCAAGTGCTGGGATTACAGGTGTGTGCCACCGCGCCCAGTACTGTGCATTTTCTTGATAAATCTTTTTGTGGACATATATTTTCATTTCTCTTGGACAAATTGCTGGGAGTGGGCTGAGTTATAGGGTAGATGTATGTCAAAATTTCACAAGACCCTGACAAACAGTTCTCTAAAGGGATCTTCCCATCTCCACTCCTGTTAGCAAGGGAAGAATGTTCTAGTTCTATCTGCCTTCTCGCCTTGTTATGGCCTGAATTTATTTTAGCCATTTTAGTGGTTGTACAAAGCTATCTTATTGTGTCTATTTTTGGGGTGTTGTGTCGGGGGGGGGGGAGTTAGGAATTTAAACAAAATTTAAAAACATGTGTTTAATGTCTTATCTCAATACCTTATCAGTTGATACCTTATGTTAATACCTTATTTATGCAACAAATATGTAAAACTATTACAGTTAACAATGACATTTTTTTAAAGTAAAAAGATAGGAGGAAGTGGGTATGTAGCTGTGTATGACCAAATCTTCCCCAAAGATTATGACCTTCCAAACTGAGGTAATTGCTTAAGTATGTATGTGTCTACTTCCTGTTTTTAAAAAATGTGGTACAATTTGCATAACTTAACATTCCCACTTTAATTATTTATTTTAAGACAGGGTCTAGCTAAGTTGCTGAGGGCGCCTTCAACTTGTGATCCTCCTGCCTCAGCCTCTGAGTCACTGGGATTACAGGTATGCACCATTGCACCTGGCTCTTATTTTAACCATTTCTAGGCAAGCCCTCAACTCCCCTCACCCCCATTATTTTTCAGTACTGGGTATTGAACCCAAGGCCTCCCGCATACTAGGAAAGTGCCCTGTCACTGAGCCACCTCCTCAGCAGCTTTTAGCTATTCCTAAGTGTGCAGTTCAGGGGGGTGTCAAGCACCTTCCAGCCCCCACCATCTCTGTCATTCTCGCTGTGGTTTTAAATGGCACCTCTCTGATGACTCGCGAGGTGAACACCGTCTCATGTGCTGTTAGCTGTTCATTCATCTTCTCTGTGTGAAAGGACTGTTTAAATCTGGCTTATTTTAAAATATTTGATCTGCTTGTCATTTTTTACTGGTGACTTGGAAGGATTCCTTATCTATTCTAGGTGTCCAATACTTCTAATCCATGGTAAGGAACACATATTGCACAGCTATCTCTGCCCCTCTCCAGGGTCTGGTTTGCCTACTCATTTTCTAAATGATGTCTCTTGGACGAAGGTTTTACTTGTGATGCAATCCAATTTTCAATTCATGATGGTGCTTTTTGTGTCCTAAGAAAATATTTGCTTACTTCAAGGCTGCAGAGATACTTTTTTATGTTTTCCTCCACCCCCCAAAGCTCTGTGGCTTTGTCTTTTATATTTATGTCTGTGATCTTTTTTTTTTTTTTTTTTTTTTTTTGGTATTTGGGATTGAACTCAGGGGCACTCGACCACTGGGCCACATCCCCAGCCCTTTTTTGTATTTTATTAGAGACAAGGTCTCACTGAGTTGCTAAGTGCCTTGCCATTGCTGAGGCTTGCTTTGAACTCATGATCCTCCTGCCTCAGCCTCCCAAGTGCTGGGATGACAGGTGTGCGCCACCACACGGCTTGGGGTCATTTTTAAAATCAACCGATCAATCAATTAAAGCTCTTTTTTTTGTGGGTAAGTTCAAGGGCAAGTGTGCGTTTTCCCACCTGCTTTTCAGTTGCATCGGCACTATTTGTTAAGGAAGCCTTTCGTTTCGGTGCCTTGGTAGAAAATTAGCAATCGACCATGTTTGTATGAATCTATTTCTGGACTCTACACTCCCATCAATCATTTGGGCATCTTCACCCATACATTGAGGGGAGTGAATCTGTTACCAGGCTACTACCCCTACCTGCTCACCACAGCAGGCCCAGAGCTGTCCTGTGGCCACGTCCCCTCATTTGTTTATGGATGCACTTGGGCAGGACTTCCCCTCCCCAGCCCCCCCCACACATGAGCTCACACTGAAACTTCTGTGGGACTGAAACCACAGGCTGCATTGAGAAGGCATTGTGCAATGTTGGCCATTTCTTAAGAAATGCTGGCCAGGCGCTATGGTGGCGCACGCCTGTAATCCCAGCGCCTGGGAGGCTGAGGCAGGAGGATCGTGAGTTCAAAGGCAGCCTCAGCAATGGCGAGGCACTTAGCGACTCAGTGAGACCCTGTCTTTAATAACATACAAAAAAAGGGCTGGGGATGTGGCCCAGTGGTCGAGTGCCCCTGAGTTCAATCCCTGGTACCAAAAAAAAAAAAAAAAAAAAAAAAAAGAAAGAAAGAAATGCTGCGTTTGTTGAGATTCATAAATTGGAAGCTTGTTTTCAGGTGTTCTGTTGCTGACCAGGGGACTGTGTGTGAGTGTGAACGGGGATGTGCATATGTGGGGTTCTTTGTACTGGACAGTGAGCACTTGTCCACGCTTTTCCACGCGGCTCACCAGCTAGGAAACTGGGATCTGCGTGTGGGTTTTGCCCACCTTCCTGAGACACCCGGAATGTCTGTTGCCCTCTGAGTCTTCCTTTAGAAAAGGAAGGAGGGTGTCCTGAGGACCTGTTGATAGAACCTTGAATTCAGAGCAGCTAAAGAGAGGCTGGGAGGGGCTGGGGTTGTGGCTCAGCGGCAGAGCGCTCGCCTCGCACGTGCGCGGCCCGGGTTCGATCCTCAGCACCACATAAATGTAAATGGATTGCATTGTGTACAACTAAAGTAAATAAATAAATATTAAAAAAAAAAAGAGAGAGGCTGGGGTGAGGAATGTCTATTCTTTCATCTTCATGGGCCTCATTCAACCAGTGAATAATAATGAGCATAAACTGGTAAAAGCACAGGGTTTGGGGGCAGAAGGATCAGAGTTTGACTTTTCGACACACTGAATTTTGATCTCAGATAGATTGCTGTCTACTCTGAGCCTCAGTTTTTTGCATCTGCAAAATGGGGATAATCATTGTACTTTCTTCACAGGCTTACTGCTTGGATGAAATGGGATAATACCATAGTAGCAATCTCTCAATGAATAGGGTGATTACTAATAAACATTCAGTAAGCACACTTACCTTAAGGCATTCATCAGTCTCAGGTGCCTGGTGTGATGGTCAAAAATCAATGAATCGACCATGCTTATATGCATATTTCCCTGAAATATACTTTGGTCATCAAAGCCCAACGCTTGGCAGACATTGGCTCAAATGTCCCTCTTTTGCTGTGGGTCACTGTGAACATGGACACGTTGTCCTGCTTGCCTGCGCCTTGACTTCTCCATTTACACAAAGGAGATACAGTGTTTCCCATGGAGTCCCTCCGAGGCCTCTCCCACCGTAGGCTCTCGCGGGCGTCAGTCCTTCCTTTTCTCAGGGTGTCTTCCCCCAGTTTCATGTGCACACGTGTTGGTGTTAGGGCGGGGCATTTTGGATGGCAGGGAGGGCTGAGAGGTCCCAAGGGCTGGGATGGTGGCTGGGAGAGAGGGGCACAGGCAGTGCAGTGGCCGCAGGCACAGGGCTGGAGTGTTGGGTGAGGTGTGGAGCTGGGGAGCTGCGGGGGTCTCCTTTTCCTATGTCACGGGGACAAAGGAGCTGGACAAGAAGATGAGCTGATGGCGCAACGCGGGCACCACCATTGTGGCTCCGCTGTTACCCCGGAGCATCTGCAGGAGGGCGGTGCCGGTGCCCACCTGCGTGCAGTACGAAACACGGCAGACCAGGAGACCCAATGGGAATGGTCGTGGCCCAAAGCAGGAGGCCTCCCCGGTGTGCGGGAATGCATGTGTGGCTAAGCCTGTGTCTGTCTTAGTCAGCTGCTTGTTGCTGTGATCAAAACACCCACCAAGATCGCCTTAGGGGAGGAGAGGTTGAGTCAGGGCTCATGGGTCCAGAGGTCTCCGTCCATGGCTGGCTGACTCCATTGCTCTGGGCCTGAGGTGAGGCAGGACATCACGGTGGAAGGGCCTGGTGGAGGGAAGCTATCAGTTCAAGGCAACCAGGAAGGAAAGGGAGAGAGGAAGGGTCCATGTCATGGTCAAGTTCCCAGTGACCTGCCTCCTCCAGCCACGCCCCAGCTGCCCGTGGTTACCACCCAGTAGGGATTTCAAATTATTATTATTTTAAAAAATATTTGTTCATTTGCTTTAGTTGTACACAATGCAATGCATTTATGTTTACGTGGTGCTGAGGCTCGAACCCGGGCTGCACACATGCTAGGCGAGCGCTCTACCACTGAGCCACAACCCCAGCCCATGATTTCAAATTATTAATCCATCAGACGGATTCATTCTCTGGTGAGGTCATGGCTCCCAGGATCTCATCATTCCTGCATTGCCTAACACGTGAGCTTTTTGGCAGAGACACCAACATCCAAACCATAACAGCGTCTCTCTCAGATTGATTGCTGCGTCTATGGATAGGTTTGTGCGTACCTGTATTTTTTTTTTTTTTTTTTTTTTTTTTTTTTTTTTTGGTACTGGGGATTGAACTCAGGGACACTCGACCACTGGGTCACATCCCCAGCCCCTTTTTGTATTTTTTATTTAGAGACAGGGTCTCACTGAGTTGCTAAGTGCCTCGCCATGGCTGAGGCTGGCTTTGAACTCACAATCCTCCTGCCTCAGCCTCCTGAGTGCTGGGATGACAGGCGTGCGCCACTGCACCCGGCTCGTACCTGTATCTTTGTGTGTATTTGTGATACATGTGTGCTGTGTCCACATGTGCTGTTTGTGTATGTATGGTATCCATGTCTTTGTGTGCTTTGTGTACTTCTCTCGTATAGGTGTATATTGTGTCCATATGTGTTTTGTGACTATGTGTGTACTGTGTGTACATCTGTCTCTGTGTTTCATTGTGTACCATGCATACATATGCATGTTGTGGCTGTAGGTATTTTAGGTCAGTGTTTTGATTGTGTGTGTGCTTGCTGGGGAAGGGTGTTGGACTTGTGTTCTGTGTGCTTGAGTGTTTGGGGTCTGTGTGCGTCCACAGTGTATGCATGTGTTGTGTGTATCATGTCTAATGTGCGTGTGTGTGTGTTGATTGATCCTTGCTGTTGTCACAGGGCCTGGGTGAAGCTTGGTGCAGTGCAAGGTGGACCTCAGAGCTGTGTACTCTGGGGTTGGTGGCGAGGGCTTTGGCTGGGTTAAAGGCTGGGCCTCTCAGCCTCTGCTCACCCAGAAATCAGAGGATGAGAATGTGCCACCCATCTTGGCTGTCTCTGCTGGTCTCTGCTGGGGGACAAGACAAGTTGTGGGGGTAGGAGGCAGAGGCAGGTGCCCACATTCCAATGTATCCCACTGATGGGTTGGTGGAAGCAGAGGCTGAGGAGGAACAGGGGGCAGAACTGTCTATAGAAGCCTCCTCTCGGTGGGGGGCCGGGCTGGGCTTGCAACTTGGGTGTCAGGCTCCTGAGACCTGCCGCAGTGCCACCTCCTCTGTGGAGCCTCCTGACCTCTCCACTCACATGAGGTCACGCCCCGTGCTCTGGGCCTCCATGACTCCTGTCACACTGAGCTGATTGCGTAGACCTCTGCCTTGCAAGGACCCGGCCTTGTCCATCGCTGTAGTCCCCCATCCTGCACTGGAGGTAGACACTCCACAGCGCTGGCTGGATGTGGCCGGGTGGGGCACACAATACAGACACACGCATAGATGTTCCCATTTGCCTCGGTGCCATGCAGATCAAAACCTAGTCTCTTAATAATTCATGGACAAGCAAGAGGGATATACAAAAAGATGTGTTCTTAAGAAAAATTGGCCCTGATTTTGACAAATTTCCCTTCTTTGGCTTTGAAATGGGTTATCCAGTGAATTCTGGCACCAAAAGAAAGCTTTCTTGGCCAAAATGAAGAAGTTAGAAGAGACCTTAGTTGAGGGGAATTATTACAAATGACTCCAAAATAGATTTCAGATGGAAGAACAAATTTCAGCTTTAAAATAAAGTTCCAGGAAAAATAAAAAAGCTTGAAAGCGATGGCGTTTGGAAAGCCACTCTACCCCAGGTCCTATTTGTGCTGAACAAGAGAACAGAAGGGTCACTGGGAGAAGGTCAGAAGATAGGTGCGGAATGTTCTGGAAAGTGCAGTGTGCTATTCTAATGGAGGCATTTTCTGAGAAGTGGTTTGCATCTTCTGGGACCTGGTGTCACCCCAGATGCTCTATGGCCTCAATTGGTAGAACTGTCCCTTCCCCCTTTTTTTTGGTACCGGGGATTTAACTCAGGGGCACTCGACCACTGGGCCACATCCCCAGCCCTTTTCTGTATTTTATTTAGAGACAGGGTCTCACTGAATTGCTAAGTGCCTCGCCATTGCTGAGGCTGGCTTTGAACTCACCATCTTCCTGCCTCAGCCTCCCAAGTGCTGGGATGACAGGTGTGCACTACTGCACCCAGCTGCAGAAATGCCTTTGAAGTAGAGGTGTCCCCTGAAGTGGATGAAGGTCCACTTTTTTTTTTTTTTTTTTTTTTTTTTTTGTACCAGGGATTGAACCCAGGGGCACTTAACAACTGAGCCACATCCCCAGTCCTTTTTTTTTTTTTTAATATTTATTTATTTGCTTTTAGTTGTACACAATGCATTTGTTTATATGTGGTGCTGAGGATCGAACCCGGGCCACACACGTGCTAGGCGAGCGCTCTACCGCTGAGCCACAACCCCATCCCCCCAGTCCTTTTAATGTTTTATTTAAAGAGAGGTTCTCAGTATGTTACTTAGGTCCTTGCTAAGTTGCTGAGGCTGGCTTTGAACTCATGAACCTCCTGCCTCAGCCTCCCAAGCTGGGATTTCAGGTGTGCATCACCACACCTGGCTGAAGTTCCTCTTTTAGCCTCTTTTTCACCTGGGAGACCTCCGCTGTGGCTCTATCTGGACTAGTCATTAAGGTGGACATTACTTGGCTGGATCACTAGAGGCACTGAGAGAAATGAGGAGCAAATGAGCAAGGAAGTCACTCACCCTGCCCCCTGACCCTCCTGCAGGTCCCCAGCCTGCCCTCCCTGCTCCTGGTCCTCCTGAGAGTGCCCAGCTCAAGCTGGCTCTGTTGTGATCTGGGTGAACCTGTTGCTTCCTGACTTGGAGCAACAACGCCACGGGAGAAAAACTCGGAGGCAGGATGAAGATGAAAGAAGGTTTTTTATTTCTTCGGCTTTAGCAATCTCTCAAAACTCTAACACTGGCTCTTTCAGCAACCTCTCTGACTCTTTACTTCTTCTGACTACTGACTCTTTACTTCTTTACTTTCTTTTACTTTTACTTTCTTAGAGAGAGCTTAGAGAGAGAGAGAAAGACAGAGAGAGAGGGAGAGAGAGAGAAAGAGAGGAAGAGAGAGAGAGAGAGAGAGAGAGAGCTTCTTCTTTCTTCTTTCTTCTTCGGCAGCCTCGGCCTGACTCCGACCAGCAACTACTTCTTCTCTCTATATAACACTGGCCTTAGAGAGAGCTTAGAGAGAGAGAGAGAGAGCTTCTTCTTTCCTAGTCTGACTCCTCACCTGGTTATATATTTTTAGCTTTAACAAGGACCACAGGTGCGTCACACAGTTCACGGGCATACAAAGATTCTTTCAAGTGGAAACCAGAACATCTCTTATGGCCGTCAGCTAACCGCAATTAACCATCTCCTATTAGGGCTCCTTCATGAACCAGCCTCAGACAGGCTACTGTGGAGAGATGGGCAAGACCGCTGTCTCCTGTGCACGTCAGCTTCTGCGGCTAGTTATTTGGAGGAGCCAAACCCTTGACCCTTAGTGCCGAGTCCAACTCTGACAGGCTTGAGAGGACCATCAGAGGCTCCGACTCATCTACATCTGTGCACTGTGATGAGGGACAGGGACTCTGTTTGACCAAACTGAGAAGGGCCTCTGCTTCCCTCCCCAGGGTTCGAGGTCTAGACCATTTCCTGAGCTGGTGGCTCTCTGGGGTGGCAGTCCTGTCTGCCTCTCTGCCTTTGCCATCACTTGTGTACTGATGGGGTTGTCCCCTTTGTTTTTTCTGCTCCTGCCTCGGGGTCTCACATAAGGGTGCTCATAACTGTCTGTGGGATAAACTCACGAGAGCAGGAACCATGTCTGTCTTGGTCACTCCTGAGTCCCCAGAGACCAGCACCCAGAGCAAGCAGGCCTTGAAGGAGTACTCAGTCCACGAAGGGACAAATGAGTCATGCAGCTGCTGGATCCCGGAGCTGAAGGCCTAGAGAAGTGGCCAGGACGACGCCTGGCGCTGGGTCTCCCGTTTCCTGCCTCTGCGGAGGCTGCAGATTCGCACACAGTGCTGGGTGTGACCTTCAGGCTCCGGGAAGGCTGCGGTTTTTACCCATTTCCATGGAACTTGCTTCTCCCCTGGCCTTTGCCAGCCTCTGGGGACTGATGGCAGTGAGACCCCGCCCAGCTTCCGTTCTTGGCCCTGGACTCCTGTCCCGGTCGGTGGTGTCTCCCTCAGTCTCCCCAGCATGCCCATGGCTCAGGGCGGGTGAGCACAAGGCCTTGTTGTGTTCTGCTCCCGCTCAGGCCTGCTTTGCTGATGCCCACGGTCCTTGAAGCCACCCGAGTGAACGCAGTGGTGTGGCTGGGGGCAGGCTCCAAACGTCAGCTGGCCCTGGGCATGGAGGACCCCGCTCTGTCCTTCCTCCCTTCTGTGACTCATCTCTGCCATTATGCCCCGAAACTGTGTTGCCTGTACCTCTGTGAGTCACAGAGAGTGGGCAAGGACATTGTTGTCTCCTAATGCCACCTCTCCTGCAGCTCAGTCCAAGCCCAGGATCAAGGAGGAGGACTTTGATCTCTGGGTACCTCTCTACCACCTCTTCTTGCTCTCAGGAAACTTTTCCCACATGTAAGTGGACCCCTGGAGCTGGCCGGAGCCCTAGTTAATTAGACAGGACTGAACTTGTCTGGGCCCCAGCTCTGGACAGTGGAGTCGGGCACCGCAGCCTTTTGTAGGAAGTGGTGGCCCCTTGATTAATGTCAGGGTGACCTATCTCTGCAGTGTGATTTGTGTCCCAACCTCATTCCAGGGTGTGCCCGGGGTCATCGCGCCATGTCGTGAGGTTGGGAAGGTCATGATTGGCTGACCGCTGATCCCTGCCTCTGGTGGCCAGGAGCATGACATTCATTCATTCACCAACTCCCGCAGCGCACAGCTACTGAGCAGCTGTCATGATCCAGTCCCTGTGCTCAGTGTTGGGTAGAGAAAGCTGAATCAGACGCGGTGCCCTCTCTGGATGGGTTCTTGTCTCTGGCTTCCGCTATGGGAAGCACCTGCAGGAGATGGTGAGCAGGAAGAACTGTGCCCACAGCAGACACATCTTGTGTGTTTTCATCCATCAGCACGTGCCTTTGGTAACTCCCACTTCCTTTTCTTTAAAATGAATGAATAAATAACTTCTGGAATCAGAGTGTAAAACAGCCACCACCAAAAGCAGAACCTAAGCTGGGCACGGTGGCGCACGCCTGTCATCCCAGCACTTTGGGAGGCTGAGGCAGGAGGATCGCGGGTTCAAAGCCAGCCTCAGCCATGGTGAGGCACTTAGCAACTCAGTGAGACCCTGTCTCTAATAAAAACCAAAAAAAAAAAAAAAAAAAAGGGCTGGGGATGTGGCCCAGTGGTCGAGTGCCCCTGAGTTCAATCCCTGGTACCAAAAAAAAAAAAAAACAAAAACAAAGCGGAACCTAGGGTGTTGGAGATTTGTCTGATGCTCTTGGTGGAGAGACTGGGAGCCTCTGCCTGCTGTCTCTGCTGGAGAACGGCAGAGGGCGCATCAGCTCGGTTCCTTCTGGGCCCCGGGGCTGTGGCTGGTAACAAAGAGGACCGGGATCCAGGTGTTTCATTGTCCCTTCAGGGCTCAGTCCTGCAGGGCACCGCATTCATCAGCTCTGGCTGGAGAGAGAAGACAGAAAGTCGCTCTCTCATAGGAAAAGTGTTGAAATGGCAGACGACCCAGTAGAGAGTTCTAGAAGATAGTGAAGGTGAGAGGCTGTCTCCACACCTAGGGACAAGAAGAAAAAGGAGGAGCAACGGGGGGGGGGGGGTCGGGGCTATCACTAGGATTTTATTTTCAGACACGTGCACTTCCGATACCTGGTGTGTAAGCTGGACGGGAGAGAGGCTGCGCAGCTGGCCGAGGGAGCCAAGGAGACCCTCTCTCTGGGGTTAGGCTGGGGCTCAAGGCCATTCAGCAGCTATTGAACGGCCCCACCGTCGGCACTGGGACAGCATCTTAGTTGCATCAACTCATTTATTTCCTATGGCAGCCAAGGGGGGGGGGGGATGTGTCACTCTGGCTCCCTCTGACAGATGGAGAAACTGCAGGCGGAGTGTCTCACAACCTGCTCAAGGTACTTGGTTAGTGAGGGAAATGGGACGTCGTGAGCCAGTGACCCAGTGACTCTGCAGTCTACACTTTTTTTTTTTTTTTTTGTACTGGAGGTTGAACTCAGGGGCACTCGACCACTGGGCCACATCCCCAGCCCCTTTTTGTATTTTATTAGAGGCAGGGTCTCACTGAGTTGCTAAGTGCTTCGCCATGGCTGAGGCTGGCTTTGAAATCGCGATCTTCCTGCCTCAGCCTCCCAAGTGCTGGGGATTACAGGCGTGCGCCACCGCGCCCGACTACAGTCTACACTCTTAACCAAGACCCTGACTCTGCAGTAGGTGAAGGACACCTGACCTAGCGGAGCTTTCCCACAGGATGGTGGAAGGTCCAGTCTGGAGCCCAGGAGGGGCAGTGGAACGTTGGCTCTGAGCTCCGGAGTGGGGGTCCGAGTGGGGGGAGTTTATGACCCCAAAGTAGGCAAACATAGAGCAAGGATGGCTACACAGATGGAGAAAGTAGCCCTGGACAGGAGGAAGGGTGAGAGAGGCAGGGCAAGGTCTCCTCTGTTGGAGGCTCCTTGGGTGAAGGGCAGCGCAAGGGATTCCCCTCTTTGCCCTTGGTTCTGTCTCTGAAGAGCCTCTTGGCCCTCTTCCCCTTTTGTCAAATTAGGAAGAAGGCTGGAGATTAAAAAGGAAGTAGGCGAGAAAGAGAAACACAAAGGGAATTGGATGCAGTGGAGTGGATGCCCTAGGCTGCCAACACATCTGGGGTCTAGCGAGGACCCAGATTTGCTGGGGGACAGCAGCCAGGGAGACAGGACCATGTGGCTGCCCCCAGTTCTGCTCCTCCTCTGCCTCCCAGGTGAGTGGGCTGTGTGTGTGTGTGTGTGTGTGAGAGAGAGAGAGAGAGAGAGAGAGAGAGAGAGAGAGAGCTTGTAAGCAGGGAAGTGGAAGAGAAGGAAGCCTCTTCCCAGGAGCGGAAGGCCCCACCAGCTCTTAGGTATGTGACATTTTATGGAATTAGAGACTTTCCAAGCCAGAAGGAGCCTGGAAGTTTCTCTTTTCTGGCTGCTCATCTTCGTCTGGAATCTTCTTCTTTTTTTTTAATATTTATTTATTTACTTTAGTTGTACACAATGCAATGCATTTATGTTTTCGTGGTGCTGAGGATCGAACCCGGGCCGTGCACGTGCGAGGCGAGTGCTCTGCCGCTGAGCCCCAGCCCCAGCCCCATCTGGAATCTTCTTGATTGGAGAGACTGGAGTCTCAGGACACAATTGGCTTTGAAGGGGCTGACTGAAAGGACCCCCAAGCTCTCCAGGCAGGATTCCTTTCAGAAGCCGCACCTGTGGTGGCTGTGACACACGATTTGCCCCTTCACGAATTCCCACAGTGGGGAAGTGCGATTCTGAGCTCTGTCCAGAGCTGGAAGGGGGCACTGCTGGGAATGGACTGCCTCTAGGAGGGCACTGGTGGACCAGCTCTCCAGCCTTGGGGGACAGGTGGCAGTAGAGTCCTTGGGGGACAACATGGGTGTGGAGCAGTGCTTTGGAAGTGAGAAGTCCCCCACGGTGCAGGGTTCAGGGCGCACGAGGCTCTCACACGTATTAGGACCGCAGAGAGATGGTGGGAGCTTGGAAGGTGTGGGGCCAGGAGCCACTTTGCTTTGGCTAAGGGAGCACAAAGGGAGAAGGTCACTGTGGATGCACAGCTCAACTCTGTCTCTCTCTCTGTCTCTCTCTCTCTGTCACACACACACACACACATGTGCACACATCCAGGAATACCATGTATGCACTCACATACACTCAAGGTCAAGCCAAGATCCCACCGTTTCTGAGCTTGCTCCAGTGACGGAGGCTGCTGAGCCTCCCCTCCCGGGGCTCACAGACCTCTGCCCACCTGCAGCCCTCGCTCCTCTCTCATCCCTTCCACACCAGCACCTCACATTTTGCACCTAGATTTGAATCCCTGCTTGCTTCCAGGTCCTAAACCATCTCGCCCGGGGACAGAGGGCAGCTTCCCTCTTTCCTCTGAACACTTGGTGACCGCCGGCACCCAGGTGCCAAGGACTGTGAGTGGTGGAGATGGCCACGCCCCAACTCAGCGTAAAGAAAGCCATCAGGGCCTCCTCTGGACCCTTCCTCCCATACGTTGGTTCTTCCTGGAGAGTAGTTAAATCATAACCAGAGGTTTATTTTTCCTTCCTCAAGAACACACGAAGGGCAGAGGAAACCAGAGTTGCACTATTTTTGAAGTAAAATTTAAAATCAAGATGATTTTATTTTTTCTTATTTTATACTTGACATTTCTGCGTTTACCTAATAAAAATAGCCCTCTTATGACGAACCTCGTGGATCAAATGAGAAATGGTGGGAGATCAAACTAGATATGAGTTCTTAGTTTATCTGTGTTACAGAATACAATACTATTTTATGTGAATGCTATTAGATAATTATTTAATGAACACTGCTTGATAGACTAAGCCTAGCTTGTTTATGGTTCTACGTATTTTTTCCTATATTTTTTATTGGTGCATTATACTCATATGGAATGATGGGATTTGTTGTTATATATTCATACATGCACAGATTACACAATATAACAATATGATTTGGCCAGTATCACTCCCCACACTTCCCCCCCTCTCTCCCTACCTCTCACCCTGTGGTGCCTTTCCTCTACTGATCACCTTCTGATTTTCATGAGCTCCACCCACAACTTTCTTTTCCTTTTTCCTCTCTAACTTGCACGTATGAAAGAAAACATATGATCTTTGGCTTATTTCATTTAACGTAATGGTCTCCAGTTCCACCCATTTACTGACAAATGTCATATTTTCATTTTTCTTTACGGCTGAATAAAACTCCATTGTGTGTTTATACAACATTTTCTTTTATCCATTGATCCATTAATGGACTCCTAGGCTGGTTCCATAATTTGACTATTGTGAAGTGCACTGCTACAAACATGGGTATGCATGTATCACTATGGTAAGGATCTTCAGGATAAATTCTGAAGAGTGGTATAGCTGGGCCATATGGTGGCTCCATGTCTAGTCTTTTTTTTTTCTTTTAAAAAATTCTAAGTTGTTGGGCTGGGGTTGTGGCTCAGTGGTAGAGCACTCGCCTAGCTCGTGCAAGGCCCGGGTTCAATCCTCAGCACCACGTACAAATAAACGCATTGTGTACAACTAAAGCAAATAAATAAATATTTTAAAAAATTCTGAGTTGTTATATAGACATCAGAATGCATTACAATTCATATTACATATATAGAGCACATTTTTACATATCTCTGGTTGTATATAAAGTATATTCACACCATTCGTGTCTTCATACATGCACTTAGGATAATGGTGTCCATCTCATTCCACCATTGTTTTTTAAAAATATTTTTTGGTTGTAAATGGATCTTTTATTCTATTTATTTATTTATATGTGGTGCTGAGGATTGAACCGAGGGCCTCAACACATGCCAAGCAAGTGCTCTACCAGTGAGCCACAACTCCAGCCCCATGCCTAGTCTTTTGAGGAACCTCCATACAATCCAAACAAGAATGTAACAGTGTTTCTTTCTCTCCACATCCTCTCCAGATTGACTACCATTTGTATTCTTTTTTTTTTTTTTGTGGTACCGGGGATTGAACTCAGGGGCACTCGACCACTGGGCCACATCCCCAGCCCTTTTTTGTATTTTATTTAGAGACAGGGTCTCACTGAGTTGCTAAGTGCCTCGCCATTGCTGAGGCTGGCTTTGAACTTGCGATCCTCCTGCCCCAGCCTCCCAAAGTGCTGGGATTACAGGCGTGTGCCACCGCGCCCGGCCATTTGTATTTTTGATGGCTGTTGTTCTCACTGGAGTGAGATGAAATCTCAGTGTAGTGTTGAATTGCATTTCCCTAATTGCTAATGATGTTTAATATTTTTTATATATATTTCTTGACCATTTGTATTTATTCTTTAGAGAAGTGTATGTTTAATTCCTTTGCCCATTTATTAATTTTATCTTTTGGTGTAAAGATTTTTGAGCTCTTTATGGATCCTAGATATTAATTATCTGTCAGAAGAGTAGCTAGCAAAGATTTTCTCCCCATTCTGTAGATCCTCTCTTCACATTCCTAATTGCTTTTTTGCTGTGCAGAAACTTTTTAATTTGATGCTATCCCATTTATTAATTCCTGACATCATTTCCTGAGCTTTAGGGGGTCCTATTGAGAAAGTTGTTTCCTGTGCCTAAAAGTTGAAGTGTTGACCTTATGTTTTCTTTTAGGAGTTGCATAGTTTCAGGTCCTTGATTCATTTTGAGTTGATTTTTGTGCAGGGTGAGAGATAAGGGTCTAGTTTCATTCATCTACATGTGGATAACCAGTTTTCCCAGCACCATCTGTTAAAAAGGATGTCTTTTCTTCAATGTGTTTTGGCATCATTGTCAAGGATTGTATGACTGTAGATGTGTGGTGTTGTCTCTGTGTCTTTTATTTTATTTTTTTTTAATATTTATTTGTTTATTTTAGTTGTACACAATGCCTTTTATTTTTACATGTTGCTGAGGGTTGAACCCGGGCCGTGCACATGCTAGGCAAGTGCTCTACCGCTGAGCCACAACCCCAGCCCTGTCTCTTATTCTTTACTATTGGTCTATGCATCTGTTTTTATGCCAGTACTATGCAGTTTTTTTGTTACTATAGCTCGGTCGTGTAATTTGAAGTCAGCTATTGTGAAGCTTCCAGTATTGCCTTTTTGTCTTAGAATTGTTTTGGCTATTATGGATCTTTTATTCTTCCAAATGAATTTTAGGATTATGTTTTCTAGTTCTCTGAAGAATGTCGTTGGTATTTTGATGGAGATTGCATTGATTAGTTTTGCCTATCCATGAACATGGGAGGTTTTTCCATCTTCAGAGGTCTTCCTCAATTTCCTTATTCAATGTTTTATAGTTTTCATTGTAGAGGTCTTTCACCTCCTTGGTTAGATTTATTCCTAAGTATTTTACTGAGGCTATTGTGAATTAAATTGTTATCCTGTTTCTTTCTCAGCAGATTTGTTGTTGGCATATAGGAAAGCTAATGATTTTTGTATATTGATTTTTTAACCTGCAACTTTGCCAAATTTGTTTATTAGCTCTAGCAGTCTTTTGATGGAGTTCTTTTTTTTTTTTTTTTTTTTGGCTCTTCTAGGTATAGGATTATATCATCTGCAAAAAGTGATAATTTGACTTATTCCTTTCCTATTTTTATCCCTTTTATTTCCTTCTGTAGCCTAATTGTTCTGGTTAGAATTTCTAGCACTATATTATATAAGAGTGGTGAGAGAGGATATCCTTGTCTTTTCCCAGATTTTAAAAGGAATGCTTTCAGTTTTTCTGCATTTACTATGAGGTTATCTTTGGGTTTTTCATAAATAGCCTTTATAATAGTGAGGTTGGTTACTTCTGTCCATTGTCTATTCTGGTGTTTTTATCATGAATGGGGGCTGAATTTTGTCAAAGGCTTTCTCTGTATCTATCAATGACTAAGTGATTTTTTTCCTTAATTCTATTTATGTGATGACTTATATTTATTGATTTGCATATATTAAAACATCCTTGCATCTCTGAAATAAAATCCACTTGGTCATGGTATACAATCTTCTTAATATGCTGTTGAATATAAATTTGTTAATGTTTTATTAAGTATTTTTGCATCTGAGTTTATCAGGAATATTGGTCTGTAGTTTTCTTTCCTTGATGAGTCCTTATCTGGTTTTGGTATGAGTATGATACTGGCTTCATAGAATGAATTTGAAAGTGTTTCATCCCTTTCTATTTCATGGAATAACTTGAGGAGTATTGACATTAGTTCTTCTTCAAGATTTGGTAGAATTCCGCTGAGAAAACATCTGGAACTGGGCTTTTCTTTGTTGAAGGCTTTTTATTACTGCTTCTATCTCAACACTAGTTATCAGTCTATTCAGGTTTTCTATGTCCTCTTGATTTCAGTTTTGGCAGATTGCATTTGTCTAGAAATGTGTCCATTTCTCCTAGGTTTTTCAGTTTATATGGGGAAATAAATTTTCAAAATGGTCCCTAATAATCTGCTGGATTTCTGTGATGTCTGTGGTGATTTCTCCTTTTTCATCTCTGATTTTATTAATTTGTTTTTCTCTTTTTCTTTTGGTTAGTTTGGCTAAAGGTTTATGAGTCTTGCTTGTTTTTTTTTTTTTTTTTTTCAAAGAACCAGCTCATTATTTAATAAATCTTTGTATTTTTTTAATTCTCATTTTTATTGATTTCAGCTCTGATCTTAATTATTTCTCTTCTTCTACTGGTTTTGAAATTGGTTTGTTCTTCTTTTCCAAGGGCCTTGAGATTCATCACTAGGTTGTTTATTTGGGTTCTTTCTGATTTTCTTATGTAGGCACTCAGCTATAAACTTTCCTCTTAGAACTACTTTCATAGTGTCCCAAGGGTTCTGATATGTTGTATCATTATTCCCATTTGAGTCTAAGAATTTTTAAATTTCTCCCTTGTTTTCTCCTATTATCATTCATCATCAAAGTGTACTGTTCAATCTCTATGTGTTTACATAGTTTCTGTAGGGTTTTACCATGTTGATTTCTAATTTCATTCCATTATGACCTGATAAGATGCAAGGAATTGTATTGATTTTTTGGTATTTGCTAAGAGTTTGGGGGGGGGGGGGGGTGGGGGGGGGGGGGGGGGGGGGGGGGGGGGGGGGGGGGGGGGGGGGGGGGGGGGGGGGGGGGGGGGGGGGGGGGGGGAGCTTTGTGGCCTAAAAATATGGTCTATTTTGGAGAAGGTTCTATAAGCTTCTGAGAAGAAAATGTATTCAGCTGTTGTTGGATGAAATATTCTATAGATGTCTGCTAATTCCATTGATTTGTAATATTTTTCAGGTCCAAAGAGTTTTTACTGAGTTTATATCTGGATGACCTATCTAATGGTCAGAGAAGTGTGTTGAAATCACCCACTATTGTAGTATTGGGGTCTGAGACTTCAATTTGAGCAGTATCTCCTTTATGTAATTAGTTGCACCCACATATGGGGCATAGATACTTATTATTATTATATTTTCTTGTTGGATTGTTCTCTTTACCAATAGGAAGTGACCTTGTCTCTTCTGATTAATTTTGGTTTGAAGTCTGCCTTGTCATATATGAGAGTAGCTACTCCTGCTTGTTTTGGGTTCCATTGACAGCATATATCAATTTCCATTTTCAGCCTGTGGCTGTCTTTGCCTGTAAGGTGCATCTCTTGCAAACAACAAAAAGTTGGATCTTGGTTTTTAGTCCATTCTGCCAGCTCTATGTCTTATAATTGGAGAGTTGATAATTTACTTTCAATGTTATTATTGCAGAGGTGGTTACTCATCCCTGCCATTTTGATTTATTTATAATGTTTAATTTGGTCCTGTTTCTCATTTGCTTAGCTACTCTCTCTCTCTCTTTTTTTTTTTTTTTTTTTTTTTTTTGTACCAGGGACTTGAACTCAGGGGCACTCGACCACTGGGCAACATCCCCAGCCCTTTTTTGTATTTTATTAGAGACAGGTTCTCACTGAGTTGCTAAGTGCCTCGCCACTGCTGAGGCTGGCTTTGAACTCGTGATCCTCCTGCCTCAGCCTCCCAAGTGCTAGGATTACAGGCATGTGCCACCACGCCCGGCTGCTTAGCTACTCTTTAAATGAGATTTATTCATTTGTGAGCTCTGGGGTTTGTTTTTCATATCTTCTGTCTGTAGTATTTAGTTAAGTAAGTTCTGTTTACACGTTGCGGATTCTTTTAGTTTCTGCTTGTCTTGGAAGGTTTTTATTTTCCCCTAAATTTTGAAGTATAGCTTTGCTAGATATAGCAGTCTTGGTTGACAGTTATTTTCTGTCAGGACTTGGAATACATCATTCCAAGCCCTCTGGCTTTTAGAGTTTGTGCTGAGAAATCAGAAGTGATCATGATAAGCCTCTAACTATGACTTGGCATTTCTCTCTTAGGGCTTTTAAAAATTCTACCTGTGTTCTATATGTTAGGCTTTTTTTTTTTTTTTTGTACTTGGGATTCAACCCAAGGGAGCTTAACCACTGAGTCACATCTTTAGTACTTTTTATTTTTTGGTTTTGAGACAGAGTCTTGCTAAGTTGCTGAGGCTGGCTTTGAACTTGTGATCCTCCTGCCTCAGTCTCCCAAGCTGCTGGGATCACGGTAGGCATTTTAATTATAATGTATCATGGAGATGTTTTCTTTGAGCTTGCCTTTTTGGGGTTCTGAATGCTTCCTGTATCTGGATGTCCATCTCATATACTCAAGGTGTGGAAATTTTTCTATTATTATTTCCCTGAAGAGGCTATCAGTTCCCTTAGCCTGCATCTCACAACCCTCCTCAATTCCAGTGATTCTTAACTTTGATCTCTTAATGTTGTCCCATAGTTCTTGTATAGTTTGATCACTTATTTTCTTTAATGTGGTGTGAATGTTCAAGGCTGATCATTTGTCTTTTGGCTCTGAGATTCTGTCCAGCAGGGTCTACACTGTTAGAGAGACCTTCAAGTGAACATTTTATTTGATTTATGGTGTCTTTTATGTCCAAGATTTCTGTTTGGTTCTTTTTAAATATTTCTATCTCCTTATTGAATTTCTGATTCATAGCCTGTACTGACTTCCTTAATTCATTCAGTTGTTTTTCTGTGTTCTTTTGGAATTCATTTGGAATTTTTATAATGCTTCTTTTGAATTCTTTATCTGATATTTCATTCACTTCAATATTTTTGGGGTCAGTTGATGATGAATTATGGAGTTTAGGAGGTGACATGAGTGTTCATATTTCTTATATCCCTATGTTGATTTTTATGCATCCATTTGGAGGCATTTCTCTTCTGCTCTTATGTGTGAGCCTTTTTTAGGGCACAGTATTTACTTTCCAAGGTGTCATAGGGTGATGTAGATTGAGACCCCCTCAGAGGTGTGGTATCCACAGCCTTTTCTTTTCTTTTATTTTGGGGGGGGGTACCAGGGATTGAACTCAGGGGCACTTGACCACTGGGCCACATCCCCAGCCCTTTTTTGTATTTTATTAGAGACAGGGTCTCACTGAGTTGCTAAGTGCTTCGCTATTGCTGAGGCTGGCTTTGAACTTGTGATCCTCCTACCTCAGCCTCCCAAGTGCTGGAATTTCAGGTGTGCACCACTACACCAGGCCCCTACAGCCTTTGTGTTAATTCTCTGTTTTTGCAGTGGACATCTGTAGGTGGGACCTGGGGGCCCATCCCTATCCATTTGTACTTGGGGCCTGATTGTTAATTTGGGTTTTTGTCTGTGCTTTTCTTTGTATTAAAGTGTAGCTGAAGATTGAGTCTCATCAATTTGTGCATGGAACAAGGTACACTGTCTTTTGGTTGAATCTAGTTCAACAGCAGAGTCTCTACCCTGTTAACTTGTGGTGTCCTTGTAGGTTCCCAATACCACACAGAAAAGAGAAAAACAAACAATAGCATCAACAAATGCAAACAATATATGGCATTAAAATAAATACCCAGTTCCTACCATGTCATCTACAACATTAATTACCACAAAAAACCAGGAATGTTGGGGTCAGCAATTGTGAACAAAAACACCAGTATCCAAGAAGTAAATCTGGCTTTGAAGCAAACAGCATAGTTGACACTATGTCATCCACAGCAGAAATAATTGCATCAGCATTAGTGGTGGGAGCAGGAGTTATATAAACCAATTAGTTCTAAAAGATGGCAGAAACACAGTTAAAAGAAAAGAAAGTAGCTGGGTGTGGTGGTGCATGCCTGTAATCCCAGCACTTGGGAGGCTGAGGCAGGAGGATCACGAGTTCAAAGCCAGCCTCAGCAATGGTGAGGTACTTAGCAACTCAGTGAGACCCTGTCTCTAATAAAATACAAAAAAGGGCTGGGGATGTTGCCCAGTGGTCAAGTGCCCCTGAGTTCAATCCCCGGTCCCCCCCCCCAAAAAAATGCTAAGAATGAGAAAAATGAAACAAAATATGTGTATGTATATATGTCCCTGAACCAATCAGCACAAGAATTCTCTCTCTCTCTCTCTCTCTCTCTCTCTCTCTCTCTCTCACACACACACACACACACACACAGAAAGAAAGAAAGAGGAAAAAAAAGTTTCTTAATGAAAAATAACAGAATCATCTCCACTGAGGTGGTCAAAATAGTTGATGAAAATAGGTCATCTCAGTTGTCTTTCCATTTCTTCTTGAGCTAGAGAAAGGGAGAAAAAGGGAGAGAGAGAGCAAGGGAGAGCATGAGCACAAAGTTTCGGGTTGTTAACCCCTTCCTCTTTTTTGTGTTTCTCTCTGAGCTGCAGCTGGAGGGGCCCAAGCCTAAAGCTGGTTGAGTTAAGTCTTAACTTCCCTTCTCACCAGTTTGACATAGGATGGAGTGGGAAGAACTGTCGATTGGAGTTCTGTCGATTGGAGTTCACAGAGACCAGATCAGTGCACTCCCAGGGAGGAGCTGCTGCAGAGTTCTGAGAGGGGGGTTCTGGTAGCTGGGGCTTAGGTCTAATCAGGCCTCAAGGGCTCTGTTGGGTGCTGTCTGCTCTGGAGAGGTCAGATCCACACACACCTAGTTGGGGTCAGAGGGTCTGGCTCTCAGGAGCCTCTCAAGAATTCTGCAGGTGGGGCAGAGGAGCCAATCCCCCACTCCTCTGCTGCCCTTGAACACGGCCTTCCTGGGCTCAGTCCCTGGGTGTATTCACACCTGTCTGTTCAGATTCCCTGCCTCTTCAGCTGGTCACGTGAACCACCAGACTCAAAAAAGAAGTGAGTTGGCTCATTTCACTTTTCCAATTTGCGTCCCCGGTACAACCTTCTCTGTGCCTGTTTTGCTCCTGTTCTGCGCAGTACACCCCAGGCCAAGTGGTAGGTGCTCGTGGGGATGGCGTGTCAGTGTTTATTCTGGTCTCCCAGCTCTGCAGGAGCAGATGCAGTGTGGCCTCCATGTCAACTCTCTGTGGCCAGTTGGGAGACAGAGAGCACTTTTTAAGCACCAGAGCACAGTGCAGCCTCTGGATCAGCTGAGATCAGGCTGTTTTTCTGATCTCAGGTTTTTCTGTACCAAACCTGTTTCTCTCTGGGTTGTCCCTCCCTCTCAGCTGAAACAGCCCTGCTCCCACTGCTGCTGCCACAACTGGCTCAGCTTCTGTGTATCCTTTCTTCTTTGTTTAATGTACCCAAATTTCTGAGTCTCTACAACACCCTGACTCTCTAGTTGAATTTCAGTGAAATTCCACCTTGCTGAGGAACAGGACTCCGGCTGCTTGACTCCTGAGCCATGGAATCACTAGGAATGCAGCCCTCCTCTAATCCACCATCCTGAATCACCCCCAGAGGTTATGCTTTTAAAAAATAGGTTTGAGTGGCAGAAGATTCTAGAACGCAGAGACGGAAGACCCAATCTCATGCCTGATAGAGTCTGCAGGACGAGGGATGGGGCCAGACATTCGCTCCTCTCTGCTCTGACCCTCAGCTTTAGTCCAACTACCGCAGTCCCCATGGGCAGGGTCCACTTGTGGTCACTCAGTGTTCATCCTCCTGGCCTCAGCCTCTGGACACTTTGACTGTCCAGGTGTCCCTCCAGGTCCTTCCTCCAGGAACCTTTTGCATCTCCCCAGGAACTGTCCCCTCCAGCTTTGGGCAGACAGCTGACGGGCCCATCTGGATGGAGACCTGAGACCCTGGCTGTGTTTTCCAGGCGGTTTATCTCTGACGGGCCCTGACTCTGTTACCGGCACCGTGGGAAGCTCTCTGAGCCTGCAGTGTCAGTATGAGCGGGCATACAAGGGATATAACAAATACTGGTGCAGAGGACAATACGACACAGATTGTCACAAGATTGTGGAGACCAAAGGAGGAGAGAAAGAAGAGAGGAGTGGCCGTGTGTCCATCAGAGACTCTGCTGATGACCTCACCATAATGGTGACCATAGAAAACCTCAGTGAAGATGATGTTGGATCATATTGGTGCAAAATCCAGACAATATGGATCTTTGATGAATGGTCACGTGACCCCTCCTTCCAAGTCAAGGTGTATGCTAGCCCAGGTAATCACTCCCCTGGCTCCAGCAACGGAGCTTATGGAGTGTGACGGGGCCTGGCACAAGGGTGGGTGTCTCTGAGTCTTGTCCTCAGTCTCAGGGGTGTTGGAGGAGCCTACAGCATGGGCGGGGAGAGAGGTGGCTCACCCTTCAGCCACAGGCTGAGCCTCTTGCTCCACCCTCCCTCTCATCCAGCTGGGTGGACCTTGAGAGACCCCTGCCCTCCTCCTGGCAGGGTCAGACCAGGCTGGAAAGACCTGGCGCTTCTTAGAGGTGACTCTGGCCATGTCTGCTAAGGGGCTCCTTTGGTCCCCACACCCAGGAGGTGGCCTGGATTTGGCTTCAGGGGACCTCTTGATCTCTGAGTGGATGGTTCTGTGCAGCATCGCGTCTGAACAGGTGCTTTGCGCAGGCCTGGAGCAGAGCAGTGTCCTGAGGTGTGACTTTGTCTCTGGCAGCCACTCCCACCCCCAGGAAGACCACGCTTCCCACCACACCTCCCGCCCTGCTGAGAACAAACACTATGCAGAACAGCAGCACTGAGGAGGTGCTGGCCCACCACCCCTGGTAAGGGCCCCAGCCCTGGAGACAGGGGAAGGGAGCCAGCAGCCCGCGGGCCCTGGGGTGGGGACCGGAGGGGAGGCCCGTCCTGTGCAGCCACCCTCGCTGTCTGCTGCTTTGTCCTCCAACTCTGGCTTCAGTGCTCACATTCTGTGAGGCTGCCTCTGAGTGCTGAGTGAGGGAGGTTGCAGGGACCTAGGCCAGCCCCTCGTCCCCTCCTACCCGCTCCTTCCCCACTCGTTTCCACACTTGGGGTCCTAGGTATGTGACCCTTTCTGAAGGTCTTAGCTCAGCTGGGAATCTTGCTACCAGGAGCTGCCTTTGGGGTCTGTGGGGAGACAGCCCAGCTTCCAGCTGGAGTTTCTCCCTTTCCCCCAAAGATCCCCAGAAAGGGCTGTGATGCTGCCATCAGACCCTGAAGGGAGGGACAAGGGACAGGACTTTGAAGTGACAGTGAGGATTGTTTTCCAGAAGTCAACTACCCCAGAAGGGACAGGGAGGGTGATCCTGGAGCCCCTGGGACCCTCCTCTCTAGCCTCTCCTTCCTTTCTCCTCAGTGAGACTCCCACGGCCAGTCCTTGAGGGGTGGTGAGGGGCACAGAGGTGCTTCCCCGGGTCCTTTCCCCATCGAATTCTGAATTATTTGGGCTCTAAAGTCAGGGCAGAGGGAGAGGTGGGGGGAGAGAAAGGTCCTGGGGCTTCCCCTTGAGGAGGCATCTCACGTCTTGTCCCCATGTCCCCACAGGGCCCTGCTCAGCAGCGTCCACTTCCTGCTTCTCGTCTTCTTGAAGGTGCCCCTGTTCCTGAGCATGCTCAGTGCTGTCCTCTGGGTGAACAGGCTTCAGAGGGGCCCTGGGGGAGGGCAGAGGCCGCCCGTGCATGGACGAAGCTCCCTCGGACTGTACGAGAAGGACTTTTGACTCTGGACTCCAGGGTAGCGAGGCAGCAGGCACCAGCTTCTGTGGGGACTTATTGTTTCTGTGCCTCAAAGGAAGGTCCTGGGTCTTGGAGGACTCTTCTCTGGAGTCCTCAGCATGGAAGAGGGAATGAAACTCCCCTGGGCCCCTGTTTTGGGGGTCCTCTTTCCTCCTCCCAGGTCCCACCCACTTCCCAAGGGCAAGAATTCTCTGGGATTTTCATGCTCACGAGCTCTGCATGACACAAAAGCATCGGAGGTCAGTTTCCCCAGGGAGTAACCCCCCTTCCTAGGGACAGGAGGCTCCCTGAGGACACACCGCATGGCTCAGTCTTTGGGCTCACAGGGCTCCGCCCCCTCCTCTGGGACAACCCCAGGGGACCTGGGTCCTGCTCGTGCAGCTGCCCTCTTCTGCTGGGTGTCCCTGGGCTTTAAGCTTCTCTGTCCCCGTGACCAGGGAGCAAGTGGCCGGGCTCAGCACCTCTGCCTGGGCTGGTCATGGCCGAGTGGCTCCACGGGACAAGTTGGAGCAGCACGGGGAGAAGGAGGTGGTGGCTTCCCCCAACACCACTCCTGATCCCGGGCATCTCCTGTGCTCCGTGTCGACCAAGGGTCCGTCTCACTGAGACCACTTCTTTCCCCGGGGGGAGAAAGACAGCTTTTCAAAGGCAGGGTGCGGGGCCAGAAGCAAGGAGACACTTTACCACATCGGGGGTCCCTAGCCCAGGAAGAGGCTCAGTTGGCTTGCTGCATGCTTGTCACTTGCTCCCCCATGTGGTCTGCAGAGGGGACTTGCCCAGTCTGCCACAGGCAAGTGCCACCATCTCCACTCACTCCCTGCATCTGGGCCAGTCCTCGCCCTCCACCCCAGGTCACCTTTGCCCTGAACTAGTGATGCAAGTTTCCAGAAAGGGGACATATTCTGAGGAACAGGACAAGTGAAAGCAGAGTAGCAGGCAATCATTAGCATGACACCTGTGACTCATGGACGACCTGTCAGCAGAACGTGCTGTTCCCACGTGGTTTTCATGGTGAGCTGTGTCTGCACAGGTGAACCAACCTAGAACTAAAGTGGAGCCTGTCGTGGGGACTGAGGACTCGACTCTTGCCTAAGGTTTTATTTTTACTTATGTATTTGTTGGAGGTGCTGGGGATTGAACCCAGGGCCTCGTGCATGTTAGGCAAGTGTTCTACCACTGAGCTGCACCCCAGCCCTTAAGTTTTTATTGAAAACACTTGGGTGGACTTGGCCAGAACAAGGGGAGATCATGAGTGTCCTTTAGGAGAGCTTACTTAGCAAATGTGAAGCAAAATCTGAAAGGAAACGTCTGGAAGTGTGGAGGGCCCCAGCCTGGGAGACCAGAGGCAGGGGGCGTCACTGACAGGTGCAGGCTAGTCAGGGGCAGGCGTGTTGATGCAGAACTCACGCTTTCTCTGTGAGTGGGGTCACCAGGCAGAAGGTCCCGCAGGGAACTAGAGAGGTGAGCTGGTGGAGTGTTGAGGGCCGGGGAGGGAGCCCGGAGAAGGGTGAACTGGGTGAGCGGAGGGTTCAGGACCAAGGACAGAGCCCGAGGCCCACCAGGAAGGCTAGAATGGGGAGACACTGGCCACGGCAGGTGAGAAGCCAGAGCCCATGCCTCTTTCGAGGAGAGCCCAGTGAGGGAGGTAGAGGTGAGCGGGGTGGGGAAGAGGCCGTGGACTTAAAACTCAGAGTCACTGTGGAAGTCCAGGGCAGCAGGGCAGCAGGCAGAGATCAGAAAGAGTGGCCAGGTGGCCAGGACTGGGGCAGCAGTGTGGGGGACAGGCACAGTGGCTTCCGTAGGCTTTAATGCTTCCTCCAACCTTCCTTCTAGTTTTCCTTTATTTATCCAGTCATTTAACAGAGTTTCACTGAGTGTCTGTGGTGCGGCTGTTCTGGCCATCATAGACAAGGATTTCAACAACACGGAGTCCCTACTCCCCGAGGGAGAGTTGAGAGGTGGACCCACGGTGCGGGCACAGAAGCACAGCACTCACGAGGCTGCGCCGAGAGGGCTTGACCCACGAAAGCCAGGCAGAAGGCTGAGGGCTGGCCATCTCAGGCAAAGGCAGGGAGGGGCCCAGAGCATGCTGGGTACCAGGACCTTTGCTTCACCCATGACCACATACACTCTGTGAGTGAGATCTGGGACTGCAGTCACATTATAAAAGCCTCTGTGTCCTCGTAGGGGCTGGGTACCCAGGGGACCAAAGGGAGCCCCTGGAGGCCTTATACTTCTCAAACTTAACTTTGAAGTAATATTGAGCTTAATGTGGTGGATATAGCACACAGAGCGCTACAGAGGCTTCCTCCAGGTTCCCCGGTGGTGACTAGTCAGGTGACGGCAGTGCAGTTTCCAAACCAGGAAGCTGGTGTGGGTGCAGCCAGTTGGTCATCCCCAGACTTTATTCAGTTCTCAGCAGCTTTTCATACATTCATTTATATATACATATGTGTGTGTGTGTGTGTAGCTCTATGCAACCGTATCTTGTGTATAGATTCATATAAACACCACCACAGTCAAAATATGCAGCTGTTCCACCATCAAAAGAATCTCTCACGGGCTGGGGTTGTGGCTCAGCGGTAGAGCGCTCACCTAGCACGTGCGCAGCCCGGGTTCGATCCTCAGCACCACATGCAAATAAATGCATCCTGTACAACTAAAGCAAATAAATAAATATTAAAAAAAAAAAAAGAATCTCTCGCTACACCTCTGTATTCATACCTCTAACCCATTCTTATGCCCTGGAAAGCACTAATCTGTTCTCCAACTCTGGTTTGTCATTTTGAAAATGTCACATAAATGGAAGCAGACAGTATGTAGTTTTTTTTTTTTTAATTAAGCACAATGCCCTTAAGATCCATAGTTGTGGAACTTATCATTCATCCCTTTTCATTGCTGGGTAGTATTCCACTGTTTGAATGTAGCAAGCTTTGTTTAACGACTTGCCTGTTGAAGAGTGTTTGGGTTGTTTCCTGTATTTTACCATTATGAATAAAGCTGTTGTGAATGTTCACACATAGGATTTGTGTGTGTGTGCGAATACATGTGTTTATTTCCCTGTGATATATGACAGTGAAATTGTTGTCTTGTGTTAAGGGCAGGGTTAGTCTTACAAGAAACTTCCAAACTATTTCCAGAGTAGCTATATCATTTTATGTTCCTACCAGCAATGTTTAAGTGATCCAGTTTCTTTGAATGTTTGCTAGCATTTAAAAAAAATCTTTTTTTTTTTTTTTTTTTTTTTTTTTGTACCAGGGATTGAACATGGGGGTACTTAACCACTGGCAACATCCACAGCCCTTTTCATTTTTTATTTTAAGACAGGGGTCTCACTAAGTTGCTCAGGGCCTCATTAAGTTGGTTAAGTTGCTGAGGCTGGCTTTGAACTCACAATCCTTCTACCTGAGCCTCCCAAGTTGCTGGGATTACAGGTGTGCCCCATCATGCCCAGCTGGCTTTTTAATTTTTTAAAAAAATCTTGGCTATTCTAATAGATGTGTGGTGATAATCCACTATGGGTTTAATTTAATTTTCCCTTAAAACTAATGACGTTGAACACCTTTTAGCATGCTTGTTTTTCACCTGTGCATCCTCTTTGGTGAAATATCTGTTCATGTCTTTTATGTAATCAAGGTTGTTTTTATTTTTTTTCCTGTTGAGTTTTGAGTGTTCTTCATGTATCATAGATAACAGTCCATGACTTTCCTTTTCATCATCCTCATGGGCTCTTTCGTGGTTTTTAATTGTGATGAAGTGCAATGTGATAGTTTTTTTTCCTTTAATGATCATCTTTGCTTTCATCTAACCACGGGTGCCCAGTATTTAGTCCTATTTTTTTTTTTTGCAAAAGAAAGTTTTAATTTTCAATGGCAAGTCATCTCTTCTTTTTTTAAAAAATTAAATTACTTATTTATTCTAATTTGTTAGACATGCTTGCAGAGTGCAGTTCTTTTCCTATTACATATAAAGAGCACAGTTTTTCAAGTCATTGGTTTTACATAAAGTATTTTCACACCATTTGTGTTTTTTTATATGTACTTAGCGTATTGATGTCTAACTCATTCTGCCATTATTCCTATGCCCTTGCCCTTTCCACTCCCCTCCCTCCCCTTTGTACTATTTAACCTTCCTTCATTCCTCCCATCCCCCGTCCCTTGCCATTGTAATTCAGTATCATCATAGCAAAGGAATAATTCGACCTTTGTCTTTTTGGGATTGGCTGACTTCACTTAGCATTATTTTCTCCAACTCCATCCATTTACCTGTGAATGCCACGATTTTATTCTCTTTTAGTGTTGAATAGTGTTGCATTGTGTATATATACCAAAGTTTCCCTATCCATTCATCTGCTGATGGGCATCCACAATCTAGCTATTGTGACTTGTGCTGCTATGAACATTGATGTGGCTGTGTCCCTGTAGTATGCTGTTTTTAAATCCTTTGGGAATAGACCCAGGAGTGGGATGGCTGGGTCATAAGGTGGTTCCATTCCAAGTTTTCCTAGGAATCTCCATACTGCTTTCCAGATTGGCTGCACCAATTTACAGTCCCACCAGCAACGTAGGAGTGTGCCCTTTCCCCCGCATCCTCACCAGCATTTATTGTTAAAAGTTTTGTCGTTTTTATGTTTTGTGTTGTAATTCATGAGTCGGGTGCCTTTGGGATTACTTGTCCCCCAGTGTGCAGCTGGAAGCTTTGTCCTAGTTGGGGGTTTGTTGACGTCTGTGGACGTCCAATTGCTTCAACAGGACGTGTGGAAAAGATTTTCCTTCTTTCATTGAATTGTTTCTGCTCCATTGTCAAAAGTGGATGGAAGACACGTGATGTGGACTGGAGCCCAGGGAGAGCCCAGTCCTCAGAGGACGCGTTCAGAACCAAGGACAGCGCCACTGGCGCCCGAGCAGGGACACTGCTCATGCTTGAAACGCCATCACAGAACACAGGGACCAAACACGACAGACGCCTCTTCATGTCTGTAAGCCATGCAAGTTGTGGGTGCCGCTCTGTGGCCTCCAAGCAAGGGACATGTCGCCGCCTGTAGCGATGGCCGCTTGGAGCAACGAAGCCGTGGGAAGAAGTTCAGAGGCAAACTGGAAACCAACAGGCTTTTTATTCTGATAACTTCTCTCTCCAGCTCTAACAACAACTCTAACACGCACCACCAAAAAACCCACAAAACAAAATGGCCCCGACCTGATCCGATCTCGGCTCAAGTCTCGCGACATCCCGGGCCAAGTCCCGCGAGATCCCGGAAGGCCGCAATGTCCGAATATCTCTATGGCCCGCAGCCAACCGCAATCTCAGCCATCTCCCCAATCAGGGCTCCTGCAGGACAGAGATTTCAGAGCCGGGTGTTTATGCCTGGGGCCATATGGTGTCCCCAGCAGGCATGGGGACTGACCTTCCAAGGTGCACAGATGGGCCTGGAGGGAGGAGTGGAGGCAGCCCCTGCCTGGTACTCAGGGGCAGAGCCCTCTCTGCTACCTGCTGGTGACTGGGGACCAGGTGGCATCACACCGTCAGGTCTCGGTAATCCTACACATGATGTGAAGGTGCTAGGTTACGATTCTTCCATGTGGCAGTTTAAAACTATGGCTGGAAATTCCTTGACACACCTTCCATTAGGAGTTGGGGTTTAGGTCCCCTCCCCATGAGTCTGGGTGGGCTGGGACTCATCCAACCAGCAGACTACAGACGTGTTCCTCAGCATACGCTTTTTTCTTTTTTCTTTGGTACCGGGGATCGAACCCACTGAGCCACATCCCCAGCCCTTTTTGCCTTTAATTTCGAGACAGGGTCTCACTAAGTTGCATAGGGCCTCGCTAAGTTGCTGAGGCTGGCCTTGAACTCGTGACCCTCCTGTCTCAGCCTCCCGGGCTGTTGGGAGCACAGGCGGGTGCCACTGCTCTAGGAACAGGTGGGTTCTCCATCTTTTTCTCTCAGCATTCTTCTAAGGAGGCTCTGTAGGCGGTTCCCCCTCAAACTTCTGCCCCATAAAATTTTAATACCAAGGAGACCCTGTACCTGTATTCATGGGCATGTACAGCTGCCCCTCGAATTTCAACCAACTGCAGATTGAAAGTACTAAAAACACTGCAACTGCACTGAGCGTGTACAGACGTTTCCCTTTCCTCAACAGTGTGCTGTAGCCACGGTTCACGTAGCACTTATGTTGCCTTCAGTAGTTTAGTAACCCAGAGATGACTTATAAGGAGGCTGTGTAGGTTGTGAACCAACACTACATCATCTTTTTTTGTTTTTTATTTTTTATTTTTGGTACTGGGGATTGAACACAGGGTCACTCGACCCCTGGGCCACGTCCCCAGCCCTTTCTTGTATTTTATTAGACACAGGGTCTCACTGAGTTGCTAAGTGCCTTGCCATTGCTGAGGCTGGCTCTGAAATCGCGATCCTCCTGCCTCAGCCTTGCAAGTGCTAGGATTACAGGTGTGCGCCACTGTGCCTGGCAACACTACATCATCTTATAGAAGGACTTGAGTGTGCATTTTGGCATCCTGGGGCAGGGAGTGGTTCTCCTGTAGAAGCCAAGGGACAACTGCATGTATCTACGTTTTGTTTCTGCAAGGAGGACTTATTTTCTCCTCCTGGGAGTGCAAGTATGGAATGTGGCCAAAGGGACTCTACCTGGCTCCCGGGGCTCCACCAGAGGTCTGCTGTTCTTTCCTGGGTCCCCGCCACGTTTGCTCTGCGGATCACGCTCTGGAGATGCCCCCCCTTGGAAGCAGCGGCCCCCAGGGAGGCTGTGTGCAGGGTCTCCGGGCAACCTTCCCAGCAGAGCTCAGTCCTAGGCTGCCCCAGCCGGAGCGTGGAGAAGGTGACACAGCGCCCCTCCACTTTCCAACCCCCAGCCCCCGCGGCTTCCCAACGAGGCCCAGACATTTGGATGGAGGAGGCAAGCCCTCTCTGCCGCTCTCTGGTCCCCCATCTGACCAGTCTGGGGCGTAACCCTGTGGATGTTGCTCTGTGACACAAAGTGACACATGACAGCTGGGACACTCCAGCTCCATTGGCTGTGGGCCAAGGATGTTTAAGACAGCAGCTCGCACAGGGCCAGTGAGACAGGAGGCGGGGCTTCCCACCTGCCCCAGCGCGGGCTTTTCTGTGTCACGGAGCGAGCGCAGGCTCCTGAAGGGAGATCTGCCTTTGCTGTGAGCGAACTGTGTGGTCACAAGGAAGTAAGACGTGGCGGGAGGTGTTTCTGGCCACTGACCATTACTTGCTTTGGCAGCACTTCTCACCCTGTGTTGCTCCTCATGCTCCTGTGACAAATCCCCAGCCTCAAAGACACTTCATCATCAAAAGTGACCCGTTGACTCCGGAGGCTGGGGCAGGAGGATGGCAAGTTTGAGGCCAGCCTCAGTAACTTAGTGAGACTCCGTCTCAAAATTAAAAAAAATATAAAAAGGGCTGGGGGTGTGGCTGAGTGATAGAGTGCTTACCTAGCATATGTGAGGCTCTGGGTTTGCTCCCCAGGACCCAAACAAAAAACAACACCCCCACCCCCAAAACAAAAGGTGACCTGTTCATAGCTGATAAGATCAGGCAGAGGAAAGGAACTCAAGCAAAATGCACAGCTACATTCCTGTGGGAGAACATCTATCCTAAGAGGAGATGGTCCAGGAAGCAGAAGAAGAGTTCAAATAGTTCTGTCCAGTCTCGGGAAAAATCACAGATGTACAGCTGAAGTTCTCTGAAGAAGCTGCTTCCATGTAAAAGTCCCTTGACCTTGACCAAGTAGAATGTCATGATTGTGGAGAGAGGAAATGTTGCACGCCAAAAGCCAGAATTACCTTGGGCTATCAGAGTTCCTTTAACAGCCATTTACTTTCATCTTCTGTATCTGACCTGACATCCTTAGGACTACGAGTTATAACTCGGAATTTCTCACTACACTTACCAGACCTCTAGCCTCCACCAGCCCTAAAGCTAAGGATGCTCTAACATCTGAAACATATAGAAAAGATTTCCCTGCTCTGATGGGGCCTGCCTGCCTAATGCCCCACCAACATATTTGAAAAATGTACCTGATTTAAGACCTTCTTTGTTCTATGGCGAACCTCTTTGGAAACGTAACCTCTTCCATGGTGGAACCTCATATCCAGGGCAACTTGTAATCATGTTTCCAGGCCATGGTCAGCCATATTTGGTGCAGAATAAACTCTTTTCTTAATCTTTCATAGCACAGTCATGATTTTACAGCAATAAGACAACCTGAACTGTCCAAAAACCAAGCTCATAAAAGAGATTGAATAGTTTTTCTTTTCTTTTCTTTTCTTTTTTTTTTTTTTTTTTTGTTGTTTTTTTGGTACGGGGGAATGAACTCAGGGGCACTCGACCGCTGGGCCACATCCCCAGCCCTTTTTGTATTTTATTAGAGACAGGGTCTCACCGAGTTGCTTATTACCTCGCCATTGCTGAGTCTGGCTTTGAACTCGCAATCCTCCTGCCTCAGCCTCCCAAGTGCTGGGATTACAGGTGTGTGCCACCATGCCCGGCGAGATTGAATAGTTTTTAAAAAATGGTTCAAAATAAAATATGGAGAAAAAAATGAGTAGGGCTGGGCTGGGGTTGTGGCTCAATGGTAGAATGCTCACCTAGCATGTGCGAGGTGCTGGGTTTGATCCTCAGCACCACATAAAAATAAGTAAATAAATAAAATGAGGGCATTGTGTCCAACTACATATATATATATATATATATATATATATATATATATATATATATATTTTTTTTAAATGAGCAGATAGAGCCCAAGAAGAATGTAAGGGACAGCCTTCTCATCCCTTCCTCCCTGAGCCAAGATGGTGGCCCCATGACCTTGTGGTTCCTAGACACATAAGCCCCCTCCAAGGGCTGTAGTAGTGCTGCCCAACACCTACACTTTCAGTGACATCACCACTGGCTTAGCGGGGACAGCCCTTGCTGTCTGGGGCCCACCTGAGGTTTGGGTGGTCTCCTTTCCCACAATCCCCGGCCACTCACGTGCCTTCTAGCCGAGCTTGGGGGTTTGCTATACTCTCTGCTTCCTGCTTCTTCTCTCTTCTACCTTGTGCCTCCCTTGGTAAATTCCACCTATCCAGCTCAGATCTAATATTTCCTCTTAGAAGCAGAGAAAGTTCTCCTGGGAGGGGTGTCTTTTCCCACTCTGACCCCTAGGTGGCAGCAGCTGGGAGCATTGCCATCTCCCTTGTCCCATATACCTGACATTTTACTTGGTCTGGTAGACTATTGAGCTGTTCATTATTCATGTCCCTGCAGCGTCCCTGTCTCTGTGTAAGAGCCTGACCCCTCCCCACAGGCGGTGCTGGGACCTCTCCACCCTCCAGGGGCCACCCTGGTTCTCTCCTTGAATTGGCCTTGATTCCAGTGCTTGGATTTCAGAGAGCAGGCGTGCCACCTTGCACATCCTAAAAACATCCAGGAAGCCACTGTGCTCTTCTCAGAAGTTCCCACACCCCGCAGCCCACTCTGCTGTCCTGCCGAGCTGCCCTTGGTGCGTCTGCAGTCTTGCTGAAGTCCCACACTCTCAAGTCATCAGGACACCCTTTCTCTAGACAGCAGGCAGCAGAGCAGTGACTCCCCAAGCCATCCCAAGCCCCAGAACCTGTGAACACACGCTGTCACACGGCAGGAAGTGGGTTTTTTCAGACGGGTTATCAGTGGACCCGGATCAGCCTGGTGACCTGGGCGCGCCCAGTGTAATCACAGGGTCCTGGTGAGTGAAAGGAGGAGGGAGGAGGGTCAGCGTCAGGGTGATGAGATGTGACAAAGCACAAGCGGCCTTTGCTAGCCTTTGCAGACAGAAAGATGGAGAAGCTGTGAGAGGCAGGGGCACAGATGCCCCTGGAGCTCCGGAGGCAACCAGCCTGCTGGCACCTTGGCTTTAACCCAGTCGGACCTACGCCAGGCTTCTCAGCTCCAGAACCGTAAGACCACAGAACCGCGTGTTTCAAGCCACCAACTTTGCAGGGATTGTTACAGCAGCCACAGAACACTCATGCAGAGGGCTCCCCTCTAGCGCACTTGGCTTAACCACGCCTTTGCCTGGGGGGCAGGGAGGGGGCCTGTGAGTGGGAGGAAAGGGGCTTGTTGAGGTGCTACATTGGCAATATCCTGAGGTCCTCGAGCTGTAGGCAGGGAGGCTGCATAGACTTCGCTGCTTCTGCCCAGACCCAGGCCACGCAGGGGTCCCCGACAGAGAGCCCTGCAGGAGCAGCTATGGGGTGGCAGAGGGAAGGTCTGTGAGGGCCCAGCTCTGCTGCCCCCCCCCCCCCGAGGGCTTTGCTGCCGTGGGCTCGCTGTCTGGGAGGCTGCAGGCGGGAAGTCACCCAGCAGGGTGTCACAGGCCTGGGTGGGTTTGTCGGACCTGCTGCTAGACACACAGAGCACAGTGTGTGTGTGTGTGTGTGTGTGTGTGTGTGTGTACGTGCAAGATGGCTCAGGTGACCCCAGGAATGATGAAGCTCTTTTTCTCAACAGTAGAGTCACCCACCTGTCTCCTCTCGCATCTCTTTGGTTTATCATCCAAGTCACAAAATTCCTATGATGACAGAAACACAACCCACACATGTTGCCGCCTGAAGCGCTTGGAGCAACGGAGCCGCGGGAATAAGTTCAGAGGCAAACTGGAGACAAACAGCTTTTTATTCTGATAACTTTTCTCTCTGGTTCTAACAACGACTAACACACGCCACACACACCACCAAAATGGCGCTGACCCGATCAGCAATTTCGGCCAAGTCACTCGAGATCCTGGGACAAGTCCCGTGAGACTACGGAAGGCGTCAATGCCCAAATCTCCGCGGCTCATAGTCAACCGCAATTCAAGCCATCTCCCCAAACAGGGCTCCTGCACACACAGATGGGAAATATAAAAGAAACAAGAAGAGACAAAGAGGGACGGGGGTAGAGAGAACATGTGACAGACGGAGAGGAGAGGGACCCTCTGAAGGAAGTGGGGAGAGACGGGAGAGTCACTCTGAAGGCCACAGGATAAGCAGTGTTGGAGCAGCGTGGTGGCCTGTGGCCAGCAGCCAGGGTGACATGTGCGGAGGTGAGAGGAAGTTCCCGCGGCAAATGAGGCCAAAGAGAAAATGTGGCTTCTCCTTCCTGACACAGTCCATGCGGGCCTGTGCTGCAGAGTTGCTGGGGACCCCAGGGGCGCCATCCGGAGGGGAGGGGCGGGGTCAGGCCTGGGCAGGAGGGGAGCCCAGCGCAGGAGGGGTGGTTTGAGGTCACACACACACACACACACACACACACACACACACACACTGGTTTGAGGCAGGAGTGTGGGGCAGCTGCAGTTTCTCCAGCGAGATTCTGGGGCTCCCCAGTTCCCGGGTGTCTTCCCCTCACCCTCCTCCTCCGCCTCACCCCAGGTGCCCTCTCCTCAGTCCAGACCTGACCCGAGGGTGGATCCGTCCCTCACATGGGGAAGTTGTGGCTCGGCTAGCAGCTCGCACCACCCAGTGTGGCTCAATCTTCTCAAAGAACGACACCCCTTTGCTCCTAACACGTAAAACTGGGAAGTCGGTGCAGACCAAGCGCAAGTCGAGGTGACCAGCCCGACGGAGGCAGAGGCGGGTTTGGGCTGCTCACCCCAGAGCTGGGCTGGAGTCCTCCACGTCCCTGGGCGCCTGTCACCACCGACCGGAGCCGAGACAGGACCATGCAGCTGTTCCTTGCTCTCCTCTTCCTCCTCCTCCCAGGTGAGCGGAGCCTCAGGGGACATGGAAAATCAGAAGCTGGGCAGGGGACAGAGGGTCTGTCCTGGGGAAAACGGCAGGGCCAGGTAGCTCACCAGATGCTCGTTCATTCAATTAAAAGCGAGTTTTGTTTTGTTTTTTAATCTGGTGGGCCCTGTGGCAGGTGTTGTGGAAACAAATAAGAAACAAAACAGGGCTGGGTCGTGGCTCAGCGGCAGAGCGCTCGCCTCGCACATGCGCGGCCCAGGTTCGATCCTCAGCACCACGTACACATAAATAAAGGCCTCGTGTAAAACTAGAAATAAATAAATAGCTATTAAAAAAAGAAACAGAACAAAATTAAAATGCCTCCTTTTCAGAAGCGTGCTTCTCAACCCTGGTGGTTCTGTACAACCAGAGGAAGGAGTGGGTGAACTAATGAGCCAGTGCATCCTTTCGAGGGCATTTTTATTTTTGGTAGCCGTGGTAGTTGTGCATGTTTAGGGAATACAGCGTGACATGTCAACACGGGGTGCAGCGGATGATGGGCAGAGTGGAGTGATGGGCGTATCCATCACCGTGGACACCCCATAGAATTCACAGCGCAATTGATTGTTGCTGACCACAGTTACCCTGGGGTGCTAGACAACTCTAGAAGCTATTCCTTCCACCCAGCTGCACATGACCGGACATGACCACAACCCAGTTGTGCGAGGGCATTGGGGTAGGTTGCAGAGAAGCCAAAGAAAATGCCCAGAGGCAGCCTGTGAGACCTGTGATGTGTCACGCAAAACTTACAGAAACCTGTCTGTGGCTGCTCCAGGGAAAGTTCAGAGGTGACAGACAGACAGACGGCAAGCAGGGCCTCCTCTCCTTCTTGGCATTGTCTAGTGGAGGCCAGGTGGGTAAGTCTAATGGAGGCCAGGTGGATGAGTGACATGTGGCCTTTCCACAGTGCCTCAGGTCTGCCCTGTGGGCACTGAAGAGGGGTTTTATGTGAGGCTGCAGAAGCAGAGACAGCCTCAGCACCAGCTTGCTTAGCTTGCTTGTCCGACAGCGTCCCAAGGAGCGAGCGTCCTGGTGCAACTGAGAAGCTTCTTTCCACAGATAACCTGACTCGCCCTGTTCCCCGTGTGCACGAGGGAAAGCCAGCGTCCTTCAGGACGATGTGTCTGGACATCCAGGCCCAGGCCTGCTCTCACTGTCCCCTTAACTTAGCTAGGTTTGGGGGGACGGGAAGGGAGTGTTCGGGGACAGGGTGTTTTACTGTCCCCCTTTTGCTTTAAGGGTGTTGCCACCCTCTCCCCACTAACCGTTCTCTCTCAACCCTTCCCTCCCACATGCACATGCTAACCACTGTTCTGTTTCCTGCTTCTTTGAGACCGACCTTGTAGTTTCCATGTGGAAGTGAGAAGGCGCAGCATTTGTCTTTCTGTCTGACTTACGTCACTGAACCCACGGTGCCGCTAACGACAATTTCCTACGTCTATGGCTGAATACTATTTCACCGTGGATAGGTCACACATTTTATTGGTCCACTCATCCATCAGTGGACAGACCCCCAGGGTGATTCATTTCATGGCTCTTGTGAATCGTGCCGCAACGTGAGTGCAACGTCTCTTCAACCTGTGGACTCCATTTATTGTGGCTTTGTACCCAGGGGCAGGATTGCTGGGTCCCCAGTAGTGTTTTTCTCGTTGTTTGAGGAACCTCCATGCTGTTCCCACGACAGCGTAGGAGAGAGTTCCCCTTTCCCCACACCCTCACCAGCATGCGGAATCTTCTGTCTTTTTGGTAGTAGCCATTCTAGTTGGAATGAAATGGTAGGTCTTTGTGATTTGGGGTTGAATTTCCCTTGATAATTAGTGATCGAACATTTTTTCATATACTAGTTGGCCATTTTTGTGGGTCTTCTTGGAGAAATGTCTGCAGGAGCCCTGTTTGGGGAGATGGCTAAGATTGTGGTTGACTACGGGCCAAGGAGATGTTTGGCTGTTGCCGCCTTCCGTAGTCTCACGGGACTTGGCCCGAGATCTCGCGGGACTTAAGCGAGATTGCTGATCGGGTCTGCGCCATTTTGGTGGTGTGTGTGGTGCGTGTTAAAGTCTTTGTTAGAGCCAGAGAGAAAAGTTATCAGAATAAAAAAGCTGTTTGTTTCCAGTTTGCCTCTAAACTTCTTCCCGCGGCTTCGTTGCTCCAAGCGGCCATCGCTTCAGGCGGCAACAAATGTCTATTCAGGTCCTTTGCTCATTTTTCAACTTCATTCTCCTCCTCATTGTTGTGATTATTCTGCTGTTGAGCTGAGCTCCTCATTCATTCATCTCTTGGTGGTGGAGTGGCTGGCGAGAGGTCCGTCCATTCTGCAGGTTGCCGCTTCACCCTGCTGATTGCGTCCTGTCCGTACAGAAGCTTCCTGGGCGCGCGTGGTTCCATTTCTCGCGTTTGCTTTTGTGGCTCGTGCTGCAGGGGTCATATCCAAGCATCTTTTCTGAAGCCGTGTCCTGAAGCATTTCCCTATCTTTTCCTCTAGTAGTCACAACTTTTGCATTTAAACCTTTGATCCGTTTTGAGTTGATTTTTGCACATGGTGAGAAGTAAGGGTCTAATTTCTTTCTTCCGCATATGGATATCCAGTTTCCCCAGCACCATTTATCGAAGAGACTTTTCTCTCTCCAATGTATGTTCTTACTGTCTTTATCAAAAACCGGGTGGCTATAAATATGTGGATTTATTTCTGTGGCCTTTTTTCTCTTTTGCTGGTCGGTGTGTCCCTTCTTTTATCAGCACCATGCATGCTATTTTGGTTACTATTGCTTTTCTCTAGGTTTTGAAGTCAAGTATTGTAATGCTCCATCTTTGTTCTTTTTTTTTTTTTTTCAGGATTCCTCTGACTATTGGGGTCTTTTGTGGTTCCATAGGAATTTTAGGAGAGCTTTTCCTATTTCTGTGATGGGTGCTGTAGGTGTTTTGATAGGAATTGCATTGAATCTATGAATCTGTTTGGGTAGTGTGGACAGTTTAATAATAATTCTTCCAATCCACAAACATGAGATATCTTTCTTTTTTTTTTTTTTTTTTTTGGTGTCCTCTTCAATTTTCTTTTGTCAGGCTTTTTCTATTTTCATTGTAGAGATCATTCACTTCCTTGATAAACTTTATTCCTGGGAATTTGATTTTATTTTTAGCCTTGTGAACTGGATTGATTTCTTGATCTCTCTCTCTCTCTCTCTCTTTTTGTACCAGGAATTGAACTCAGGGGCACTCGACCACTGGGCCACATCCCCAGCCCTTTTTTGTATTTTGTTAGAGACAGGGTCTCACTGAGTTGCTAAGTGCCTTGCCATTGCTGAGGCTGGCTTTGAACTCGCAATCCTCCTGCCTCAGCCTCCCAAGTGCTGGGATTACAGGCGTGCGCCACCGCGCCCGGCTTGATTTCTTTCTTGACAATTTGATTGTTGGCATTTTTTAAAAGTTACTGATTTTTGCAAGTTTATTTTGTATCCTACAATCTTAGTTAAGTTTACCAGTTCTAACAGTTCTTTGGTAGAATCCTTAGGGTTTTCTCCATATAGAATCTTGTCATCTGCAAGCAGGCATAACCTGGCCTCCTCCTTGTCTCTTTGGATGTCCTTCCTTCCTTCTTTCCTTTCTTCCTTCATTCCTTCTTTCCTTCCTCCTTCCTTCTTCTTTCCTTCCTTCCTTCCTTTCTTCTTTCCTCCCTCCCTCCCTCTCTTTTCTTTTTCCTGTCTTTTTGCTCTGGAAAGAACTTCTAATACCATATTGAATGAGACTGATGGAAGTTGACCTCCTTCCCTTATTCCTGATGTTCGAGAAGGCAGCTCTAGCCCTCCCCTGTTCAGTATGGTCTAGGCTGTGGCTTTGTCATGTATGGACTTTATTATGTTGATGTAAATTCCTTCTACACCTAATTTTTGAGGGTTTTAATCATGAAGGGATGCTGAATTTTATATGAATGCCTTTTCTGCTTCTGTTGAGATAGATGGTCACTTGGTTTCACCCTTCATTCTGATAGTGTCTTGTCTTTATCGATCTGTGTATGTGGAACCATCCTTGCATTCCTGGGGTGAATCCTACTTTATCATGTAATGGGGAAGAGAACTCCCCAAAAAGAAAAGCCCAGGACCAGATGAATTCACGAATGACTTTCACTAAGGTTTTAAAGGAGAACTATTGCCAGTTATTCTCAAATTATTCCAAAGTATTGGAAAGGAGGAAGCCCTTCCAAACTCACTCTATGAGGCCAGCATGACCTTGACACCCAAACCAGACAAGAATACAACAAAAGAAGAAAACTACACGCTAATGTCCCTGATGAACACAGATACAAAAAATTTCAACAAAATACTAGCAAATCCAATTCAGCAGCACACAAAAAAAGATTATACACCACATTCAAGTGGGATTTATCTCAGCGATGCAAGGATGTTTCTTCTTTGTGAACACTTGGGAAGGGGGAGAGGGGAGAAGGTGAGGGAGACAGAGTGCTCTAGTGTCCCACCCCATCAGGAGGGCTCCACCCTGAGGACCTCCTCTAGTCCTGATCATCTCCTAGAGACCCCATCTCTGTCACCACATGGAGAGCTAGGCTTCCACACATGAATTTTAGGTAACAGATTCAGTCCATAACATATGTAAATATGGACGCTGAGTTAATAAGAGCAACACATCCCCAATCTCGGGATAGTGCCATATGTTCAATGAAGGAGGCTGTTTCAAATATTTAGAAGTCTTGAACATTATCACAGCTATTGCAATACACTCAGTTTGATTATTTGTGCTGCTTTGTTTTTATGGATTACATATGCTGCAGGATTTTCTACTTTATTGTTATATCTTACTTCCTCCTTTTTCCTACACCAGAACTGGACAGTTTTGAGATCTAGTTGGGAAATGTTACTGCTTTTATTCTCTAATCATTAATTTCTCATATGTACAACTTCTTTCTCTAATCGCCTTGGGATGACTAATGCTATCTTCTTGAAGCTAATGACTACTAATTTCCTTTCTCCCTAAAATACATTCAAGAGACTTTAAAGTTGAGAATTTATTTTTCTCCACTTTTAAAACTTGAGATATAGGCTGGGGATGTAAGTCAGTGGCAGAGAGCTTGCCTAGCAGATGCAAGGCCTTGGGCTCTATCCCCAGTGCTTCAGAAACATTGAGTTACAATTCACAAACCACAACATTCACTCTTTTAATGTGTAAAATTCAGTGGCTTTTAGTATATTTGCAAAATTGCACAACTGTCACTCTGTCCACCCCTGGAACATTTTCATCACCTCAGGAGGAAGCTGTGATGTAAACCCTCTAGCAGTTGCTCCTCCCCCGACACACCCAGCCTTCAAAGCCACCAATCTGCTGTCTTATCTCTGTGGATTTGTCTGATGAGGAAGTTTCCTATGAGTGGAATCATTTTTGTGTCTGACTTCTTGCACGTTGTGTAATGTTTTCAAAGCTCATCAATGTTATAGCATGTATTAGAACTTCACTCTTTTTGCTAACAATCCATTGTGGATATACCACATTTTGTCTACCCATTTATCAGTTGATGGATCTTTTGGTTGTTCTCACTTTTTGGTAGTTGTTCATAATACTGCTGTGAACTGTCATGTAGGTGTTTTGTGTTGTGAGATACTTCAGTTCTCTTGGGTATTACCTAGGAGTATATTTGCTGGGTCAGGTGTTCACTCTCTATTTGCCTCTTTGGGGAATTACTGAAGTTTTTTTTCTAAGAACTTACTTTTGAAGTAAGTTACTATATCTGTGACTATGTAATTCAAGTGTTTAACATGTAATGTTCTCATTTTTGCTAAAATAGAGTGCATTGTTATAGTTTTTCATATTGTCTAAACCAGATCAACTTCTGTAAGAAAATTTTCCCTCTAATATCAAATTTTGTTTTTTGGAAACAATTCTCAGTTATATTTTTACTTATGGTAAGTACATTTCAGGTATATTTTTGAAAAAAGCATTTACTTTAATGTTGTCTTTCCTTTTTGATGCAGTGTGTTTTTAAAAATTAACACACGGAACCTTAAAACCTCATCTTTCCTCAAAAGGATGTGTGTAATTGTCTCAGTTCCCTGCAGATATCACAGAAGCAGATTGGAGTATGTAGACCAACTTCTGTGCCTGCCAGATATTCATAATGGAGCTCTGTCTGTGGTGAAATTATCTCAAACTCTCATCACTTTGAATTCTGGCAGAGAGGGGTGAAGGACAGGAAGCCATTCTTGCTGTGCCGCCATTTTTGTTTCTTGAGAGAGCGGTAGCTGTGCTCATCAGTGATTTTCCCGGAGCGTTTGGCCCAGCAGTGTGTTCAAGTATGCAGGTGCATCTTGGGGAAGGTGGGTCCTTCCTTGCCCATTATTCATGATGCACTTGGACCTGGGAACTCTTCCCAGTGTAGGACACTGTGGCCTGCCCTTGGTTGGGAAGTGACAGCTACATGGGTTTATGTTTTCCAGGCTATTCCACTGCCCAGAATGATGTCACTGGTCCAAAGACAAAGAGTGGCCTAGACCAGGGCTCGCTGACCGTGCAGTGTAATTATACCTCAGGCTGGAAGACCCACAGGAAGTACTGGTGTCGTGGAGCTGTTTGGAGTCGCTGCAAAATCCTTGTTAGCACCAATAGGACAGAGCAGGTGGTGAAGAGGGACCATGTGTCCATCAGGGATGATCAGGAAAAGCTCACGTTCATGGTGACCATGGAGGACCTCAGGAGAGATGACACTGACGTTTACTGGTGTGGCATTGAGAGGACTGGGTCTGACCGTGGGTTTCCAGTTAATGTGACCGTTAACCCAGGTAAGAACTCTTCCCTCAAGCATCATGTGACCACTGTGCTGAGGATGGAGGTTTCAGAGATCCCTCTCTCTCTCTCTCCCTTGAACAACAAAAATGAATCTCCTTGTCCCCACTGGGGGTCACGTGTGTGCGTGAGACTCCTTGAGGTAGAGACTGGATTCCAGAGACATCAGAAGAAGGATCCCGCCTTAGCTTCTCTGCCTGTCATTAATGCCCATTGCAGTCAGCCAAGAAGGACAAGCTTGGCTTGGGTATAGGGGTTGGAAAAGGCAGTGACCCCAACCTGGTAATTAGTGGCACCTGCTCTGCCCTCCCTGGAATCTACAAACCTGATATTCTCACTCAAAGGAGCCTCCAGTTTGGTTTCTGGAGCCTGTGTGATTCACTCTTGCACACTTTAGGTAAAATTAACTCTTATCCCTTACCTCATCAGGTATAGAGCTCTGGAGGCTTAGAATCCTAGGAAACCGAAGTCTACATAATCCAGCCTTCCTTTTTAACATGAAAGCGGCTAAGAAATTCCAGGAGATGAGGGACCCTGAATCCACTACTATAAAAGTTTTACTAGAAAAAGAGAGGGACACATTCCACTTCACTGCAGGTGCCTTCCCCTCTCCTCCTCTGATGGCCTCTGAGACTTATTGGGGTCTCTAGATCAAGCCTTGCTTGCCTGATCCCGCGAAAAAAGTGATGTATGCAGAGACCAGGCAACTGCCTGGGCCCTGTAGGTCTCCTGTCCCCACTGGGGTGGAAGGTGAAGCAGGGAACAATTCCTTCGCCCCACTCTGTGCGCGTGCGCACACGCGCACACACACACAATTTCACACAGTCAATTATATGCGAATCTTGCATATTCTCATGTATATAGAGATAAAAGCCTTATTTACACAAAATAAATTACAGAACCTCTGCTGCTGGACAAAGTAGAGTAAAAAGAAACCAGATTTTCCTCCTGCCTCCAACAGCAATAAACAAAATAGACAAGAGATGTGAAATGAATATTTTCAACTTTTTGGATTTCAGGCAACAAAAGCAGTGATCCGGGAGAGGAAGTGAATTTCAAAAGGTGAACCAAACAAACTGCCCAGCTTACAGCCTTGAGGGAGCTTGAGGGTTGAGGGTAACCCAAGCAGACCCTAGAAGGCCTCTGGAATTCAAGAGATGTTGCTTAGAATCTGGGAGATAAAGGTGGTTAGAGTTCACAGGACTCAGGAGCAGAGAGGAAAGATTTGAAAAGGGTGAGTGAGAATCTCAGAGGTCTGTAAAGAGAGTAAAGATTACCTCGTGTATGAGAAAGTTATTTGAGGTTGGGCAAAGAACCACCCAAAATGATTAGAGGGAATGGTGCCCAGCTTCCCCAGGGCCAGATATTGTGACTGTTCTCATGGGCCAGATGGGCAAAACTCATCTGTGGGGTATCAATGTCTCACCTCCATAATGATGAATAATTAGCTCTAGACTAAATGCTGCTTTGGTAAGTATGGCCTTACAGTTTCTAGACGGCAGTAAGATTTTTTAAAAAATTTACATGTATATGGCATTCAGAGTGAAGAAATAAAACTGTTTTGAGCAGCAGACAACATGATTATGGATTCAGAAAACCCTTGAAATATCCCTTATCTAAATATAACTACTAGAACTAGGGAGTGGGTGGGTCTTGCAAGTCTGCAGGTATCAATCGATAACTATGTACTGGTAATAACTGATCAGAAATTGAAATTTTAAAATACCATTTATAATAACATAAAAATATGAACTCTTTAAGGATAAACCTACAAAAGATGTGCCAGATCTAAATGGCAAAACTCTACAATAATGCTGAGAGAAACTAAAGAAAGGCTAAATAAATGAAGAAGTGTATCTTGTGTATAAGTTGTTATATTTGACATTGTTAGGAGATTCAATGCAAACCCTAAAAATCCTAGTAGAATTTTTTTTTTTTTTTTTTTGGTAGAGATTGGCAGGCTGATTCTAAAACTGGTGTGAGGATGTAAAGGACCTGGAATAGTTAAAACAACTTTGAAGAAGAAGGACAAAGTTGGAAGACATACACTCTCTGATTTCCAGACTTAAAATAAAGCTAGTAGTCATAACATCAGTATTGACGTCAGATAGAAAAATCCATCAGGATGAACCAGGAGGATCCAGATGTAGGTACATACCCCACACACATATATAGGCAAAGCTATAAGGCGATTAAATGAAAAAAAATGATGATCCTATCAATAGATTGTGCTGGTGTCCCTGTGTAAAAAAAAAAAAAAATGGATTTTAACCCATACCTTGGATTATTCGCAAAAATTAGTTCAAAACAGATCATAGATCTAGATGTAAAACCCCAATCCACAAAACTTCCACAATAAAACAGGGAAGAAATCTCAGCAGCTCGGGAGGCTGAGGCAGGAGGATCACAAGTTCAAAGCCAACCTCAGCAACTTAGCGAGGCGCTAAGCAACTTAGCGAGACCCTGTCTCTAAATAAAATCTAAAAAGGGCTGGGGATGTGGCTCAGTGGTTAAGCATCCCTGGTTTCAATCTCTGGTACCAAAAAACCAAACCAAATAAAACAAAACACAGAAGAAACTCTTTTGAGATGGTGGTTTAGGTACATTTTTTCCTAGGTCTAATACCAAAAGTATAATCTATAAGATTGATGAATTGGACTTTGTCAAAATTAAAACCTCTGCTCTTTGGTAAATAGCACTAAGAGAACACAATGAGACTAGAAGAAATCATTCAGAAAGCACACACAGAAGCTGTGTGATAAGGGGCCTTTAAGAGGGAGCCCAGTGGTCTCTACCTTTGGCTACTCACAGCCTGGTGTAATCCCCTTCCCCCTGAGTGTGGACTGGACCTGGTAACTTGATTCTGGTGGATAGAATATGGAACGGTTGGTGGGCTATCAGTTCTGAGCTTAGGTTATAAAAAGGCGGTGGCTCCCATCTCCCTTGCCCACTCGCTGTCTTCTCCTGGACCCTGCTCTCTGCAGGAGCAAGCTGTCATGTGGCCAATAGCCCTGTGGGGGAGCCTGGGTGTCAAGGAACTGTCACCTGGCCAACAGCCAGAGGGAACACGAGACCTGCTAAATCCCACATGAGTGAGCTTACAAGCAGATTCTCCCCATTGAGGTATCTGAAGCCCCAGCTGGCTGACACCTCAGTCACAACCTTGTCAGCCAGGGGACCCAGCCAGGGCTTGTCCAGCTTCCTGACCTGAAGAAACTGTGAGATTATAAATGTTTGATATTTCAAGCCACCAAGTTTTTTGGTACCCTGTTACACAGCAACAGATAACTAATACAATCTGATAAATAATTTGTTTCCAGAACATAAAGAAGTCTCAAACCTTAATAATAAGGAAATGAACAATTCAATAAAAATGGGTTATAGATTTAAATGGACACTTTACTATAAACTATATTTGGATGGCAAATAAGCTCATGGAAAGATGCTCAACAAAGCTGGGTGTGGTGGAGCACACCTGTAATCTCAGCAACTTTGGAGGCTGAGGCAGGAGGATCCTGAGTTAATTGCCCTTGGGTTCAATCCCTGGTACAAAGAAGAAGAAGAAGGAGAAGGAGAAGGAGAAGGAGAAGGAGAAGGAGGAGGAGGAGGAGGAGGAGGAGGAGGAGGAGGAGGAGGAGAGGAGAAGAAGAAGAAGAAGAAGAAAAGATGTTCAACTCCATTATTCAGTGGAAAGGTGAATGAAAACCACATACTCAAATAATAGCATTATGTCTACACATAGGTTTTTGTAAGAACATTCATATTCATTTTATTTGTAATACTCCAAAACTGGGAACAACCCAAATGTCCACCAATCGTTGGATGGATTAAAGACTTGTGGGCCATTATTACAATGGATAGCTTGTGATAAAAAAGAATGATTCGCTGTCCCTCAGAGGGCAGAGAGAGGTGAGGGACAGGAAGCCATTCTTGCTGTGCTGCCATTTTTGTTTCTTGAGAGAGCTATAGATGTGCTCATCAGTGATTTTCCTGGAGCCTTTGGCCCAGCCGTGTGTTCAAGTATGCAGGTGTGTCTCGGGGAGCTGGGTCCTTCTTTGACCATTATTCATGATGCACTTGGACTTGGGAACTCTTCCCAGTGCAGGACGCTGTGGCCGTGCCCTTGGGGTGGGAAGTGACAGCTACATGGGTTTGTGTTTTCCAGGCTATTCCGTTGCCCATAATGATGTCACTGGTCCAAAGACAGAGAGAGGCCCAGAGCGGGGCTCCCTGACCGTGCAGTGTAATTATACCTCAGGCTGGAAGACCCACAGGAAGTACTGGTGTCGAGGAGCTGTTTGGAGTCGCTGCAAAATCCTTGTTATCACGACTGAGTCACAGCAGGAGGTGAATCAGGACCGTGTATCCATCAGGGATGATCAGGAAAAGCTCACGTTCGTGGTGACCATGGAGGACCTCAGGAGAGAGGACGCTGACATTTACTGGTGTGGCATTGAGAGGACTGGGTCTGACCGTGGGTTTCCAGTTGATGTGACCATTGACCCAGGTAAGAGTGTGTTGATGTGTCCCTGAGGTCCCACACAAGTGGATTAACTGTCACTCAGAGTGACCTTTCACAGAGGGGGTTGTGTCCCGAGGTCTCACAGAATCCTGAGGGAACACTTGGAGTTGGGAGGGGTGGGAGACCACAGAATGCCATTGCGTGAGTCCAGCAATGCCAAACAGGACTACGACTGATTATTACGACTGATTATTATAACTTGCTTCCTGAACTTGGTCCTCAGAATCTCCTGCATGGTCATCCAATTGTTTTCTTTATTAAAGAACTACTGTGATGTTTTAGATGACAGCCAAAGGGTCCTGGTGGCCAAAGGAGAAACTCCTTAGTTCTCAAGTGGAGAACACTTTAGGCCACTCCCAGAGCTGGGTTGTTCATGGAAAGACTGAGTTCTGCTTGGCCTTGTTTTTCCCCAGGAAATCCAGTGACACAAAGGACAACCACAGGGACAACCACAATGACAAGGTTGGCTTTCATATCTTCGATCACTGTGAAGACCACCAGCAACCCACCAGTGGCTCGCACCTCCGGCCCCCTCACATGGTAAGCAGAGTTGGTCCTGCAGTCCTTTCCTGCTGGCCGGGCCCCATGGCTTCTTCTCTGGGAGGGTGTCCAGATTAAATATAGGATGCCCAGGAATCCTGGACCTCAGACAAACAATAAATAGTGCTTTAGCATAAGGATGTCCCAAGTGTCTAAGGGACAATCTAGCACTTAAAAGTGAATGCAGTTTGTCTGGGTGTCAAGTGTACCTGGGCATCCTGTACTTTCATATGCTAAATGTGGTCACTGTGTCCTCAGCATGGCACCCCCACATGTCCCCTCTGATATATCCTCATGTCAGTAGAGTCACTGCAAAATCTGAGGTGGGCTTCCCCAGCCTCAGTTTACCTTTGAGCACATCCAGGAAGCAAAGACTTTGGCTGTGTAGCAGGAGAGGAGAATGGGCCTGGGCCTCTGGTCTCTCTCCAACATGGCGCCCTGGGGACAAGAGACTGCCCTGGTTTGGATTGTGAGAGGCTCCTCTCCCCTCTGCTCCTGGAGACTCTCATTGTCCAGCCCAACTCTCCCCAGGGACCCGAGTGGAGGAGTGGGGAATGCAGAGGGGGAGGAATGGGGAGCTGGAAGTGTGGCTCCATCACTCACAGCAGAGGGCTGTGGACTGCCCGCACGAGGCTGACCTCCCTTGAAGACATCTAAAGGAATTCGGCATCTGATAGCTACCCAGTGTAATTCCACCACAGCTTGCTGTGGTCAAGCCCCAGGTCAAGGTCACAGCTCAACCACAAACCCCCTGCCCCTTCCAGGCCATTGCAGAAGTCCCGTTCTTTCACACCGTCTTCCTTCCAGAATTGCTCCTCCTGTCTTGTCTGGTTCCCTCTCTAGTCTATGCTGTTCCTTGCACTCCCTTAGTCTTTTTTTTTTTTTTTTTTTTTTGGTGCTGGGGATTGAACCCAGGGCCTTGTGCATGCAAGGCAAGGGCTCTACCTACTGAGCTATAGCCCCGGCCCCACTCTCTTAATCGTGAGTTAGGCAAATTTGTCTAAAGAACTCTACCTAGGGGGCTGCTTTAGGCCTTCTTTCTTTGATTTCTTTCTTTCTTTTTTTTTTTTTTTTTTTTTTTTGTACCAGGGATTGAACCCAGGGGCCCTTAACCACTGAGTTGCTTCCCCAGCCATTTTCTTTTTTTAAATTTTGAGACAGGATCTCTCTAAGTTTCTTAGGACCAGGTTCAATTGCTGAGGCTGACCAAGCTGCTGGGATTAGAGACATTCACCACCACACCCAGCTCCTGGATTGGTTTTGTTTGTTTGTTTGTTTGGTTTGGTTTCCTCCCTGTTTTGGAAGTGCTTTGGGGTAAATGTATGGAATTTTAGCTGCTGAGAGACAGAGGGCAAGAGACCAGAGAGGGGTAGTAGGAGAGCCCCAGAGAGAGCAGAGCAATAGGAAAGAGCACGATGCTCCGGGGCATCAAGGGCACTAGATCTGTGCCTGCCTGGTGGCCTCCCCTTCATCTTCCAGGACACACTCAGTCCAATCCATGACTCATCCTACATCCTCAAGTTGGATGTACTTCAGATGCTTTTCAAATCTACCCATGAGCTGAGGGTGGCCTTCTGTTGGACTGAGGGGGGATACAAAGATGGCCCCGGAAGGGGTGACCTGTGTAGGGTGTGGAGGATGGTGGGGAGGAGGGGGATTGAGGGTCAGGAACATTCAGGGCCTTACAGACCCACAGGGAATAACAAGGAACTGCAGGGCCCAGGGTCAGTCCACGGGACAGAGGGAAACAGTTCCCAGGTGGGGTGTCCCACAAGCCTTCCAAGACGTGACGTCATATCTGGCATAGGCAGCAGTAAGGGTGGGGAGGGCCATCTGGGTGGAGAAGCCAAGACAAAAAAGAGGAAACAGGGAAGCCTCAGCCTGGATGGAATGAAGACTAGGTGAGGGGAATTGTGGGAGACCAGCCCCATGGGCAGACTGGTGGTGGACAGGAAAGAGAGGTGGCTTCAGGCCAAGCTCACTGTAGTGGGGGATTCCCAGGCCTAGGCTGTGGGCAGCATGACTGCACCCCTCCAACGGAGCTGTCCTGCTGGCCCCAGGGTTGCCCTCACTTGGCTACTGGAACCCCGGATCTGGGCACAGGGATGCCTGGATGACCTCAGACCTCTGCTCCAGGTGGCAGCTTATTTCCTGTCCTCTTGTCCCCAGGTCCCTGTTCAGCAGCACCTACTTCCTGATCCTGGTCTTCCTGGAGGTGCCCCTGCTCCTGAGCATGCTCTGTGCTGTCCTCTGGGTGAACAGCCTTTGGAGATGCCCTGGGAGGAGGCGGAGTCAGCCAGATGAGAACTAGTAGTCCTGGTGCCATCAACGCCCTGTCCAGAGCAAAAGACCCTCCAGTGGGAGAAAGAGAACATTTCTGTGAGGAAGTGATGCGGTCAGCAGTGACTGGGGTTCTGAGGCCACTCAGGCAGCTTTGCGGAACAGCCTCTGGTCCCTGCTTCTGCAGCTGTGACACCTGGGGCTGCAGAGACAGTGGGAAGTACAAGCAGAGAAGATGCTCCCCCCAACTTCCCCGCCAGGACCCCAGTTCCTTGGAGGTCACATGTCATCTGAAGTGTGGGTCACCTGCCCCATTAATGGACCTTTGTTTGCATTGCTTGGGGTTCTGGGCTCCAACGAATAAAGCATTTCCACATTCTAAACCTCAAGACAGAGAAAGAAAGGGGCTGCCAGCCCCACTCCACCCAGCTCCACCCCTCCCTTGGGACCTCAGTGACTGAGGTCAGACTCCATGCCCTCTCTGCTGACACTCCCGTTAAGTTAATTTCTCCAGGTTCTCGTCCCTCTTCTGAGCAGTCAGGCTGCTGTTCTTGTCTGGGGTGGATGGAAGATGAGCCGCACATGTTGGTACCCATAGCAATGGCCCACTTGGTAAGGCACTCTTTTTTTGGTTCTGGGGATTGAACCCTGGGGTGCTTAACCACTGAGTCCCACTCCCCCAACCGTAAGGTCCTAGCATCAGGATCTTAAGGGACAGCCTCCATCTTAAGAAAAAGTTTTTTTGCTTTCCTGCCCGAGGGCCTTTCTGAGACAGGCCCACCACTCACTCATACCAACCACACCCCTAACCACCCACATTAGGACCTGCTGGCTCTAATCCCTGAGCCTGCCCCCATAAAAATCCCAGAATTCACACCTGTTTTGCCTCTCTCCGTCTATGGAGAGACAGCCTTTATTTGTAAGTGTGGAGGGCCGGCCTCTGCGGAGATGACAGGTGAATCCCCGATCGATGCTGAAGGGGAACATCGGCGGAGTGGAAATAAAACACGCGAGTCAGGTTGCAGAAATCCTTCTTCTTTACTTTTCTCAGCAATGGTTTTTATACATTCCAGCAAACACAGCAGTTCACATTCCAACTATTGGAGGTTACATTAAAGAATTTCAGGAAACTCCAGGGTATAATCAGGGGAAAACCAAATATTTATCCTAAGTACATACTACTGATTAATCTTATCTATAGGCAGAAGAAAACATTCTAAAAACCTTAAAGCTTGTATTATCTAAACTAATGTTAAAAATTCTTCAACTCTAGGCATGCCTGCTCATAAAGTTATATTGCCCTAGTATCTTCTTTAAACTTCAACTGGGCCTAGACTTTCTGACTTCTACTGTGTCCCTATAATAACTTTTTATTCTGGGGCTCAGGAAGAAAAGATATATGGTTGCCAAAATCCTAAATTTGCTGAAGGATAAAGAAGAGTCCTTTACAGACACACAAAAAGACCATTAGCTTTTCAATGGAGAGAAGTTTAGATAATGGGCAATGCTGCGTCCTGCAGAGAGGGGTTATTTGCAAAAGCTAATCTTTAGCTGAAAAAAACCTGTCTTGCTGGTTTAGCTAGCTTCTGGCTAGATTCCACAGGGCCATAGGACTGGTTTTATTTTTTATAATTAAATGTATTCAAACCTGGTGGCCATGCAGCAGAAATACATCAAGAGCATATACAGACAAAGTTAATTCCTCTATAGTCGCATAAAGGTGGCATTTCATCAGCAAAGAGGAGCCAAGTTCAAACTTCCAGGCATTTAACTGGAAGGAGCTCGGGCTCAAAACTCATTTGCGTAAACGAGGGAAGAACTCATATTCAAACTGCCCCGAATTAATGGAGGGGAACCCAGCTCGATTCCTGGTTGAGAGACGCCATATGTAAGCCCTGAAAATAAACTCTCGTGTGTCTCTGCCTGGTCTCCATCTTTCATTTCTCGCTGGCCGTCTCCTGGTTCCTGGCTTTGCTTTCACAAACCCTTTTATTTTTCATTTTAAGTTGGGGTTTCACTAAGTTGCTGAGGCTGGCTTTGAATTTCCGATCCTCCTGCCTGCCTCACCTGCTGAATTGCTGGGATTACAGACATGTGCCACCACACCGGGCTGGAGCCAGGCAGTTTGGGGACTGTGGAGGAGCCCACAGCCGGACGCTGGAACACATCCGGGCACCGGAGGAGGTTCTTTATCTTGCAGGTTGGACCTTGTCATCCATGGCGTCTCTGAAGTGGCTACTATTTGTGTGAGAGAAAGCTCCTGCTGGGTACATACTGCTTCGACCCAGCGAGCTCATTGTTTGGAACATTCCACTGATGCTCTTGGGCCGTCTAGGTCTCAACTACTGTCATCCACAAACACTGAGAGTTTGCCTCCCCGTTCTTTCATCTGTTCTGCTCCGTGTCTCTCTGGCTGATGCCACTGGTCTTGGACACACTGGTCCACCCTGCTTACAGGGCCAAGTGTCTGGGACGTTATCAAGATATGCCATGTCTGCCATGTCTCGGAGCCTTTGGAGATGGCCCGTCATGTGTGATGCTGGAGACAGTGACAGATAAGAGGGAAGGAACCAACTATTTCACGAAGGCTTCTGTAAAGTCAAGAATGAAGCTACCAAGGGTTTAAGTTCAGGTTCTGAAGACTGCGGTTACCAAGGCCCTCAACGACACGCGGAGGAGAGCAGCGATGGACCAGAAATGGACAGGAACTGGAGGCAGAGAACAACGTGAAGAGCTGAAGTCGGTGAACACGGCTGGAGGTTCCCATTGCAGGACACGGCAAAGAGGCGACTGAAGGGGAAGGATTGGAAGGAGTTGCTCTTGGAGACTTGGGGGATGAAATCGCTCTGAGAGGCAGAGCCGTGGTGCCTGAGGGGGCGAGGAAGGGGCTCTCCAAGGGGACAGCAGCCCTAGCCCAATTTGAGTCATGTGGGCTTGCCTGCCACTGGGGGTCAGGCTGGGGGCTGGAAGGACAGCCCCTTGGGAGCATTCATAGTTTTTCCCATAGTTATTTCCTAAGATTTCCATTTCTTTTGCAGCAAGGCTAGCTAATTTCTATTTTCCTAGAAAGTCACTGTTTTAATGGACACAGACATCTGTAGAGAAGTTCCTACAAAGCTCTCCTGTGCGTCTTTTAACTTCCTCTTTATGTGAAATATTCTTCATGTCTCTGTTGTACCATAACACTCCACAAAACGTCACTCTGAGGGTTTCACTGTTTTCAGATTCACTAAATTCTGCTTTTTTCTTTGTTATTTGATTCCTTTTTTAGAGTGTTTGTGTGCGTGTAGATATTGTGTGTGTGTGTGTGTGTGTGTGTGTGTGTATTTTTATGTGTGTGTGGATATTTTTCTCTACTTCTTAATTGGAACATGAACTAGTCCCTGTAACTACTGGGATGATGTTTGGCATTCTCTAAAGAAGTGGAATAGTGGCTGTGAGCCCTGAACTAAACCTTTCCTCCTCCACAATTGTGCTGGTTAGGTCTTTTAGTCACAGTGGTGAAAAATAGCTGACTGAAACCATGGGCTACCTTGCCATGGGGCCTACACAGCTACAAGATGTTGGTCCAGCTTGAGACACCAGTATCCTGGCTGGGTGTGTTTGGGAGGTGGGGAAAGGGGCAAGGCAGGGCATGAGTCTCAGATGCCATTAGTGCCCTGCCCATGACAACTTGGCACTTGCTGTCCCCTCAGAAGAGCATGTGCATCCTGTGGTCGTCTTTGGGTGGATCCAGAGAGGATAGTAAGGGGCTCAGCAGAAGCTCCTTTGCACCTGTGTGTACTACCCTAGTGTAGATTTCCTTCACAGATGCAAACCTCCCCATGAAATATCAGCTTTTCAGAGCTACTTCTGTCTGTGGCCCCTCTGAAAAGTCACCTCAAAGTTATAAAAAGAAGCATAGTTTGGGGTGGCATGTCTTAATTTCCCACAAGAGGAAAACATCGATCTGATTGTAGAGCTAGGTTTTATCTAGCAACTTTGAGCAGGAACCCAGTGGCCATCACACAAGGCTCAGGGCAATGTCTACACACAACAGTGTTGGTTACAGAATGAGCTTTGCTGTAGAGACCTTCAAGGCAAGGGCAGCAAAGAACAGAACATAGAGAGCCTCAGGTGTGACGACCTGTGTCATGCACGGGGTTAGCACTCCAGCAGAGAGACCTTGCCCCTGGTACCTTCCATTCTCATAGGACAAGTTTGAGGAGGTCCTTGTCAACGGGGTGTGGGGGTGAAATGGGGATATTATTCCAGATTCTCCAGAGAAACAAAACCAATGGTGTGTGTGTGTGTGTGTGTGTGTGTGTGTGTGTGTGTGTGTGTATGCTTAGAGTTACAGGAAATTCACTCACTTGTGAAAACTGGCTTGTGTACTGTTAGTCCACATAATAAATATTTTAAGCAAAGTGACATATGCTAATTTTAAAACCTACTTTTATGGGCCAGGTTTATGGGCAATGACCAAACAGACTCCGTTTTACCCTGAGACTCCATATCAGGTAAGAAATGCTTCTCCCATGGGAAAGCCCCACCTCTGTGCCCATTACTAATTGCCTAGCACAGTGTACTTGGCAACACAAAATAGCAATTCTTATACAATGTAAAATTGCTCTCTTTGGTTTCCATTGTTCTTAGGCAATTTACCTTGTCAGAGACTGATACTCTAGATGTTAGTAACCATTCTCCAACTTGTACTGAACTAGGGTCATTTTGACCCCCTTCCATTCTGCTTGCTAGCTGCTATGCTAACCCATGGGAAATACCAATGTACCCATTGCATTGTCTCGCTAACTGCCCAATTCAGCTTCTGTACCTGCTTGGTGGCAGCTTCGAAAATCTGGATGTGGTTTTTGCCTTTATAGTATCCTAAAATGCTCAGGCTCAAGGATCATCAGACTGATGCCATCTGCACACACCTTCCCGTTCCCACCAAGTCTCCTTTAAGAGCCTGAGAATCCCCAAAGCATCCCTCACTTGAACGTGTCTCTGCTCTCCTAAACACATCTCTGCACCTTCACTGATGCATCCTTAAATTCATTTCCGGGCTGTCCGTCAAGAACCCCCCTCATCCTGATTTGAGCCTGCCCCTCTCTGGGAACTCCTCAGGACTCCTCTGATGACAGGTTTCCGTGGAGGCTGAGTAGACCCGTGACCTGTCACATGTCTGTCTGCGAGGTGGACATGCAGGAAAGCCAGGGTGTAGTTCAAGGCCCTAGAGCACCAAGGGCAGGGGTTCCACACCCAGCTCAAGAAGGCAAACTCAACCTTCCTCTTCCTCTTCATTCTATTCTGGCCCCCAGCTGGTGGATGCTCCCCATCTGCTCTGGGGAAGGCAGTCTGCTCTGCTCCTCACACCCTTCAAGAAATCATGCTTTGTTGCTGCCTGGAGCGATTGCTGCTTGGAGCAACGATGCTGCAGGAGAAAAATTCGGAGGCAGGATGGAAATGAAAAAAGTTCTTTTATTCTTCTCTCTTCTAACTTTTCTTTCCAGCTCCAGCAACCTCTCGAACTCCAACCACTCTAACTTCAACCACACAGCCAACTCTAACTTCAACCACTCTAAACTCCAACCACCAACCAACCTCTAACTATCCCTCACCTGGTTAAATACATTTTGCTTTAACAAGGACAGGTGCTTACAGCTCGAGCTTACAGGTGCGTCACACAGTGTTCACGGGCATAAAAAGATTCTTAGATAAATGTATGAATATCAGGTGGAACTTGAACATCTTTTATGGCTCTCAGCTAACCGCAATCTAAGCTATCTCCTTAATTAGGGCTCTGACAATGCTTGACCAGATATCTGGGCGTCCCACGGCCTGCTCACACTGACACGTAAAGGTGATCCCTTGAGGGGGAAAACCAGACTCCTGGGCACTGCTGGGTCAGGGATGAGATTCCAGCTATTTCAGCTTTCCCAGAGTTTAGAGACCCAAGCTACTCAGAGAAGTGTCAGGTGCTCCTGATGCACCTTAGAAGCCACCAGTCCCATGGAAGGTGGGTGGGCTTGAATCCTGGAATGCCCACCTCATGCAGGAGCCCAGAGGAGATTCCAGGCATGCCTGGACAAGCCTGCTTGCCAGGGGGCTGTCTCACAGTGCAGCTGTCCCCTTCCTGAACACTGATCTGCTCCGGGCACACCTGTGTCTTGGGAGCTGTGCTGGCTTTCTATTTATTTATTTATTTATTTATTTATTTATTTATTTGTGCTGGGGATTGAACCCAGGGCCTGGTGCATGCCAGGCAAGCATCTACCCGCTGAAATATGTCCCGCCATGTGCTGGCTCTCTTCTGCTTCCCTTTGCCCAGTTACTTCCCTGAAACCAAGGCAAACCCTAATAAACCCTCCAGCTGGATTTGCTTTTAGTTATTTGCTTTCATCACCAATTTTAGTGGTGGCCTCACCAGGCAATGGACTCCCATCAGCTTTGCCATAGCTAACGGCTCTGACGGTTGGCTCAAGACGGCCACCGTTGCCTGAGCTGTTTTTTGGAAACCAAGAGGTAGCTCAGCTTAGGCCTGTGTAGGTGTCTGGTGGGTGACCTTTTGAACCTGCCAATGCTACCATTTTCTGAGCATCCCGTGAAGAGCCGTGGAGTTTGACTACTCATGCCTAGACCACGGATTGTTTCCCTTCTCCTTACCTCCAGCCTTTCTCCCCACGCTTTAGACCTCCTGTTTCTTTCCTGCTTGAATCCCTCTACCCCATCCTAGGGGAGGCTCGCTCTCCATTTCCACATGATTGACATCTCGTGCATCAACTCTCTTTTTTAAAACATGTCATTTTAATGATTGGTGTTTGGCCTATAGCAGGCTGTCTAGCAGGCACCTCAACATGAGAAACCCAGGCCTCCTGCCCATCCTGAGTCTTTGTGTGTGTGTGTGTGTGTGTGTGTGTGTGTGGTGCTGGGGATTGAACCTAGGGCTTGTGCATGCGAGGCAAGCACTCTACCAACTGAGCTATATCCCCAGCCCTCATCCTGAACCTTGTATGATGCTTTACTACAAGATGCAAAAATATGGTCAGCAAAGAAATGAACTGTGAAATCTTGGTGCTAATCTGGTTCCCAATGATAAATGAAAAAAAATATTTTTGCAAGGCCAGCGATGTTATAGGTTGAATAGCCTTAATCCCTAGCACCTCAGAAAGGGGCCTTATTTGGAAAGAGGGTTTCACAGATGAAAATAGTATGAAGTCAAACTGGCATAGAGTGGACCCTAATCCAATATGACCAGTGTCCTTACCAAGAATGTCATGGAAGAGACAGGTGCATGCACAGGAAGAGAGCCGCATGCAGATGTAGGCAGGTGGGGAAATGCATCCAGAGGCTCGAACACACGGTCCCCAGCAGCCACAAGAAGCCTCAGAGCCTCCCTCAGTCTTGGAAGGAAGCCCCCTGCCAACACCCTAATCTTGGACCTGTGGCCTTCGGAAGTCCAAGATGGCGACTTTCTTAGGATTAAGCCACCTGCCTGTGGTGCTTTGTTCTGGCAGCCCGAGGCAGTGGCCTGGTCTTTACCTTCAGAAAAGAACTGGAAGAGGTTATGAAACCATAGTCCATAAACAATTCTGAGACTCTTTGACCATATAGCATAAGATGATTGCCTTATTTTGTGTATGTTTAGAAGGAATCTAGAGATTTGAATGTCAGTGTTTTGAGAAAACTTTTCCACTCCTGTCAACTTATTTACATAACTAAGAACCCTCAACCTCAACCATGAAAAGAATAGGGAGACATTTGATACCAATTCTAAGCTCATTGGGGCAGATAATATCTATCCCTGGACCTGTGAACTAATTGGATGTGAACTAATTGTGCCTATTTTTAGTAGGCACGTATTGATTTCTTGATTGAAGTTACATAGTTTGCTTCATTATGTATTAATTATTGAAATTAAAGGGCTGACAGGTGTTTGTGCCCTTTGACCTCCTGTATGCCTAGCACATAGCTCTTGGTTAAGTGCTCACTGCCACACTTGACTGGAGGACTTTGTGGGAGTATGAGACTCTTTATCCTCTCTATGTTCTACTTCCAGTTTCATTTTCCCTGCCCAGCCAGCCAGCCAGCCAGCCTGCCTGCCTTTCTTCCTTCCTTCCTCTCTTCCTTTCTCTTTTTCTTTTCCTTTTGCGTGATGCTGGGGAATCACACCCTCCCGCATGCTAAGCACAGGCTCTACCACTGCACCACCCAGCCCTTTTTTGCAAGTACATTTTTTTCTGAAACGGGGTCTCACTCTGTTGCTCAGGATGGCCTCAAACTGCTGGGCTCAAGTGATCCTCCTGCCTCAGCCTCCCACGTATCTGGGACTGCAGGTGTGTGGCACTGCACACGGCTCCAGTTTGGAGCTGGAATCTCTTTCTCGCCTCCTCCTGCTCCTGCTCCATCCTTTCTCCTCTGCTCTTCCAAACGAAAGCTGCTTCTGGCTTCCTGTGGATCAGGGATCCTCCGCCCTGGCTGCCTAATGGATGTACCTGAGGCATGGACTTAACTTGCAGCCCTGAGGAGGAAGGCTTGGGAGGACGAAATGGAGAGCTGGACACTCACCTCCTGACTTTCATCTTTGCCTTAGAGCAACCTCAGCAACAATGAAGCAGTTCTGCCAGCAACCAGCAGATGGCGAAAGCGGGCACCCAATTCTGTGCACCTCTGATTCCCTAAACTGCTCCTCAGCAGCTGATTGGATACTGGCTCCTCCACCTCAGGGTTTAGGATCTGGACCATGTTCTTCCCTGCACACCAGGAGGGGCCTGCCTGCTGAGCCCAGCCCCAGCTGCCCAGGTCCTGTTCTCTCCCCTCCCAGACCCCCTCCATCTGGGGCCAGCAGGGCAGGGCCATTGGAATGCATCTCAATGGGGTCTCCACAGTGTTCAGAGACCTCAGAGCTGTGCCTGAGGGGATGGGAGAGTGTGTTTCTCAAGCATCCCTGACCTGGGCCACAGTCCCCTCCTGGACGCTGTCCTCCACATGCTCCTGGTATTGTGGAGAGCTACAACCGGGACTGGGTTCAAATCCTGCGCAGGGCCACTGGGTGCTGAAGTCCAGTTTCAGCACGGGGGTGGGTGTCACGGTTGGATGGTGAAGAAGTGAGAGAAAGCGGTGGAGAAATCAGCACACAGACTCGAAAGTCAGAGGCTGAAATCCCTAATATTACTTTCTCCTGGCATGGTTTAGATAGCATAACAAAGCTTTGAGGTTACATCAGAAGAAAGTTAAGAGAAATTACAGTCATAAAATTCAGGGAAGGGGCGACATCTGCTGATTACATTTCAGACATTTTGAACTTTTACCCAGCATATTTTCAAGGTCTTGCATTTATCTGGATGTTTTGTATTTCTGCTAAACTTTAACTTTAACTAGTTTAGGTCTGATTCATTCCTTATGAGCCAGGACTCTCTGAAGCTGCTACTCCGCACCACCTGTTTATCTGTCTGATTGAAGTTAATTTTTCCTGCCTGGTTTTATAGCACTGTTGTGTTTCTGCTTAAATTTATATTCTATTAACTCTAACTACTAGTCCTAACTTAAGGTCATAACATCCTTTGTATGCTCAGGAGGGGAGAGTAGGAGAGGTTTTAGTTATCATTCCTACAGGGGAGAGGAGCGGGGTTGGAGTCTTAGGGACTTGCAACATAGCCATCCTAAGTTCATCAAGAAAAACTCTGTTTTGGAACTTCGCACTTTCATAGCTGAACTCAGAGTCCACCTCGGTGCAGTTTACACACGTGGTCGCATCCCCTTGAAATACTGCATCAGGCTTTAGTGGTCATATGAGCTGTAAAGAGAATTTCAGGAACAGAAAAGACAATGGCAAATCCTCCCCACACTATCTGTATGCCACATCTCCCTAGAGGATAATCGCTTTGCGTCATCTACCCTAGGAGCGCCTTGCTCCATCCGTAGGTCGGGAGAGAGATGTGGCCACTGGGGAATGGAGAGCTCTGTGTAGGGGCCACCAAGTCCAGGCAGAGGGCAGCCAACCGACCTCCCAAGACGCTCACAGCTCATTTACAGGTCTCTCATCCTTCTGAGCTCCGCGTCGGCCCCTTCAAGGGGTCGGACCGTGTGGGGAGAAGGTTGTCATTCCTATTCTGTGGATTGAGAAGCTAAGGCTGAGGATGGTTGGGTGATTTGTGTAATCAGGGAGTAGCAGAGCTGTAGTGAGTGACCAGGAGTGCAGACACCAGGGCCATGGCCTCCCTGCACCGTCACCCAGCTGGGAGAGGGCGCTTGCCCCTTGCATTGTCCCCATCTCCCAGGAGGCCACCTCCTGCATCCTGCTCCCTGCAGATGGCTGAAGAAGGTCCAGGAGAGATGCAGAGGGTGCCACAGGTCAGGAGCTGCCCTGCTGGGCACCTGCCACGTGTGCTTGGGCTGTGAGGTTGGGGTGACAGTCCCTTGATGTGACCACACTTCCCCTTCCAGCATCTGAAGGCCACAGGTTTCCCCCTTCTCAGTTCCTTTTCTTGCTTCTCCCTGTGGGATAGAAACTGGCAAGAGATCAAAGGAACCCATTCACAGCCTTCAGGGAGCCCTCACCTCATTGTGGCTCCCTGTATTTGTTTTGGCCAGGGGGATGTGAGCGAGTGTGAATGGACACCAGCAGGGACATGCTCTGGCCACTACCTTCCCCTCTTCCCTGGACTCAATGCACAGGCTGCGATTACCACCCAGGACATGCAAATGAAGTCGATACTTTTTTCTTGTTGTTGTTTGGTAGGGGGGTTGAAGTCCGGGGCACTCGCCCACTGGGACACATGCCCAGCACTATTTTGCATTTTATTTAGAGACAGGGTCTCCCTGACTTGCTTAGCACCTGCCATTGCTGAGGCTGGCTTTGAACTCCTGATCCTCCTGTCTCAGCCTCCCTAGCTGCTGGGATTACAGGTGTGCACCATTGCACCCAGCTGAAGTCAATTCTTCAGAGCTGGCAGAGCAAGAAGACCGAAGGAGCCGGGACCCTGAGTTTATGGAGCCTGTATCTCACCAGACTTGAGCTAGGCACTGTGCTGCGCCATCCTGGGCATGCAGCCAAGTGTATGTTTTAACTAGTATAGGTCCTGTGAGCAGCAGAACAGTGCGAGCTCTGCCTTTAGGTGGATCACGCTTTGGCAGATGCAGGTGTTCTGCTGCCCCTGGGCTTGTTCTGTGCTCCAGGAGCAGGTGATGGCACCGCCTGCAGGATCCCGTCAAGCCTGAGAGCGCAGGAGAGAAGGCATCTGCTTCTCCCCCACAGTGGGGTCCTGATTTCCCCTCTCTCCTCCCGAGCAGCAAGGTCTGAGCGGCAGGGCAAGCCCGCCTGGGCGCTGGGCTTCCTGACGGACCAACCAGAGCACCCGGTCAGCAGGAGCCGGCTCTGTGGTATTGTCTTGAACCTCCACAAGTCCACCACTAAAAATCAGAGAAAGGAAGCAGCATGAGGGGGAGAGAGAGAGAGAGAGAGAGAGAGAGAGAGAGAGAAGAGAGAGAGGGAGGTAGGGAGAATGGTGGTGGTTACGTGAGAAGGAGATCAGAATCCTCATGTTAAAAATATAAGCAAGCTGATGTGGTAAACCACAGACAATATCAGATCTGTGTAGCGTGTGTGTGTGTGTGTGTGTGTGTGTGTAAAACCGCCCACACCAGGGCTCCCTGAGCATCCCACTGTTGTCCCCTTCCTGAGGGATGGGAGAGTTGAGCCCCCGTGTCGGGTGGGGGGTCTGGACCCAGTAGTGTGTGTGTGCACATGTGTGAGCATGTGAGTGTGCACATGTGTGAATGCACACACACAGCAGAGGGGAGCTCTGTATGAAGACCCCTCTGTGTGGCCACACTGATGGTCTCAGGACTAAACATTTCCAAGGGAAATGGGGAGACCCCATGTCTCAGACTCGTAGCTGCCTCCTTGTCCTGAAGGGGCCGTGTCCTCTCTGAGGGGACCCGCAGCTCTCCAGACCTGTCTCCACCCTCCCAGTGGGGAGCAAGGCCCGAGGACCTCGCTTCCTGCTCTCAAAGGCTGCCCTGACCTGGGTCCCAGGGGACATCAGCCTGCCACGGTCGATCCCGAGGCCCCAGCCCCATCATGATGTCCTGGGGACACTGATGTCCTGGCCCCAGAGGGACACAAAAAGGAGTCAGTCCAGCCCCTCATGCAGGGCTCCCTGTCTCCTGGGGACCTGCCAGTCCCTCCTGTCTCAACTTTTCTCTGCCAGCTTTTGCCACAGAATCAGAAACCCAGAGAATCCCCTGAAAGTCGCTCCCCTTGGGCAGAGGAAGGCGGGAGAGAAATGGGCTCTCGACTCTGGGCACCCAGCGCTCCTCCATGTCTGCAGATCATTCCTCCTCCCTCCCTTCCTTTTTCTTTTCTGTTCATTCGTCCATCCTTCCTTCCTTCCTTCCTTCCTTCCTTCCTTCCTTCCTTTCTTTCTTTTTTGGTACCGGGGATTGAACTCAGGGGCACTCAACCACTGGGCCACACCCCCAGCCCTTTTTTGTATGTTATTAGAGACAGGGTCTCACTGAGTTGCTAAGTGCCTCGCCATTGCTGAGGCTGGCTTTGAACTCGCGATCCTCCTGCCTCAGCCTCCCAAAGTGCTGGGATTACAGGTGTGCGCCACCGTGCGCCCGGCTGCCCCCATTTTTTATTAGGGGATACTCCTACCTTGTCCGCACGATTGGCCCGATTCGCCGGAGACCTTGTGTTGCAATTTCCTTGGGCCCCACATTGGGCGCCAGTTGCTGGGGTTTTTAGCTGCCCCCGGACCTGGGTTTGGCCTTCTCTGGCTGGCAGAGAAGGCTGGGGGTACACGCCCCAGTGGTGAGGCGGAATCAGGAGAGATGGGAGTTGACTGGTGGCCACGCTCAGCCCTCACAATGGAAGACAATCAGGCACACACCAGGGAGTCCAGTCAAGGCATGAGCTCGGTTTATTGAGGAAGTTGGATGGCCTTTATAGAAGACATGGGCCAATCAGCAGAAAGATCATAGGAGCACTTAGGGAGCATGAGCAAATCACATTGGCGGAGCCATTAGCCTATCCTAGTGGCGGTCTGACCTCTCGACATGCATCAGGGGAACACCCCTTGGCTAGGCCAAGTCCACGTATCAGGAAGTGGGAGACAGCCAGAGAGTTTCTATCTGCTGGCGTGTTCTTAACATCCCCAACAATTCCCTCTCCCAGAACAGGGCTGTCCAGTGTTTGGGGCCATAGACGTGGCTGACAGTGTGGGGCTAGTGGGCTGGATGGACACAGAGTCCCACCATTCAGTGGGCACACCAGGGACCACCCCTGTTCCATTAGAAGCCTCCATGAGCACCCAGGGGCCTCCCCCACGCCTGGCCCAGTACAACCAGAGTGGTCGCCACGGATCCAGCCCAAACCACTGGTAAGGGCCTGCCTCTGGGCCCACACCTGGGTGGCGGTGATGTTGAAGGAGAGGGAGGGGGACTTGGGTCTTCCTCCCCTGGGGCTGGTGTCAGATGCAGGGTGGGGGTAGCAGTTTCCCACCACGACGAGGGGAGGCCCTGCTGACTAGAGGCCATGTGCATGGAGGCCTGTGGGGTTGGGGGTCCAGGCACCCAGGGACGTGGAGAGAGTGGTCCAGGCACAGGGAAGAGAGTGCAGTGCCCTGCCCGGGGCCTCAGGACCTGGCCAGGCTGGGTAGGGGGTGGAGGGACTCCCACACTCTCGTCACCATGCAGAGACAAGCCTCGGTCACAAGGGTCACCAGCGTCAGCAGCCAGGAATTCGAAGGCTGAAGTTTTGGAAACACTGGGCAGGGCCAGTCACTCCCTCTTTAAAACAAAATGTCCCTGCCCTCGTGGCAGAGGCTGTGTGACATCAGACAGAGAGCCACGTCCTGGAGCCCTGTGCCTTGACCCTCATGGTGAGGAGGAAGGTGGCAGGTCCTCTCCCAGACACCAGCAGTCCCTCCAGAAACCCTGGGCTCCCCTGCCATTCTCCTGATGGCTGTACCCTGTCTAAGTCCACTGTCCTCAGTTGGATGGGTTGGATTGTCGCCACCTGAAGCGATGGCCGCTTGGAGCAGCAAAGCCACGGGAATAAGTTCAGAGGCAGACTGGAAACAAACAGGCTCTTTATTCTGTCAGTTTCTCTCTCTGGCTCTACCAACTCTCACACGTACCACACACCAGCAAACAACCAACAACCAAAATGGCCCTGACCCGCTCCGTGCTTGGCCCAAGTCTCTCGAGATCCCGGGCCAAGTCTCGTGAGACTACGGAAGGCGGCAATGTCCAAAACTCCATGGCCCGAAGTCAACCGCAAATCATAGCCATCTCCCCAAACAGGGCTCCTACATTGGATGACTTTACTGCCAATAAACTTTGTGTCCCTCTCCACGTATCTACCAGAATATTCGGTCTATAAGATGCTTGAGCACCTTTTCTTGTGCGTGTTCCTTATCCTCCTGAGGTGCCTCTAATCCCTGGGTACTCCTTGAAGCCACACCTCAGCACCCTGAACGCACCTGCCAGCTTGGCCTTGGACGGAAGCCAACACCTCTGTGTCCCCTGGAGTCTTCGATCCCACCGTAACACAGTACTGCGCCTGGCCCACTGTTTGCACAGGTAGAGGTGGTTCTGTGACCTCCCTTGACCTTCACGCCCACGACTCCCCACATTCCTCCAGTCCAGGAGGCAGTGAGCTCATTCTCCCGGCTGCTGAGTCTGTCTACTTGATTATGAAGTCGGGGTTCATGAACTAACGCAGAGGTCGGGGGCCACCGTGTCTACCGCGAGAGCCACCTGGGTCAAACTCCATGCTCACTGACCTCCACGGGCTCACTCAGACCAGTGGACCAAAGCGCCATGTTGAGCGCGTTGGTAACCCCGTCAGTTCAGAATGGAATCAGGAGTCCCCCTAACGTCTGAGGAGTCCCTTCTTCATGCAGACAAATTGGTGCTGGCGTCAGCATCATGAGAGAGGACAGTCAAGATCAATACAGAAAGCTGTGGGCAGCAGAGCCAGGTCCTGCCTTCTCTCCTCAGCTGTGCACCGGATATACCCTCCCATCCAGGGCTGTGGGATTTTGAACCAGCGCAATTTTGGAAATTAACTGACATCCACGACTTCGTGTTGGGTAATGTTCTAGTTCACTCTTTTGCTTAAGGGCTAGACCTTGCTTGCTTCTTCAGAAAAGGGGAAACCAGAGTCTGCCCATCAGTTTCAGTTCCAAGGTACAGTGATGACCTTGCCAACACCAAAGGCCTGAGAGCCACACCATTCCCATGACTCCTCCAGGTCTGCCTGCCCCCCTCCTGGGTCCCCTCACTCGTTTCTGTAACAGCACACACTTAACGAAAGCTGACCCTATGTCAAGCCCGGATTGTGGCCTTGGAGTCCAGTTAGGAATAAAAATGGCAAAGCCCCTGCTTTCATAGAGCTCACATTCTTTTCTGAAGACAGAAATAATTGACAAATATGAAATGCACAGAGACTGGGGCTGGGGATGTGGCTCAGTGGTACAGTGTTTGCCTAGCATTGTGTGAGGCCCTGGGTTCGATCTGAAGAAGAAGAAGAAGAGGAGGAGGAAGGGGATGAGGAGAAGGAGAAGAAGGAGGAGAAGAGGAAGAAGGAGGAGGAGGAAGAAGAGAGGAGGAGGAGAGGAAGAAGGAGGGGAAGGAGGAGGAAGAAGAGAGAAGAGGAGGAAAAGGAGGAGGCAGAGGAGGAGAAGAAAAAGAAGGAGAAGGAGAAGGAGGGCACACAGATATCATGAAGCATAAGTCAGAGGAGCAGATAAGCAGAGATCAGAAATGAATGGAGGAGTGTGTGGACACCTATAGGAAAGCCCTAAGCAGAGGAGTGGCAGGTGCACATGTTCCCCACGAGCCTTTCAGACCCTCCATCCAGGCGAGAGAGGCCACAGGTGGCTGTCAGGACCAGGTGCATCCTGGGTTCCTGCATCATTCTCTTGCTCTCTTTCCTAGCCTGAGCAGGAAGTGTGCAGGCCCTGCTGGAGGACTGAGTCCGCTGAGGGAGGTCCAGGGCCTCCTTCTCCCGTACACCCGCCCACATCCTCCTCCCACAGGCGTCGGCCCCCCAGCTAGATCTGGGACAGGGGGAGCAGCAGAGCGAGCTCCCACCTGAGGGCTGTGCTCCCTGGCTGAGGACTCAGCACCAGGATGGGCCACCGTGGTCCCTGTCGGGGTCACAGTGTGAACTAGCCCCGTTGTGTGAAGCCAGAGGAAGCGCTGGGGACCCACCAGGGTCAGAGCACAGCCTGGATGAACAAGCTCCACTGCGGTCACTATAGAGCCAGGGAAGACGGGCCGCTCTCGCTAGTCCACCCGGGCAAGAGGCTGGGCAGCCTGGCCCCGCCCTCCTTTGCCAGGTCAGACCAAGGGCTGAGTGCAGTGGTCGTGGTGGCACCACACGGTCCCGAGCAGCACCTTCCTGTCCAGCGGGGCATCCTCAGGCTGGGCTGGGGCTAAGCCCTGGAATGGGGTCCCCAGCAGCTGGGAAGGAACCCCGGACCTCAGTGCTGATTTGCAGGTGCGCCCAGCAGCTTCAACTCACGGTCAGAAGCAAAACTAGGCAGACGCAGGGCCACCGCCTGGCTGGGCCTGAGGCGCAGGGTCTGGGGTCCAGCGGGCGGTGTGCCCGGGACTCCTCCACTCCTGAGCCCCAGAGGAGGCGCCCGGCCTGGATGGTCCCTGGACGTGCGCACAGAGGAGGCCCTGCTGGGCTCACGCTCAGAAGTCTCCAGAAGACCCGCGGGTCAGGTCTGGGAGGGCTTTGTGCTGAGTCCTTGCAGAGCTGTCTGGGGAGGACCCTGTCCTGACCCCGCGGGAGAGGCCTGGGGTTCCCCTCCTCAGTTTAGGCTCCCCTTCCGCTGGTTCCTGGGCGGGGGAGGGGAGCTGGCCCTGATCATCTGGAGCTCCCAAGTCACTCTCCGCCAGGCCTCCCTGGCCCCAGCCAGGCCTAGGACACCACTGCTGCCACCCCAAGCCCTGCCCCATGCCCGGCCACCAGATCCCCATCCCCACTGGCGAGCAGCACCCTCTGTCCCTGCGGGCATGACCCTAGCCCTCTGCACCCTCGGGCCTGGCCACGAGCCTCCAGAACTGCGACTGTCCCAAGCTTTTTACCCCTGCCCCTTTCCACCCTGCCAGCCCTGGCCTGGACCCGGGGCCCGCCACCTCCGTCCCTGTAACTCTCAGCCCTGCAGAAAGCGGGGTCAGGGCAGCAGATATCTGCTCCCCAGAGGAGGGTCCCCTCGGGGCCCACGGCGTCTCCACGCGAGTGTGAGGGAGCCGCCTGCGCAGGCCCCTTGGCTGCCCTTGGTCGGCTGGGGCGGGGTCCTCAGCCTGAACACCACCGCACCCTGGCAGGGTCTCTCTTTGTGGTGGGGGCTGCGCCTTGTAGGATGCCAGGCAGCATGCGACCCACTGGACGCCAGGAGCAGCACCACCCCCCTGGTTGTGACAACCCAAAATGTCTCTAGAGGTGGCCAAGGTCCCCTGGGGTCCAGCCCCCTAGGGTATCAGAGTGGGCATTGAGCCAGCGGCACAGGGCACCTGATCTGAGCCTGGGGCCTCTCCCCCCCAGCATTCTGGGGTGAGCTGCCCTGGCCCTCTCTGCTGCTCCAAGCCAGTGTGGTCAGCCTGGGGTCGGTGACCCTTGACCTCAACATTTGGGCAGCTCATGACTTGCCAGCTCCTCTCCGCAGACACCTCAGCCTCTGAGGCCTCTGTCCTCGTGCCATCAGGGAGACAAAATTAGGGCCACGCCTTACACACCCCACACACCCTCAGCGTGGGGAAGAGCCCCCTCGGTTACTGGGTCAAGTGAATCGGGGGTGGTCAGCAGAGCCAGGTGGAGGGAGAGAGGGTGGGCGCAGGGTGCACTGACCTCCCCCCTCATGCAAAGAGGAGTGGCTGGAGAATCCAGGCCCAGGTGGGAGAGACGGTTTCCTGGTTGCCCCTGTCCCGCGTAGTCACAACACCTGTGTTTCCACAAGGGGACTCTGAAAAGAGAAGACAGGTGTCGCCAGGCCAGGCAGACAGGCAAGAAGACTTTTACTGTTTTTCTTTTTTCTCCTTCTCTCTTCTGTCCCTTATTTTCCCTGCTGTCCTCTTTCTTTCACCATGACAACAAATAACAGATTTTATTTCATTGATTTATTCTTGCAGTGGTGGGCATCACCCAGGCCATGCCAGGCAAACAGTGAGCTCCCCCTCAGCCCTGAATCACATATTTTAAAAAGTTTAAAAAGAGGCCAGGTGTGTGGCACATGTCTATGACACCAGGACTTGGGGGACTGAGGCAGGCGGATTGCGAGTGTGAAGCTAACTTTGGCAACTTCGGGAGGCCCTAAGCCTTCGTGAGACCCTGTCTCAAATTTTAAAAATAGGTAAAATTTAGAAGAAGAGCTGTGAATGCGGCTCCGTGGGAGAAGACTGCCCTTCCAGCAAAGGAATATCCACTGAGCATGTCCCCAGCTCTGCAGGTGACATGAGGAAGCCAGAGCCCTCTCCCTCCAGGAGGAGCCAGGCCCAGCGCTGCCCCTTCCTGCGCCGGCCCGGGAGCCCAGGCTGAGCTCTGCAGGCCAGCTGCTGGGCCAGGTCTCCGTCCTGCTCCTCTCTGGAGTGAGAGGACAAATAGGGGCCCCACGGGCAAGAAACCTTGGCATGGGGGGGGGGCGTCCTGGGCCTCTGGCTGCGCTGCAGCTTCCTCCTCCTCTCTGTCCCTCCTGACCACAGCACCCCCAGGACAGGAAGGGGACATGTCATGGCCACCATGACCAGCAGGTATGGACTGTGTCTGGGGACTGAAGGACGCACTGGACATGGGTTCAAGGTGGCTGGGCCCTTAAGGGTCCGCCAGGCGGGGCTGACCCCAGACATGGCCTCTCCCTTTGTTCTCTGGACTGGTCTTGCAGTGCTAGGGTTGACCAGGGCCCTGCTGTGCTGGGCAGGGCTCCGACACTGAGCTGCCCCCAGCCCTGGTTCCCAGGCATGGGCAGGAGGGTGGGCGGGGTCAGGCCACCCCAGCTGGTCTCACCACCCCTGGGGAAGAGGAACCAGAGCCCTCTGTCCTCTGGCTGTCCTCCTGGGGGTGATCCCCTAGCAGTGTCCTGCAGGTTGGAGTGTCTCTGGGTGTCCCAGGTGTGACGCCCCTGGTTGTGTGCACTCGGCCACAGCAGAGGCACAGGGGAGGCCCTCGATGGCCAGCAGTTACTCTCAGCTGCCACCATGTGCTCTCTCGGCTGTCAGCCTGGGCCTCCCTGGGCCTCTACCACACCAACCTGCTTCCTGCTTCTCAGGGCCTGGCACCGGGCTCTGGCTGCACTGGAGGGACACCCACAGCTCACGCCCTCCCAGAGACTGCCTGGGACTTCCTGGGAGAGGAAGTGGTGGAGGGAGGAGAGAGGAGGGCTGCGGTGGTGGGCGGGGCTCTACTGGGCTGCCGTGGAGGGTGGGGCTCTGCCCAGAGCCTCCCCAGCTTGCCCACGCCCAGCCCTTTCCTGGGGACCCTCCAGCCTGCAGGACTCACTGGCCCCCGCTCACCCCTGCCAACACCTTCCTGGCCTCCAGCGTGTGTGTCCACCCTGGGAAGAGACTGGAACTGGGGTCAGAGGCTCTGTGGCTGTGGAGGGTCCCCCTCCTTGCCCAGGAAGGGGGCTCAGCCCTGGGGTTCTTGGGTTTGTCTTCCTACCCTGCCTCTCGGCCAGTGAGGGGCGCAGGGAGCTGTGGAAGGTGCTGCCCCCTCGGGTTCTGAGGTCATGATGTCACTTTGCATCATCTGTGTTTTCCCTTGGATCTGGGGTCAGGGAAGAAGGACATGGACCACCAGGCACGGCAAGGGTGAGGTCCTGGACCTGTTCCTCCTACAGTAGTCCCGACGTTTCTCTCCCTGTTCCTAAGGAGACTGCATCTCCTAGGCGACTTGCAAGACACCCTCTCCCTACTGTGCCCAAGCTTCCTACTGGAGACGCAACCCCTAGGAGAGAGACTGTCCTGATTCAGGAACAACTCTTGAGTGTTTTCATAGCCATTGCACGACTTGTTCCCACAGAGGACCTGTTGTTATTGACCTTGAGCAGAAGTCACATTCAGAATTCTAGGGCCACTGTGCCCAGCTGGGGTCACACCTACAGCTGGGTCATGGCAGGGGAGTTCCAGGCTGGCCTCGGGGGGCAGGGCCCAGTGCTGTAGTCACAGGCTCTGCGGGCCCCGCCCGCTGGTGCCCTCCTGACCACAGGGAGACCAGGAGGAGGGACAGGGCCACCAGGAAGCCTGGCCCTGCAGGCCTGAGGGTGAGAGCAGTCCCGCCAGCTTGGGCCCAGGCGGGTCCCACCCCACACCTTCTCCCCCTGGCTTTCACAGGACAGCAGGAGCCCCAGGGCCACATCGGGGGCCACCTGGTCCCCACAGCTTCTCCACTTCCTCCCCAGCCCCAGGAGCAGAACTAAAGGAGACGAGGAGACAGCAGGCCCAGAGAAAAGCAGAAGCGGAGCCGGAGACTGACCCTGCCCAGGGGCTGGAGCCTCGGGGCCAGTGGCGCCTGGCGCACCGGGTGACATCGGTGCAGGAGAAATGGGCCCCCGAGGCCTGGCTACCTGGCCACCTTGGGCTCTGCTGCTTCTCTGGCTCCGAGGTGAGGGGCCTCTGTCCAGGAGGGTGTGCGGGGGGAGGGAAGGCAGGGAGGCAGCAGGCGTCAGCTGAGGAGCCCCAGCTGCACGTGTCTGTGCGGGCGCAGAATGGGGTGCACCTGCCCAGGACCTGCGGTGGCCTCACCACACAGCACCCCTGGGAGGGAAGGGGAGGGCGCCCTCCTCTGAGCCCACCTGACCTGGGGCGAGCCAGCGTGGGCCAGGACATGGGTGGCTGCACAGGAGGGCACTGAGAGAGGTCTGGACGGATGAGGACAGGAAGAGAAGGGCAGGGCAGGGGTGCCAGGGCAGGTGGGGAGAGCCACGCTGAGCACACCTGGGGCAGGTGTTGGGGGAGGCCCTCCAGGGTCACCAGGGTGGGGTGCAGAGGAAGGATGGCTTTGAGGGGAGAAGGCCTGTCTCAGGGAGAGGCAGGTGCAGCTGGAGGCTGGGAGGGAAGAGTCCTGGTGGAGGCCCAGGGGGTCAGTGGCCCCCAGGAGGGAGGTGGGGACAGGAGAGGGAAGGGCAGTGGGCAGGGCTGGGAAGACCTGGGGAGGGCAGGGAGGAGACTTTCTCCAGGCAGAACTGCTGGGAGGGCCGAGACTCCCCAGGCAGGGACCAGGCCTCCTCCCTGGCCTCCCCAGCAGCACTCACAGTGCAGTCTGGGAGTCCCAGGACAGGGCATGCGTCCCATCTGTCTCACGGTGCTAGGATAGTTTAGGACCTTTGGCTGCTCTGATCAGTCCTGCTCTCCCTAGCAGCGTCTGCAGTATGAACGCAGTGTCTGGGAGCTGCGGCTGTGGGCTCACTGGGGCCGGTGTCCTCGTGGCCAGCGTCTCTGTGACGCTCAGGCTCTTCCTGTGCTCCTGGCGTCTGCATGGGCCCAGGACAGGTGGCTCCTCCTGGTACCTGTGTCTCTGCGTGTCCTAAGCCCAGGCCTGGTCAGGCCGAATGAGCGTCTGTGGCTGTGGTCATCTGCCTGGCCCTGCTCAGGGGACGATGGCCAGTGCTACTGTGAGGAACCCAGAAGCTGTCCCCCCATATCTGTTCACAAACAGTTTTGATTTTTCCTTTCCTCTGTTTTTTTTTCTCCCCACACCCCCCCCCCCCACCCTTGCACTCTCTTTGCGGATGGAACCCAGGGCCCTGTGCTGCCCGGCAAGGGCTCTACCTCTGAGCCGCACTCCAGCCCCCACAGAGCATTTAACCCAACCGCAACAGGCAATCAGAGCTTTTCCTGGTCTATGAGCTGATCCTCTTTCTTCTTTGGACTACTTCTTTAAGCTGGTGAATTATAGAAAGAGATTTGGCCCAGGTGTGGTGATGCACCCTTTGACCCCAGCAACTGGGGAGTGTAAGGCAGGGCAATCACAAGTTCAAGACCAGCCTCAGCAACTTACTGAGACCCCGTCTCAAAATATAATTTTCTTAGGGCTGGGGATGTGACTTGGTGGTCCAGTGTCCCAGGGTTCAATTCCTAGTACCCATCCTCCCCGCCCCCCATCCCCACCCACACTCAGAGAGAGATTTGGCCAGATTTAGTCTCAATACATTATGCAGAGTTCATGAAAAAGCTTACAGGGATCTGCCTAATTCAGTATTTTCTGTAAAGTTAAATGAATTGCAATTGTGTGTACCTTGAAGGGGTTTTGCTTTTTGTACAGGGACTCGAGTCCCCAGCCTCCCAGTTGCCAGGCAACTGCTCTACACACTGAGCCTCATCCTGGCCTGAAGGTTAGAGAGAACTATCTGGTCAACCTGTGCAGCTTTGGTCATTTTTTGGTGGGGTGTAGGTGGGTGGAGGATGGGGTGGGAGGAACTCCTTGATAACTCTCATTATTATGGGTCTATTTTGAAAAGCCCATCTAGTTTTGGCTTACATTGCTCATTTGTATTTCCCTAGAAAATAATTCATTTCATCCATTTGCAGACTTACTTGTAGAAACTGGTGGTGATTTTCCTTTCATTTGTGCTTTGGCGTCTTCCTCCTCCTCCTCCTCCTCCTCCTCCACTGTCTCCTCCTCTTCTTTTCTTCTCTTTCTCTCTCTCTCTCTCTGGTACTGGGGATTAAAACTCAGAGGCACTTGACCACTGGGCCACATCCCCAGCCTTTTATGTATTTTACTAGAGACAGGGTCTCACTGAGTTGCTTAGCACCTTGCTCTTGCTGAGGCTGGCTTTGAACTTGCGATCCTCCTGCCTCAGCTTCCCAAACCACCTGGAATACAGGCATGCATAATCTGCCTGTGATTGTTTGCTCTCTCCATTTCTCATTTGGACTAGACAGGGGTTATGGTTTTGTTAGGTCACGGCACATGAAGCTGCTGTTTTCCTGGTCAGTGGCAGTTGAACAGCAGCATTTCCTGTGCGTTACTCACGCAACCTGCAGAGAATTGACAGCTGTGATGCCTCTTTCTGTCCTTCCTCCCTCTTTTGTTTTTCTGGTGCTGGTGGCACCGAGGCCTGGTGCATGCTGGGTGAGATCCCCACTGTCGTGGCCCCAGTGCCACTCGTGATATTCAATGGAACCCCCAATGCCATGTCAGATCTGCAAGGTCACCCACCACTTTGTGGCTGGCATCTGAGGCTCAGAGAGGTCAGGTCCTTGCCCTGAGCACACAGAGCATGCAACTAGAGCTGAGACAGGCCCGGGCTCATCTAGGCCCCTTTGGCTTCACCTGGGCAGTTGCTCCTGATGGTCACACTGTGACACACAATGACAGTGTCACAGGCCTTCTCTGCAGGGGACCTCACGCCAAGGCTAGGAGAGGGGTCCTGCTGGCCCTGGCAGAGGGATGGAGGTACGTTGGGCAGCTGTGGGCAGCGGGGCTCTGAGGGTGCGGCCACAGTGGCCTCCCTGTGCAGGCGCAGCAGTTGCTGAAGGGTGAGAGGAGGCCGCGGCCCAGGCTCTGCACTCGAGGGTCCACAGCCTCAGGGCAGGCCTGAGGTCCTGAAAGGGTAAGAAAGTGGCAGCAGCCAGTCCCAGGTAGAGAGCAAGCCACCCCCAGTGCCGCCATCTCCCCACCCGTCTGGGCCTGTCACAGGGTCACCGGGACGATACAGAGGTGCCCACACAGATGCCCTGGGCTGGAGCCCTGGTCCAGGCTGGCCTGGTCCTCTCCTGGAGGTGGCCTTGGCTTTGTGTCTGAGCCATTTGGGGAAATGCAGATGTAAATCCTGGGAGCAAAGAAGGAGTGTCCTTGGAAACGAGGCCCCAGGGCTGGGCCTTGGGGTGGAGGCTGAGAGGCAGGTCCTGGAGCCTCTGCTCCTCATGTGCCATCCGCACGCTCACCAGGAGTCCAGGCCTCTCGTCCACCTGCCCTGGCCCTGCTGCTGCCCCGGCCCAGGGTCCTGCTGGGGCCAGCTCCGTCATGGCTGCTCCGTCATGGCTGCTCCTCCATGTCTGAGAGTCACGGGGCCGGGGTGGCCGTCCCAGGAGAGTGGTGCAGGTGTTCGTGGCCCTGGGGCTCTGGACGCAGGGGGTCAGTGGTGAGGGGAGAGGACTGGGGCTGAAGGGGGAGGGCTGCTGTGTCAGCGTCTTGGGGTGGAGGAGCAGAAGGGGCTGGTGGCAAGGGGCGAATGGGGGGTGGGTGCTGGGGTGAGGTGAAGGGGGGTCTCCTGGAGGACCTGACCCCAGCCCACCCCTGACCCAGGCCCATCTGTCAGGGCCTAGGTTCCAGATTTGTGTCTTTCAGGCTGTGATCCTCTGAGAGGCCCCAGCATGGTGACAGGCACCGTGGAAATATCCCTGAGCAGCCCAGCAAGGTGACGGGCACCGTAGGCAGATCCCTGAGCGTGCAGTGTCACTATGACAAGAAGTTGAAGGACTATAACAAATCCTGGTGCAAAAAGTCATTTGTGCTTTGTTACGATGTCGTGAAGACCAATCACTCCGAGAGAGAGGTGCGGAGCGGCCGGACGTCCCTCAGCGACCACCCTGCCAACCTCAGCTTCACGGTGACCATGGAGCGCCTCACCCTGCAGGATGCAGGCTCCTACCAGTGCCAGGTGGACACAGCCATGGCTCGAAGGCCTTGATCCCTCCTTCGGGGTGGAGGTGGCCGTGCTCCCAGGTGAGCCCCTCATCCCGCACCTGGGATTCCCCGTCCAGGCCTGGCCGTTCCCCCCCTAGAAAAGACGTGGGGCAGGAGAGCGTGAGCTTGGGGATCCCGCGATCCGGAACAGGGTGTCTGTGTGTGTGCACAGGCCTTGGTGAGAGCAGGCTGTGTGTGTGTGTGTGTGTGTGTGTGTGTGTGTGTGTGTGTACGCATGCAGACACCTGTGTGAGCACACGCACAAGCACACCTGTGTTGTTCCCGAGCCTCTGTGTGCCCCACTGTGACAGTCGAGGCCTGAACCTTTCCCAGGGGTGTGGCTGGGCTGGCCAGGGGTCCCCACCCACGTCATCTCCCAAGGAGCCCCGTGTCTCCCCTGGGCCTCTGTCATCCCCCCTCTGGGGGCTGGACCCCTGGAGCATGTCCCCCCCTACAAGAGGGCACCTGCACCTTGGGTCTGCCTGCCCGTCTCCCTGCCCTGGGTGGCCTCTGGGACACCAGCTGCACCTGATGGTCCTGGGGGATTCTGAGTGGTCACAACAGGGGTAGAAAAGGACCTCAGGCCCCTGTGCAGGGCTTCCTGAGTCCTCAGGGGACTTGCCCAGAGTGGACCTGGTGGTCATGGTCCCATCCTCCCCTGTGGACCCCACAGACGGTCTCTGCTCTCACTGGAAGTCACTCTGGCTGTCACCCCTGCCACAGGCCCAGCTTCTCCAGTTTCCCCGTGTCAGTCTCTACACAGTGGGCCTCTGTGATTGTCCCCAAGAGGGACAGGAGCAGGGCGGAGAGGGGTGGCTGCAGCAGGACTGACTGTGTGCCCAGCTGAGTGCCACCTGCCACAGTCACCTGGAGGTGGGCCGGGTACAGCCCTGCGCAGGCCCAGGTGTGGCCGTGGACCGCTGGATGCAGGACGGCTGTCCAGCAGGCTCCGAGGGCCTGGCCTGTGGGAGTCAGACCAACCCAGGCAGGACGTGCTCTCCTGTGCTTCCCCCTCAGCCCTGGCCACAGCCTCCAGCTCTGAGTGCCCCAGAAGCACCCAGGGGCCTCCCACGTCCCTGCCATCGCACACCTGGCCCGTCACGACCAGAGAGGACCCCCCCAGCCCCCACCCACAGCCTGGGTAAGGCCTGGACTCAGGGCTGTGCCGGGGGTGGTGGGCGGTGTTGAGGGGGCTGGGGGCACTTGGGTCTCCCCCTCTGGCCCCTCCTGCCTTCGCCAATCCCACCCTTCACTGTGAGGCTCCTACTAAGTGCCAGGTGCTCTTCTTGGCACTGGGACACATGGCCACCACCCAGACAGCCTTGCGCGGCCTGAGCTGTGTCCTGCTGGTGGCACACGCAGTGAGCGGTCAGCACAGGGGGTGAGCACAGCAAGGCAGGAGGGCCGGGAAGACTGGCCCCTGGGGTTTGGGCTGAGGGTGGGGTGCTGTGGTCATGGGACCATCAGGGAGTCCTCGCTGCCTAGGGCCACGGGAGCGGAGGCCGCAGGGCTGGGAGCCAGGCACTAGGATCCGCAGAGAGCAGTGCAGGCCGAGGGAGGGACAGCACAAAGTCCTGCCCAGGAGCCCCAGGTGCTGGCCATGCTGGGCGGGGAGCAGGTGCTTGGGGGCCCGGCACTCCCCCCTCTGCCTCCCTCCCCATGCCTGGTCACAGCTGTCACCTGTTTTGCTGACCGGGTCCTCTGAGGCGGGTGGAGCTGAGGGCGGACGGGCTCCTCCCATCGGCAGCCGGGAGTCCACAGCCACGGCCACGTGCACACAGTCCCCTCTCCCGTGGAGGACGCTGCCGTGGACCCGCACTCGCCGGCACATGAGCGTGTTGCAGATCCCCGCGCCCAGGGCCCCCCAGATGTGGCGGGTGACGTGGAAATCCCTCTCTGGACACCAGTCCCTGCTGGCCGCCTGGGCGCCCCTAGCATCTTTCTTGTGGCCGTGCCCTTCCTACATCCTACGTCAAGGGCCCTTACCGGCTGTCACTCTGGGGACCGTGGTGTTTTATGTGGGACTGCCTTGGTCGGCGCTGGCCTTCAGGTGGACCCCAGTGGACACAGGACCTGGGGGTAAGGGACAGAGGCAACGTGCGGGGCACCGGCGCCTGCCCCCGGGGGACAGCTCACGGTTACCATGTCCCCGCAGGTCCCTGGTCATCAGTGTCCATCTCCTGCTCCTGGTCTTGAAGGTGCTCCTGCTCCTGAGCCTGCTCAGTGCTGTCCTCTGGGTGAACAGGCCTCAGAGGAGCTCCGGGGAGAGGCGAAGGCGGCCCGACTCTGAGCACCAGTGACATCTGCTGTGCCCGAGGCCACGGCCAGGGACACAGCCCTGCAGGGGGGCGGGACCACGTCCTGACTTACAGATCTGCACTTCTGTTAGAATGCCCTGAAGCCTTTGTGAACACCTGGGAAGCTTTCTCTTGGCTCTGCCCAACACATGAGCAGGCGGGGCTCATCAGCACGGACACTTCCTCCAAGACCTTCCAGCCCCGCGTGCCCCTCCCCGCTCCTCATAGGACATCGCTGACTCGGACGAAGCCCCTTTTCACTCTCTTGTGTCTTCTTCCGACCCTCCTGGGAGGCGGTCTAAACCTTGGCATCATGCTCTTCCTCTACCTGCTTTAAGGATTTTGTCACTTTAAGGGTCTCCCAAGGGTATGAGGTGTAGCTTTGCTTATTTTTGAACTTTATATGAACAGAATCATACATTTTTTTCTCTCCCTGGCATTGGTGATGGAAGGCAAGGCCTCGTGCATGCCTGGTGTCTGGTCACTGAGCTATGCCCCCAGCCCTAATGGGTCCTTGATTTCCAAGGATCACAATAAATCCTTCACATTAGACTCTGGAGACTCATCCTTGCAGCTGTGTTGCTGCACGGACGTGCCTTCATTTGTGTTTTGTGGAGGACATTGGAGTTCTTCCCTCCTTCCTTCTTCCTCTCTCTCTCTTCCCCTTCTCCTCCCTTCCTCCCTGTCTCAGTCTCTTTCTTTCATTTTGCTTTTTGTTCTTTTCTTCCTTCCTCCTTTTTCTTGTTCTTCTGATGCATCTCCTCCCCCTCCTCTTCTTCCTCCTCCTCCTCCTCTCTTTCCTCTTCTCCTGTTCTCTTTTGCCCCCACCTTCTTGCTTTCTTTCTTTCTCTCCCCCTCCTTTTCCTCCTCTCCCCCACCTTCCTCTTCTCCTTTTTTATTGGTTGGCTTCTGTTACTTACAATGCTGCCACAAACATTCTTGAACCTATTTCCCAGCACATATGCTTTTAAATGTCTCCGGGAGCCTGGCTCTAGGTGTCCCTGCTCATGCCTACTCGACTCCACAGGCAGTTCCAATAGATTTCCGAGGTAACCAGCTCCCACTCCCAGCAGCTTTCCCACTGCCCTGAACCTCGCCAGACTTCCTGATTCCTCCCAGTTAACGGATGTGCAGCGGCATCTGGCTGTGTTCACCTGGATGCTCTGATCACTCGCGCCTATCTGTGCGGTTTGCCTCACATGCTAGGCAAGCGCTCTACCACTGAGCCACAATCCCAGCCCCTTACCCGCTTTCAATTGTTGTGGCTAGGCTGAGATGGTGAATCCTTTTTCTTTCTTCCACCTGGTTGAGCTTGTTCACATCTTCCTGACTTGCAATGCGACGCGTCGTATATACTGATTTCTGAATATGCTTGAAGCTTTTTCTGATTGTGCTCTCTACTCTGTTTAATTTGTCCAGTTGCATATCTCTGAACCATGAAAGCATGGTTTTAAGTACTGCACGTTTATTTTAAAGTGTTGAGATCTGCTAGCGCATGTCACTGCACATTGTTCTTTGATATTGGAATGTTGTTGCAAACATCGGTCATTTCCTCTTCTATATAAATTTCTGAATTAGCTAATCAAGTTTCTAAACAGAAAAAAAAAATACTTTTGGGACTTTCAATGTAAGTGTCTTCAATTCATCTTTATGATAATTTCCCTATCCATGAACATGGTATGCTACTCTAATTATTTTTAAGCTTCTAAACCTTCTTTTGATCATATAGTATTTTATCCTTGAAACGTGTTCATGTGTTTCTTAAATTTAATTCTGTAACCTATATTTTTATTCTTAATTTAAGTGGTGTCTTTCAATTGCATTTTCAAATTATTCATTGCAGGTGTAGAGATAAATATTGATTTTTGTATGCTCATTTCATATTCATTGTACAGCAACCCTGACAAACCTGAGTGATTCCTTTCGTCTTTGTTTGTGAACAATCAATTATCTATAATAATTTAGAGTCTCATTTCCAATGCTTATGTTGTTTGTTTCTTTTTCTTATTGTATCATGCAAGTTGCTCAAAATAGTGGATGATGGTAGTGATGTTAACCTTCTTGTTTTCTTCTTGATTTTAAATGGAAGACTTTTAATGATTTCCCATTGTTGTAGTTGCTTGCTTATAGAAACCCTTCAACTAGACTATCATGAAAAGTAATGATGTATGATGCTTTTTTTGTGCATCCCTTTACATGGCTATGTGGTTTCTCTCCTATATTTTATTAATGTGACTAATTGTACTAATTGCTGATACTCAAAGAAACTTGCTCCACCTTCCCAGAGAAATGAAGATGGTGGGGCAATGACCTGTCCTGAACCTATCTGTGATGGCCTGGGCAAGGCCCATGTCCAAGACTCTGCTGTTTCCCAATGCTTTTCAGGTGACCCCAGTGCTCCCTCCCCAGCTTGGGATGAGCCACCATAACCATAGGACAACCCGGGACAGCCCCTCCCTCCTTAGGTGGCTCTGGAGATATGGACAAAAAAACAAAACAAACACTCATCCATTTCCCAAAACTGTTCTTCTTCAAGAGTTTTAGCTGTAAGTTCTAAATAAAGATCCTAATTGTCAGTTAAATGGTAGAATTTGTCTTCTTACTAGTGAGGAAGACTTGCCCACCAGCCTCCTCCTGGGCTTATTTTAGCTCACTCTTCATCTAGTGGCTGAAGTTTTGCACAAGTACTAACAATAGCAGAGTGCTAACTCTGACCAAAAACTCTGTCCTTAAAACTTCACATAAGTTTTCTCATTTAATTCTCTTACACCAGTTATGATGATCCCAAATGCATCGTCATCTGCCAGATGTCTGTCTGCACGATGGACATGCAGGAAAGCCAGGGTGTAGTTCAAAGGTCTGAGAGCACCAAGGGCAGGAGTTCCACACCCAGCTCAAGAAGGCAAACTCAACCTTCCTCTTCCTTTTCGTTCTATGCTGGCCCCCAGCTGGTGGATGCTCCCCATCTGCTCTGCAGAAGGCAGTCTGCTCTGCTCCTCACACCCTTCGAGACACACCCAGAAATCATGCTTGGCCAAATATCTGGGCAACCCATGACCCCATCAAACTGACACGTGAAACTGATCCCTTGAGGAGGAAAAACCAGAGTCCTGGGCACTGCTGGGTCAGGGATGAGATTCCAGCTATTTCAGCTTTCCCCGAGTTTAGAGACCCAAGCTACTCAGAGAAGTGTCAGGTGCTCCTGCTGCACCTTAGAAGCCACCAGTCCCATGGAAGATGGGGGAGGGGGGGGCATGAGTCCTGGATGCCCAGATCATGCAGGAACCCTGATGAGATTCTGAGGCAGGCCTGGACAAGGCTGCTTGCCATGGGACTGTCTCACAGTGCAGCTGTCCCCTTCCTGGACACTGATCTGCTCCGGGCAGACCCGTGGCTCAGGAGCTGTGCTGAATCTCTTTGGCTTCCCTTTGCCCAGTTACTTCCCTGAAACCAAGGCAAACCTTAATAAACCCTCTTGTTGGGTTTGCTTTCAATTATTTGCATTCATCACCAATTTTAGTGGTGGCCCCACCAGGCAATGGACTCCCATCAGCTTTGCCATAGCTAACTGCTCTGACGTTTGGCTCAAGACGGCCACAGTTGCCTGAGCTGTTTTTTTGGAAACTTAGAGGTAGCTCCATGTGGGCCTGTGTAGGTGTCTGGTGGGTGACCTTTTGAGCCTGCTGAACATTTTCTGAACATCCTGTGAAGAGCCGTGGAGTTTGACTACTCATGCCAGACCACTGATTGTTTCCCTTCTCCTTTCCTCCAGCCTTCTCTCCATGCTTCAGACTTCCTGTTTCTTTACTGCTTGAATCCCTCTAGCCATTTCTAGGGGAGCCTGCTGTCCATCTCCACATGATTGACATCTCGTGCATCAACTCTCTTTTTAAAAGCTTGTCATTTTAGTGATTGGCGTTTGCCCTAGTGCAGGCTGTCTAGCAGGCACCTCAACATGAGAAACCCAGGCCTCCTGCCCATCCTAAGTCTTTTTGTGTGTGTGTGTGTGGTGCTGGGGATTGAACCCAGGGCCTTGTGCATGGGAGGCAAGCACTCTACCAACTGAGCTATATCCCCAGCCCTCATCCTGCATCATGTATGACGCTTTACTACAAGGTGCAAAAATATGGTCAGCAAAGAAATGAACTGTGAAATCTTGGTGCTAATTTGGTTCCTAATAATAAATGAAAAAAAAATATTTTTGCAAGGTCAGCAATGTTATAGGTTGAATAGCCTTAATCCCTAGCACCTCAGCAAGGGGCCTTATTAAGAAATAGGGTTTCACAGATGAAAATAGTTTTTATGAAGTCAAGCTAGCAAAGAGTGGACCCTAATCCAATATGACTGGTGTCCTTACCAAGAATGTCATGAAGAGACAGGTGCATGAATAGAAGGAGAACCGTGTGAAGACGCAGGCAGGTGGGGAAATGCATCTAGAGGCTCAAACACACGGTCCCCAGCAGCCAGAAGAAGCCGTGGACCCTCACTGAGTCTTGGAAGGAAGCCTCCTGCCACACCCTAATCTTGGCCCTCTGGCTCCAGAAGTCCAAGATGGCAACTTTCTTAGGTTTAAGCCACGTGCCTGTGGTGCTTTGTGCTGGCAACCCGAGGCAGTGGCTTGGTCTTTACCTTTAGAAAAGAACTGAAAGTGGTTATGAAGCCATAGTCCAGAAACAACTCTGAGACGCCTTGATCATATGGCTTAAGATGATTGCCCTGCTTTGTGTATATTTAGAAGGAATGTAGAGACTTGGATGTCACTGTTGTGAAAAAACCTTTCCACTCCTGTCCACTTATTTATGTAACTATGAATTCTCATCCACAACCATGAAAAGAATAGGAAGCATTTGACGGCAAATCTGAGCTCATTGGGGCAGATAATACCTATCCCTGGACATGAGAACTAATTGGATGAAAGAGCCTCATCCATTTTATTAAGAGATGAAGTTCAATCAAAATGTGGGTTTTGTATTTCTAATAGGCAATGTATTGATTTCTTGATTGAAGTTACATAGTTTTGCTTGATTATGTATTAATTATTGGAAGTAAAGGGCTGACAGGTGCTTGTGCCCTTTGACCTCATGGATGCCTAGCACATAGCTCTTGGTTAAATAGTTAGTCAATGTATTTCTTGCTTGGTCATTGCAGCGGCAATGACCAAGAGGTCCTCCAGGGACACTGAGGACCAGGCCACTTCACAGACACCAGGAGTCTGGTGCAGTGCGGGTGCTCGTCCTTGCAGAGCTGCTGGTGTGGGACGGGGTGGGGCAGGCCGCCTGTCACTCACCAGGAGTTATACAAAAAGGGCAGGAAGCCCAAAGCACCAGGCCAGGTGTAGACGGAACCTCCACACAGGCTCAGCAGGGAGCGCAGCTCATCAGCTCCTGCCTCGCCATCACACACCACAAACACTGCAGCATGTCTCATCCGGGGATTGAGCTGGATCTCCACTCCGTTAGTTCGGGGCTGTGAATCTGAGTTCTCCCTTGGTCACGCAAATGAGTTTGAGCCCAAGCTCCTTCCAGTTAAATGCCTGGAAGTTTGAACTTGGCTCCTCTTTGCTGATGAGATCCACTTTTATGCAACTATATAGGATGCTCTTGATGTATTTCTGCTGCTCTTGATGTATTTCTGCTGTATGACCACCAGGTTCTAATACATTTAATTATTAAAAATAAAACCAGTTCTATGGCCCTGTGGAATCTAGCCAGAAGCTGGCTAAATCAGCAAGATAGGTTTTTCAGCTAAGATTAGCTTTTGCAAATAGCCCCTCCTTACAGGGCATGCCATTACCCATTGAAAAGCTAATGGTATTTTGTGTGTCTGTATAAGACTCTCACGTATCCTTCAGCAAGATTAATCAATAGTATGTACTTAGGATAACTATTTTGTTTTTCCCTGATTGACCCTGGAGTGTCCTGAAATTCCTTAAAGTAACCTTCTATAGTTAATTACTGGAATTCTTTAGTGTAACCTCCCTTACTGGAATTCTTTATTGTAACGTCCCTTACTGAAATTCCTTAATGTAACCTCCCAAAGTTGGAATGTGAACTTGTGTGTTTAATGGAATGTATAAAAAAACCATTGCTGAGAAAAGTAAATTTGGAAGAATTTCTGCAACCTGTCTCGTGTGTGTATTATTTCCATTTTCGCCGAAGTTTTCCCTTCCAGCATCGGTCGGGCTGACCTTGACATCTTTGCTGAAGCTGGACTTCGGCTAAACACCACACACACCACACACCCACACACCACACACACACCACACACCACACACCACACACCCACACACACACCACACCACACCACACATCACACATTACCCACACTACACACCACACACCACACACACACACAACACACCACACACCACACACCACACCAAACCAACACACACCACACACAGCACACATCACACATCACACACCATACCACACATACCACATCCAAATGTACCACACACAACACACCTAGCACATACACCACACACCATACACACCACACACCACACCCAACACACACTACACACCCCATAACACACAGCACATACCAAATATACCATACACACACACACACACACACACACACACACACACACCCCACTATACCACACATGAAATCCCAGAAAAGGTTGCCGCTGAAATGAACAAGCAAGAAATACATTGACTAAACAGAAGCTGTTTGAAAATAGAATCCTGGAACTCAGAATTCCTAGTTACTCAAGTCTGAGTGCTGGGGTGAGGCTTTCTAGTGGTGTCTGCATTCATGGCCCTCCACAGCCATCCTGTGCATCGGGTCCTGGCTGTCCCCCTGGGGCGCTCCCCGGCAGTGAGTCCTGCAGGTTGGTGTGTCTCTGGGTGTCCCAGGTGTGACGCCCTGGTTGTGTGCACTTGGCCACAGCAGAGGCACAGGCGAAGGGCCTCGATGGCCAGCAGTTACTCTCGGCTTCCGTCATGCGCTCACTCAGCTGTCAGCCTGCATCCTACCCTGGGCCTCCACCACACCAACCTGCTTCCTGCTTCTCAGGGCCTGGCACCGGGCTCGGGCTGCACTGGAGGGACACACACAGCTCATGCCCTCCTAGAGACCTTCTTGTCATTCAAAAGAGAGGAAGTGGCAGAGTGGCAGGAGAACTGTGGGCTGTGCTGGGTGGAGGGACAGGGCTCTGACTGCGCTGCCTTGGAGGGCGGAACTCTGCTGAGACCCTCCCCATATTGTCCACGCCCAGATCATTCCTGGGGACCCTCCAGCCTGCAGGACTCAATGCATCACCACCAATAACTTGCCCCGGCCTCCAGGTGTGTGTCCACCCTGGGAAGAGACTGTAACCAGGGCCAGAGGCTTTGTGGCTGTGGAGGGACCCCTCTCCCTGCCCTGGAAAGGGGGCTCGGCCCTAGGGTCCTCGGGTTCGTCTTCCTCTGCATTGCTTCTGGTGATGGGCGCCAAGAAGCTGTGGGAAGGTGCTGCCTCCACGGTTGCTGAGGTCCTGATGTCAGATGCATCATGTGTGTTTTCCATTGGATCTGGGGTCAGGGACGAAGGACAAGGACAACTGGACATGGCAAGCATCAGGTCCTGGACCTGTTCCTCCTACAGTAGTCCCGACATTTTTCTCCCTGTTCCTAAAAAAGAGCACCTCATAGGCAAATTGCAGGGCACCCTCTCCCTACTGCGGCCACGTTTCCTACTAGAGACGCATCCCCTAGGAGAGAGACTGATTCAGGAGCAACACTCTTGAGTGTTTTTCATAGCCATCTAGTGACTTGTTCCCACAGAGGACCTGTGGTTATTGACCTTGAGCAGAAGTCACATTCAGAATTCTAGGGCCACTGTGCCCAGCTGGGGTCACACCTACAGCTGGGTCATGGCAGGAGAGTTCCAGGCTGGCCTCGGGGGGCGGGGCCCAGTGCTGTAGTCACAGGCTCTGCGAGCCCCGCCCGCTGGTGCCCTCCTGACCACAGGGAGACCAGGAGGAGGGACAGGGCCACCAGGAAGCCTGGCCCTGCAGGCCTGAGGGTGAGAGCAGTCCCGCCAGCTTGGACCCAGGCGGGTCCCACCCCCCACACCTTCTCCCCCTGGCTTTCACAGGACAGCAGGAGCCCCAGGGCCACCCCTGGGGCCACCTGGCCCCCACAGCTTCTCCACTTCCTCCCCAGCCCCAGGAACAGAACTAAAGGAGACGAGGAGACAGCAGGCCCAGAGAAAAGCAGAAGCGGAGCCGGAGACTGACCCTGCCCAGGGGCTGGAGCCTCGGGGCCAGTGGCGCCTGGCGCACCGGGTGACATCGGTGCAGGAGAAATGGGCCCCCGAGGCCTGGCTACCTGGCCACCTTGGGCTCTGCTGCTTCTCTGGCTCCCAGGTGAGGGGCTTCTGTCCAGGAGGGTGTGCGGGGGGGAGGGAAGGCAGGGGGCCAGCAGGCGTCAGCTGAGGAGCCCCAGCTGCACGTGTCTGTGCGGGCGCAGAATGGGGTGCACCTGCCCAGGACCTGCGGTGGCCTCACCACACAGCACCCCTGGGAGGGAAGGGGAGGGCGCCCTCCTCTGAGCCCACCTGACCTGGGGCGAGCCAGCGTGGGCCAGGACATGGGTGGCTGCACAGGGAGGGCTCTGAGAGAGGTCTGGATGGATGAGGACAGGAAGAGAAGGGCAGGGCAGGGGGCCAGGCAGGTGGGGAGGGCCACGCTGAGCACACCTGGGACAGGTGTTGGGGGAGGCCCTCCAGGGTCACCAGGGTGGGGTACAGAGGAAGGATGGGCATGAGGGGAGAAGGACTCTGTCTCAGGGAGAGGCAGGTGCAGCTGGAGGCTGGGAGGGAAGAGTCCTGGTGGAGGCCCAGGGATCAGTGGCCCCCAGGAGGGGAGGTGGGGACAGGAGAGGGAAGGGCAGTGGGCAGGGCTGGGGAGACCTGGGGAGGGCAGGGAGGAGACTTTCTCCAGGCAGAACTGCTGGGAGTGCCGAGACTCCCCAGGCAGGGACCAGGCCTCCTCCCTGGCCTCCCCAGCAGCACTCACAGTGCAGTCTGGGGAGTCCCAGGACAGGGCATGCGTCCCATCTGTCTCACGGTGCTAGGATAGTTTAGACCTTTGGCTGCTCTGATCAGTCCTGCTCTCCCTAGCAGCATCCGCAGTGTGAACGCAGTGTCTGGGAGCTGCGGCTGTGGGCTCACTGGGGCCGGTGTCCTCGTGGCCAGCGTCTCTGTGACGCTCAGGCTCTTCCTGTGCTCCCGGCGTCTGCATGGGCCCAGGACAGGTGGCTCCTCCCGGTACCTGTGTCTCTGCGTGTCCTAAGCCCAGGCCTGGTCAGGCCGAATGAGTGTCTGTGGCTGTGGTCATCTGCCTGGCCCTGCTCAGGGGACGATGGCCAGTGCTACTGTGAGGAACCCAGAAGCTGTCCAACCACATCTGTTCACGAAGTTTTTTTTTTCTTTTTTTCTTTTTTGGTACCGGAATTGAACTCAGGGGCACTCGACCACTGGGCCACATCCCCAGCCCTTTTTTGTATTTTATTAGAGACAGGGTCTCGCTGAGTTGCTAAGTGCCTCACCATTGCTGAGGCTGGCTTTGAACTCTCGATCCACCTGCCTCAGCCTCCCAAAGTGCTGGGATTACAAAGTTTTTTTTATTTTTCCTTTCCTTTGCTTTTCCTCCTCCCACTCCCCCCTCTCTCTCTGTGGAGGATGGAGCCCAGGGCCCTGTGCTGCCCGGCAAGGGCTCTACCTCTGAGCCGCACTCCAGCCCCCACAGAGCATTTAACCCAACCGCAACAGGCAATCAGAGCTTTTCCTGGTCTATGAGCTGATCCTCTTTCTTCTTTGGACTACTTCTTTAAGCTGGTGAATTATAGAAAGAGATTTGGCCCAGGTGTGGTGATGCACCCTTTGACCCCAGCAACTGGGGAGCGTAAGGCAGGGCAATCACAAGTTCAAGGCCAGCCTCAGCAACTTTCTGAGACCCTGTCTCAAAATAAAATTTTCTTAGGGCTGGGGATGTGACTTGGTGGTCCAGTGTCCCAGGGTTCAATTCCTAGTACCCATCCTCCCCGCCCCCCATCCCCACCCACACTCAGAGAGAGATTTGGCCAGATTTAGTCTCAATACATCATGCAGAGTTTATGAAAAACCCACAGGGATCTGCCTAATTCAGTATTTTCTGTAAAGTTAAATGAATTGCAGTTTTGTGTACCTTGAAGGGGTTTTGCTTTTTGTACAGGGACTCGAGTCCCCAGCCTCCCAGTTGCCAGGCAACTGCTCTACGCTGAGCCTCATCCTGACCTGAAGGTTAGAGAGAACTATCTGGTCAACCTGTGCAGCTTTGGTCATTTTTTGGTGGGGTGTAGGTGGGTGGAGGATGGGGTGGGAGGAACTCCTTGATAACTCTCATTATTATGGGTCTATTTTGAAAAGCCCATCTAGTTTTGGCTTACATTGCTCATTTGTATTTCCCTAGAAAATAATTCATTTCATCCATTTGCAGACTTACTTGTAGAAACTGGTGGTGATTTTCCTTCATTTGTGCTTTGGGTCTTCCTCCTCCTCCTCCTCCTCCACTGTCTCCTGCTCTTTTCCTTTTCTTCTCTCTCTCTCTCTCTCTCTCTCTCTCTCTCTCTCTCTCTCTCTCTCTTTGGTACTGGGGATTAAACTCAGGGGCACTTGACCACTGGGCCACATCCCCAGCCCTTTATGTATTTTACTAGAGACAGGGTCTCACTGAGTTGCTTAGCACCTTGCTCTTGCTGAGGCTGGCTTTGAACTTGCGATCCTCCTGCCTCAGCCTCCCAAACCACCTGGATTACAGGCGTGCATAATCTGCCTGTGATTGTTTGCTCTCTCCATTTCTCGTCTGGACTAGACAGGGGTTATGGTTTTGTTAGGTCACGGCACATGAAGCTGCTGTTTTCCTGGTCAGGGGCAGTTGAACAGCAGCATTTCCTGTGCGTCACTCACGCGACCTGCAGACAGTTGGCAGCTGTGATGCCTCTTTCTGTCCTTCCTCCCTCTTTTGTTTTTCTGGTGCTGGTGGCACCGAGGCCTGGTGCATGCTGGGCAAGACCCCCACTGTCCTGGCCCCAGTGTCACTCGTTATCTTTCATAGAACCCCCCAATGCCACGTCAGGTCCGCATGGTCACCCACCACTTTGTGGCTGGCATCTGAGGCGCAGAGAGGTCAGGTCCTTGCCCTGAGCACACAGAGCATGCAGCTAGAGCTGAGACAGGCCCGGGCTCATCTAGGCCCCTTTGGCTTCACCTGGGCAGTTGCTCCTGATGGTCACACAGTGACACTGCTATAAAAGAAAAACAATAGTGCTTTGGAATCCCAGACAGAGAAAGTTGACTTTTATCAGACATTCTGAATGGTGTGCGGAGAAAAACAGTTTCAGAGAATCCGTGAGAAATAAATTTTCACCCAAACTAATTAGATAAAAAACGACAAAATTATAATATATATAATAATATAATAATGCCCAGACACTCACGTACAGGGCCTTGAAAAGTTGTAAGTGACCTCACAGGCCTTCTCTGCAGGAACCTCACGCCAAGGCAGGAGAGGGGTCCTGCTGGCCCTGGCAGAGGGATGGAGGTACGTTGGGCAGCTGTGGGCAGCGGGGCTCTGAGGGTGCGGCCACAGTGGTCTCCCTGTGCCAGGCGCAGCAGGTGCTGAAGGGTGAGGAGGAGGCCGCGGCCCCGGGCTCTGCACTCGAGTGTCCACAGCCTCAGGGCAGGCCTGAGGTCCTGAAAGGGTGAGAAAGTGGCAGCATCCAGTCCCAGGTGCTGGGGGCCGACCTCCAGCTGGGGGTACAAACGGGAGCGCTCAGCGAAGTCTGAAGGCAGAGGAGCAGCGATGGGGACAAATAACACAGCGAAGCCCGAGTCAGGCTGTGGAATCTTCTCTCCTTTTTTTTTACTTTCACTTTGTTGTAGGTTTTTAAGCATAATTTTTGGCAGTACAAATTGTTTATACTTTCTTTTTTTGATTTTACTACACACATGACTTAATTTATAGATTACATTTTAGACATATTAAATTTCTTATTTTATAGCCGGGCGTGGTGGCGCACGCCTGTAATCCCAGCACTTTGGGAGGCTGAGTCAGGAGGATCGTGAGTTCAAAGCCAGCCTCAGCAATGGCGAGGCACTTAGCAACTCAGTGAGACCCTGTCTCTAATAAAATACAAAAAAGGGCTGGGGATGTGGCCCAGTGGTCTAGTGCCGCTGAGTTCAATCCCCAGTACAAAAAAAAAAAAAAAAAAAAATTTCTTATTTTATATGTTTCAAGGTTTTGAGGTCACTTACACCTTTTCAAGGCCCTGTACGAGACTGTCTGGGCATATTATAATTTTGACATTTTTTATCTAATTAGTTTGGGTGAAAATTTATTTCTCAGCCGGGCGCGGTGGTGCACGCCTGTAATCCCAGCACTTTGGGAGGCTGAGGCAGGAGGATCGCGAGTTCAAAGCCAGCCTCAGCCATGGTGAGGCACTTAGCAACTCAGTGAGACCCTGTCTCTAATAAAAACCAAAAAAAGGGCTGGGGATGTGGCCCAGTGGTTGAGTGCCTCTGAGTTCAATCCCTGGTACCAAAAAAAAAAAAAAAAAATGTATTTCTCACGGATTCTCTGAAACTGTTTTCTCCGCACACCATTCAGGTTGTCTGGTAAAAGTCAACTTTCTCTGTCTGGGATTCCAAAGCACTATTGTTTTTCTTTTATAGCAGTTGTTTATAAAACCTAGAAGCAGGGAAGGGGGCCAAAGCTGAATGTTAACTCTAAGGGACTTTTTACTATAAGGAATTTATATCTATTCTAAAAGTAAGATAAATCTATTTTTAATCACAAAAAGACTCTTAAAGCTTATTAACTAGAAACTAAGTACTTATAGAAAAAGGTTTGTTATTCTTGCTAAATTCAAGAAAAGATAAATGTACAGAGTTAGTCTGGATCTAAATAATTGAAACAGAGATACCTGGTGTCCATATATGTGAATAAAGAACTGAACAGCAAGTAAATAGAACCTTCGCAGTCAAAGTTAACTCTTTCAGCATCAAGATATCTTTCATGAAAAAAGAGAGAGCTTTATCATCAGAAAGGTTATAGGGAAGCATAGGGAACTCGAGCAGATCACATTGGAGTAACAGCCATTAGCCAATCCTTGTGGTGGTTTGATTTTTTGTCATATGTCAGGGCAACACCCCTGGGCTAGGCCAAGTCCATATATCAGGAAGTCATGCTTTTGGCTGACGTGTTGTCAATGTCCCCAACATTTCTTTTCCCCTTTTCTGTTGATGGGAGTCCACCCTACTCGAGAGTGTGTCTGTCTTAGGTTGCCCCTCCCCTCTGGGGTTCTTACCTGTCATTGACTACCACCCTAGCAATTGGGGTGGACTTACACAAGGCCAGTAAGCCGTGGTGCCCAGGGGGAAGACATGGGACAGAACAGTCGCCTTTGGGAAGGCTTCCCATGGATGATTTAGATTTCCACTTCTTGTCAAGGACCATAGCCTAGTTCATAGGGCTCCCAACCATCATTGCTGAGGGCAGCATATTGTTGGTGGACCACCATAGGCTGTACTGATTTTGCCCTGTCCTTAAGGAAGATGCCACTAAGATGCTATAGAAAATGCCACAACACCAGGTAGAGAGCAAGCCACCCCCAGTGCCGCCATCTCCCGGCCTGTCTGGGCCTGGTCACAGGGTCACCAGGGCGAGACGGAGGTGCCCACGCAGATGCCCTGGGCTGGAGCCCTGGTCCAGGCTGGCCTGGTCCTCTGCCTGGAGGTGGCCTTGGCTTTGTGTCTGAGCCATTTGGGGAAATGCAGATGTAAATCCTGGGAGCAAAGAAGGAGTGTCCTTGGAAACGAGGCCCCAGGGCTGGGCCATGGGGTGGGAGGCTGAGAGGCAGGTCCTGGAGCCTCTGCTCCTCATGTGCCGTCCGCACACTCGCCAAAAGTCCAGGCCTCTCGTCCACCTGCCCTGGCCCTGCTGCTGCCCCGGCCCAGGGTCTTGCTGGGGCCAGCTCCGTCATGGCTGCTCCTCCACGTCTGAGAGTCACGGGGCCGGGGTGGCCGTCCCAGGAGAGTGGTGCAGGTGTTCATGGCCCTGGGGCTCTGGACGCAGGGGGTCAGTGGTGAGGGGGAGGACTGGGGCTGAAGGGGGAGGGCTGCTGTGTCGGCGTCTTGGGGTGGAGGAGCAGAAGGGGCTGGTGGCAAGGGGCGATCTGGGGGGGGCGATCGGGTGCTGGGGTGAGGTGAAGGGGGGTCTCCTGGAGGACCTGACCCCAGCCCACCCCTGACCTAGGCCCATCTGTCAGGGCCTGGGGTCCAGGCTTGTGTCTTTCAGGCTGAGATCCTCTAAGAGGCCCCAGCAAGGTGACAGGCACCGTGGGAGGGTCCCTGAGCGTGCAGTGTCACTATGACAAGAAGTTGAAGGACAATAAAAAATCCTGGTGCAAAAAGTCAGTTGTGTTTTGTTACGATGTCGTGAAGACCGGTCACTCCAATAGAGAGGTGCACAACGGCCGGACGTCCCTCAGCGACCACCCAGCCAACCTCAGCTTCACGGTGACCATGGAGCGCCTCACCCTGCAGGATGCAGGCTCCTACCTGTGCCAGGTGGACACGCCATGGCTCGAAGACTTTGATCCCTCCTTCGGGGTGGAGGTGGCCGTGCTCCCAGGTGAGCCCCTGGCCCCGCACCTGGGATTCCCCGTCCAGGCCTGGCCGTTCCCCCCCTAGAAAAGACGTGGGGCAGGAGAGCGTGAGCTTGGGGATCCCGCGATCCGGAACAGGGTGTCTGTGTGTGTGCACAGGCCTTGGTGAGAGCAGGCTGTGTGTGTGTGTGTGTGTGTGTGTGTTTGTGTGTGTACGCATGCAGACACCTGTGTGAGCACACGCACAAGCACACCTGTGTTGTTCCCGAGCCTCTGTGTGCCCCACTGTGACAGTCCAGGCCTGAACCTTTCCCAGGGGTGTGGCTGGGCTGGCCAGGGGTCCCCACCCAAGTCCTCTCCCAAGGAGCCCCGTGTCTCCCCTGGGCCTCTGTCATCCCCCCTCTGGGGACAGGACCCCTGGAGCATGTCCCCCCCTACAAGAGGGCACCTGCACCTTGGGTCTGCCTGCCCGTCTCCCTGCCCTGGGTGGCCTCTGGGACACCAGCTGCACCTGATGGTCCTGGGGGCTTCTGAGTGGTCACAACAGGGGTAGAAAAGGACCCCAGGCCCCTGTGCAGGGCTTCCTGAGTCCTCAGGGGCCTCTGCCCAGAGTGGACCTGGTGGTCATGGTCCCATCCTCCCCTGTGGACCCACAGACGGTCTCTGCTCTCACTGGAAGTCACTCTGGCCGTCACCCCTGCCACAGGGCCTGCTTCTCCAGTTTCCCCGTGTCAGTCTCTACACAGTGGGCCTCTGCGATTGTCCCCAAGAGGGACAGGAGCAGGCGGAGAGGGTGTGGCTGCAGCAGGACTGACTGTGTGCCCAGCTGAGTGCCACCTGCCACAGTCACCTGGAGGTGGGCCGGGTACAGCCCTGCACAGGCCCAGGTATGGTCATGCACCGCTGGATGCAGGACGGCTGTCCAGCAGGCTCCGAAGGCCTGGCCTGTGGGAGTCAGACCAACCCCAGGCAGGACGTGCTCTCCTGTGCTTCCCCCTCAGCCCTGGCCCCGGCCTCCAGCTCTGAGTGCCCCACAAGCACCCAGGGGCCTCCCACGTCCCTGCCATCGCACACCTGGCCCGTCACGACCAGAGAGGATCCCCCCAGCCCCCACCCACAGCCTGGGTAAGGCCTGGACTCAGGGCTGTGCCTGGGGTGGTGGGCGGTGTTGAGGGGGCTGGGGGCACTTGGGTCTCCCCCTCTGGCCCCTCCTGCCTTCGCCAATCCCACCCTTCACTGTGAGGCTCCTACTAAGTGCCAGGTGCTCTTCTTGGCACTGGGACACATGGCCACCACCCAGACAGCCTTGCGCGGCCTGAGCTGTGTCCTGCTGGTGGCACACGCAGTGAGTGGTCAGCACAGGGGTGAGCACAGCAAGGCAGGAGGGCTGGGAAGACTGGCCCCTGGGGTTTGGGCTGAGGGTGGGGTGCTGTGGTCACGGGACCATCAGGGAGGCCTCGCTGCCTAGGGCCGCGGGAGCGGAGGCCGCAGGGCTGGGAGCCAGGCACTAGGATCCGCAGAGAGCAGTGCAGGCCGAGGGAGGGACAGCACAAAGTCCTGCCCAGGAGCCCCAGGTGCTGGCCATGCTGGGCGGGGAGCAGGTGCTTGGGGGCCCCGGCACTCCCCCCTCTGCCTCCCTCCCCATGCCTGGTCACAGCTGTCACCTGTTTTGCTGACCGGGTCCTCTGAGGCGGGTGGAGCTGAGGGCGGATGGGCTCCTCCCATCGGCAGCCGGGAGTCCACAGCCACGGCCACGTGCACACAGTCCCCTCTCCCGTGGAGGACGCTGCCGTGGACCCGCACTCGCCGGCACATGAGCGTGTTGCAGATCCCCGCGCCCCAGGGCCCCCCAGATGTGGCGGGTGACGTGGATATCCCTCTCTGGACACCAGTCCCTGCTGGCCGCCTGGGCGCCCCTCGCATCTTTCTTGTGGCCGTGCCCTTCCTACATCCTACGTCGAGGGCCCTTACCGGCTGTCACTCTGGGGACCGTGGTGTTTTATGTGGGACTGCCTTGGTCGGCGCTGGCCTTCAGGTGGACCCCAGTGGACACAGGACCTGGGGGTAAGGGACAGAGGCAACGTGCGGGGCTCCGGCGCCTGCCCCCGGGGGACAGCTCACGGTTACCATGTCCCCGCAGGTCCCTGGTCATCAGTGTCCATCTCCTGCTCCTGGTCTTGAAGGTGCTCCTGAGCCTGCTCAGTGCTGTCCTCTGGGTGAACAGGCCTCAGAGGAGCTCCGGGGAGAGGCGAAGGCGGCCCGACTCTGAGCACCAGTGACATCTGCTGTGCCCGAGGCCACGGCCAGGGACACAGCCCTGCAGGAGGGCGGGACCACGTCCTGACTTACAGATCTGCACTTCTGTTAGAATGCCCTGAAGCCTTTGTGAACACCTGGGAAGCTTTCTCTTGGCTCTGCCCCAACACATGAGCAGGCGGGGCTCATCAGCACGGACACTTCCTCCAAGACCTTCCAGCCCCGCATGACCCTCCCCGCTCCTCATAGGACATCGCTGACACAGACGAAGCCCCTTTTCACTCTCTTGTGTCTTCTTCCGACCCTCCTGGGAGGCGGTCTAAACCTTGGCATCATGCTCTTCCTCTACCTGCTTTAAGGATTTCCACTTTAAGGGTCTCCCAAGGGTATGAGGTGTAGCTTTGCTTATTTTCGAACTTTATATGAACAGAATCATACATTTTTTTTTTTTTTGCTCCCTGGCGTTGGTGATGGAATGCAGGGCCTCATGCACTCCTGGTGTTCAGTCCCTGAGCTACGCCCCCAGCCCTAAAGCGTCCTTGATTTCCAAGTAACGCGATGGATCATTCGACGTTAGTAGACTCTGGAGACTTATCCATGCAGCTGCGTTGCTGCATGGACGTGCCTTCATTTGTGTTTTGTGGAGGAACATTGGAATTTTTCCCTCCTTTCTTTTTCCTCTCTCTTTCCCTCCTCCTCGCTCCCCCTCCCCCATCAGTCTCTTTCTTTCATTTGCTTTTTGTTCTTTTCTTTCTTCCTCCTTTTTCTTGTCCTCCTGATGCATCTCCTCCTCCTCCTCTTCTTCCTCTGTTGATCCAAGTCGCAAAGAAAAGACCACCAACTCCAATTTTAAATTAAAGCAAGCTTATATTGTGTACACACAAAGAGAGCTGGCCAGTGGCTGTCCCTCCCAAACACTGGGCTCGAGGTCAGCCCTGATCTCAGGGAAGACAAGGTTTTTATAGTTCAAAGAGTTACAAAAAATCTTGGGAACTTACAGCTAACAAGGTCAGACATATGCAATTCAAGAGCAAGTAGCAAACTAATAATCTACATGGCATTGCATTCCAAGGAAGGGAGTATAGTCAAACCCCACATCAAAAGTTTATGAGGCACCATTAGTTTTAGAGAGAGAGAGAGTTGTTATCTGGTCAAGGAAAGTCTGGCCTGAGTGAGCTCAAGGCCTGGGCATGAATGCCAAACAATTTTAAAACATCAAAATGCACTCAGGCCAAATAGGAATGCTAGCATTTCATAGAAAACTGAAGTGGGCTTTTCATAACTTTTTGACAGGATGGCTCCCGGTCTTAAGATGGAATTAGGCTGGTTTATCATTCCCCCCTTGTTTTATTTGTTCTTTTCAAATCTTTGAAAGGGAGTAATCATATAGGCTAATTTTATCGATGGTACGTAATAGAATTAAATTGCAGCCCAATAAACCGGAGCTTATAGTTAATGATGCATGGGACACTAACTAGTAGGAGAAGGATACAAATTATAGGACCCAAGAGAGAAGTTAACCATGGAAACCAATCTCCCAAGCCTAACCAATAATTACTTGTTTTAATTTTGTTAATCTCCTGTCTTATCTCATCTGCCTGTTGTTGGATAATGTTAGAATAATCTGTAATATTAAAACAGCACATGCCTGGGAATTGTTGGCAACCCAACTGATGTTTCAGTAAAAGAAAATCAATAGCCACTCTATTTTGTAACACTGAGTTTCGAAGTTCTTTCATCTCTTGATTAATCTCTGCCAAAACTTATGCAGTAAGGTTAGCTGTTTTTCTAAAACTACAGGCTAATTTTGTGATTTCTCTTTGTATTCCTACAACTAGACCCGGAAGTGGCAAAAGAAAAGCTGCTGCAATTGCGGTGTCTAGTGGGTCCAGGAGGATTAAATTGTCATCGCAGTTGGAGGGCAGACTTCGGGTAATTCGGTGGAGAGGTGTCAGGGATAGCAGTAAAGGAAAGATCTGTCCAATAGAACAGATCTCAGAAAAGTTTGTAGGCAAAGCCTGGAAGATTGCTTTATTACAGAGAAAAACCCATCCTGTTGGCATTCATTTGCCATTGGGTAGGGAGATATTTTGCTCAATAGAACAATTTGGGGGGCATCGGGGAAGGATGCAATCTATGCATAAACAATGCTTTTGAATAACCAGTGAAGCTGGCAAAGCTGGCTCTGCATGGTATACTGGTCAGTCTTGCTGTGTCACTCTATCACCAGTGACTTTAACATAGTCAATATATTTTACAGATAGACCCATAAGATTGTTAGCTAGCAATTGATGGATGGAGTTTCCTTCTTGTATGCAGAAGGAACTTTTGTCCATAGTGTCAACAGCCAATCGTAACCAAAAATATAGAATTTAGGGGACTCACAGAAACATCCACCTTTAAAGTAGCTTTTGAATAAACAGTATCTATTGGGGCCCCCTTTTTTAGCTTAGTACAGGAATACTGTCCTGAATCTTGAGGGTGAGCAGAGTATTTATAGATTCCAAAATTTATATTATCCCCTTGAGATTGGTCTGTAAGATTTTTTCCATGGTCCCTCCCTGAATACCTGACTGAAAATTTCTTGGTTATCTTTATATCATTTGATAGGGCCAATTACTGGATCTTGACAAGAGTAAGTACAATTTAGTATTAGTGGAGATCCTGCAATATTAGGTCCTTCTTGGGCTACAGATGGGGTACAAGGTTTGTTGGGGCCAGCATAGCTAAAACCCAAGGATACATGTATACTCCAACAGGCAAAAATTATTAGCATAATGCTTATAATAACAGGAAAAGCAACAAGAAGCTAATAACAAAATATTAAACCTTAGTAATTTTAATTTTAAAGGGCCCACGCTCAGTCACTTTCCACCTCTGGCTGCTGGATTCTCCTCCAGTGGGTTCTTCCTCCGTGGTTTCTGTAGGTGCCTTCTTTAGCTGTGAGTGATGGATCCAGGCAGGAACACCAGCAACTTTGACGGCAGTAGGAGTGCGGAGAATCACGATGTAAGGGCCCTTCCACCTGGGCTCAAGGCTGTTAGTTCTCAAACGTCGTATCAGCACAGCATTGTGTGGTTGGAATGAATGATCGGGCAGTCTGTGTCCAACGGGCTGAGCAGCCTGGACCTGGGGAAAGATCTTATCTATGATTAGTTGTAGCCCTTTGAGTGTTTCTGAGATAGGAATGTCTCCCACCAGATCTTGGTGTACTCTGGGAACCATAGGCGGTCGCCGCCCATAAATTATTTCATAAGGGGTAAATTTTTCCTGGTAAGGGGTGCAAGGGGCCCTTAAGAGAGCAAAAGGCAGGAGATCAACCCAGTTACCATCAGTCTCAAGTATTAATTTAGTCAAAGTTTCCTTTAATGTTCTATTCATCCTTTCTACCTTCCCTGAACTTTGAGGATGGTACATACAATGTAATTTCCAGTTTATATTAAGGGCCCTTGAAATTAATTGAGATAATTTGGCCATGAAGGCCAGGCCATTGTCAGACCCCAAAGTTAGAGGAAGGCCAAATCTAGGAACAATCTCAGTTATTAGTTTTTTAACTACTATTTGTGCTGTTTCTGTTCGAGTTGGAAAAGCTTCTACCCAGCCTGAGATAGTTTCAACAAAGACTAACAAGTATTTATATCCATATAGTCCTGGTTTGATTTCAGTAAAGTCCAATTCCCAAAATTCACCAGGTACAGTACCTTGACTTCTGTTTCCCTGTGGAAGATGGTTCTTTTGAACATTTACCTGTGCACATGTCATGCAGTGATTTGAGATGTTCTGGAGTATCCCTCAGTGTCCCGGGAGCCAAACGTGGGGTGAAATTAGTTCTGAAGTCTACTTGGGGGATAAATGCATCACCTGATGAAGATCAGTTAACCATTTTCTTCCTAAAAGCTTAGGCATGCAAATTTTCCCATCTGGGACAGTCCACCAGCCGTGACAGTTTTGTTGGGCTCCCATAGAGGAGTACAAGTTTATCTCTTCAGTAGTGTATGAAGGAGTTTCTTCCTCAATTTTAACTGGGAGTTTTGGGTGATTTGAGAGTTCAAGAATAGTTTGGCATTTTGACTCCCCAAGGGCTATTTCCCTGGCCATTTGATCGGCAAAGTTATTACCTTGGGTCTGGGGGCTATTGTCTTTACGGTGTCCAGGCCAGTGGATAATAGCCAGTTTATCTGGCAACCAGATAGCCTCCAGTAATTGAAGGATTTCTTGTTTATTTTTGATAGTCTTTCCATCTGAAGTTAAAAATCCCCTTTGTTTGTATATCTGCCCATGCACATGTACTGTAGCACAGGCATAACGGCTGTCCATGTAAATGTTTACCCGTTTTCCTTCTGCCCATCTCAATGCCTGTGTTACTGCAATGATTTCTGCTTTTTGGGCTGATGAGCCTCTGGGCAAAGCCTGTGCCCAGATAATTTCTTTTTGGCCCATAACTACTGCCGCTCCCCGCATACCTTATTCCATCCCGGACATAACTGCTACCATTGGTGTAAAGGTCTGCGTCTCTGTTGGTGAGAGGAATGTCAGTCAGGTCTGGTCGGGTACCTTGGATGACATCCAGCATCTCTGAGCAGTCATGAATTGGCTCCTCTGGGTTATCATCAGGCAGCAGGGTTGCAGGATTGATTGCCAGGGATTTACTGAAGGTCAATCTGTCCTTGTCTAGGAGGAGAGCCTGGTACTGAGTGAGATGGGCATTTGACATCCATCGACTGGTGGCATCCCTCAATAGGGTTTCCACTGTGTGAGGGGCAGTCACAGTGAGAGTCTGCCCCAGAGAAAGTTTGTCTGCTTCCTTTACCAGTATCGCAGTAGCCGCTATGGCTCGTAAACAAGGGGCCATCCTGATGCTACAGGATCCAGCCTTTTTGAAATGTAGGAAATTGGTCTTTTCCATGGCCCTAACTTTTGGGTAAGAACTCCTTTAGCAATACCCTTTCTCTCATGAACATAAAGATGGAAGGGCTTAGATATATCAGGGAGGGTTAAGGCAGGGGCCTGAACCAGAGCCTCCTTTAAATTTTTGAAGGCCAATTCATTCTCCTCAGTCCAAATTAAAGGTGACTTGCCTCCTGCAGTTGCAGTATATAACGGCTTGGCAATTTCAGCAAATCCAGGTATCCAAAGGCGGCAGTATCCAACTGCCCCTAGAAATTCCCTAACCTGCTTTTTAGGGGTTGGGGTTGGGATCTTCATTATGGCTTCTATGCAGATTTGGGATAACAGTCTTTTCCCTTCCCTCAGTTCATATCCCAAATAAGTAACCTGAGAGGAACATATTTTTGCCTTTTTCTTGGAGACTCGGTACCCCAATTGAGCCAAGTTTCCTAGCAAACCACGGGTGGCCCTTAAATAGTCCTCTTTGTCTTTTGCTGCTAACAGAAGATCATCCACATATTGGAGCAAGGTTACCTCAGGGTACTTACTGCGAAACAGTCTTGTTGTGCCCCCGCGGCTTGGGACCCCCAAGAAGACCACCAGAGACCACGGTCAATGCAAGCAACAAAGAATCATTTATTAGCAAGCTCGAGCTTGGTCCTCCACGCACTCGGTAACCAGTGACACTAAGAGGCCCCAAGCCCAGATTTAGCAGGGTTTTTATAATGAAATACATACAAGTTAAGGGGGGTTTCACAGCGCTCTTCTGATTGGTTAACATATAAAATGACATATAAAGCATTTTATTTTTAAGTTTTGGGTCAGCCTGACCGCTAGGGGAAGGGTAGTCGGCCACCCGGTTTTGCAAGGTAGACAACATAAGGAACAAGAATGTTTTGTGGCTTTTCCAAAGACTGAGAACAGTTTTGGGAAAGACTTGTGTTTACACAAGTGTTTGCATTTTTCACCTTTCAGTCTCAGATCTTGATTGAGAGTTTCATCAAAGATAGTGGGAGAATTTTTAAATCCCTGAGGTAGTCGAGTCCAGGTCAGTTGTCCCGATATCCCCATCTCCAAATCAGTCCATTCGAAAGCGAAGATAGGCTGACTCAGTTTTGACAAAGGGATGGAGAAAAATGCATCTTTCAAATCCAATACAGTAAAAACTGTATGTTCTGGTGGCAACAAACTGAGCAAAGTGTAGGGGTTAGGGACAGTTGGGTGTATAGTTTCTACCCATTTGTTCACTTCCCTTAAGTCCTGTACTGGTCTGTAATCTTGAGTCCCAGGCTTTTGGACAGGCAACAAGGGGGTGTTCCAAGCCTATTGACATCTAATTAGTATCCCCACTTCTAGGAGACGCCTGATGTGGGTTTTAATTCCTTCTCTGGCTTCAAAACTGATGGGGTATTGTTTAACCCGGATGGGCATAGCCCCAGATGTTAGTTGTATTACAACTGGTGGCACATGCTCAGCTAGCCCTGGAGGGTTATCCTCAGCCCAAACTGTAGGAATTTCTTGAATTAATAATTTCTCCCATTTTCCTTCTGAAGTTTGGATAGGATTTTGAAAGAGTAGATACTCCTCACTTAGTGGGCAGGTTATAGTTAGGGATTTTGCAGGATTCCCCAATTCTAATGTAGGCATATCTCCAGAAAATGAAATAGTTGCCTGAAGTTTGCTTAAAAGGTCCCGTCCCAGCAACGGGAAAGGGCATTCAGGGATAACAATGAAAGAGTGAGTTACAGTTCCTCATCCTATGTTAACAGTCTGGTCTGTAGTCCATTTATACTTTTTTAATTTCTCCTGTTGCCCCTTGCACTTCCATGGTTTCATTAGTGAGGGGTCCTATGGGCTTCTGTAACACTGAATGTGAAGCTCCTGTATCCACTAGGAAATTTACAGGTTGGCCCCCAATTGAGAAAGTTACCATGGGCTCTCGGGAGCCTAGTTTGAAAGAGCCATGGCCCCCCTATTCTTCTAAAGTGAAAACTGGTTTTGGCTGAGGAGCTCTGGCCTGTGGCTGGGACAAGCTCTTCGGATTACATTGGGGGCATTCATTTTTCCAATGTCCAATTTCTTTGCAATAAGCACACTGGTTTTGTAGCAGGGAAGACCGCTTTTTGTCTCTGTTGTATGTGGTCTGCCTTTGTCTAGGATTGGAGGTTTCAGAAGCCTGTAATGCGGCCACTGTGGCTCGGTTTACTTTCCTTATCAGTAGATCATCTCGGCTATCTCTATTTTCAAACACCTTTTGGGCTATTTCCAATAATTCTGACCTGGTTTTTCCTGCAAAGCCATCTATCTTTTGAATCTTTTTATGGATGTCTGGGGCTGACTGAGTCACAAAAGCCAGGTTAATCGCCTTGAGGCTTGTCGGGTCCTCAAGGTCTATAGGAGTATATAGACGGTATGCCTCCAGGAGGCGCTCGAGAAACACTGAAGGCGACTCATCTGGCCCCTGTTTTACATCTGCTACCTTAGAAAGATTTGTGGGTTTTCGAGCTGCCCTCTTAAGGCCCTCTAACAGAGTCTGGTGGTACTCACCAAGTGCTCTCCTACCTTCAGTTGTCCCATAGTCCCAGCTTGGTCTTCTCCTAGGTAAAGCTCGTTCAATCACTTCTGTTTTTTCATCACTTGTAAGAGCACTTATCCCAGGCAGCGCTTTAGCCACTTCTGCCAGGATTCGCTCCCTTTCCTCCGTGGTGAAGAGAGTATGGAGAATCTGTTCACAGTCATCCCAGGTGGGGAGGTGATTAAAGATAACTGAATCAACCAGAGAAATCAAGGAACTAGGATCCGTGCTAAAAGGGGCATTCTGGTTTTTCCAGTTATAAAGGTCTGTTGTGGAAAATGGAACATACACGTAGCGACCTTCTGGAATCTGGCGGAGAGGAAGAACAGGGGCCGGAGTCAGTTCCACTTCAGGGATATTAATAGAAATGGAGCCGGCAGGTCGGCCAGGGGAAGCAATTGAGTCAGGCCTTCCATAAGGGTGGCCCTGTCAGGTATGGGGAGGAGAAAGAACAGGGGCTGGCTCCTTTGGGAAGACTAGAGTTGGAGGAGTGGTTGAGTGGGGCGATTGAGGAAGCAGTTGAGGAGAGGGAGAGGGAGATGGTGGAGTAGTTAGTGGAGCAGCTGCAACTGCACCCGTGGCAGGAGGATAAAGAGGAGCCAAGCATCTGGAGGAAGGAGGGAATCCTCTGGAGAGTCCTGTACAACAGGATTTTTAGTGAATTTATGGTTTGTGTTTGAGGGACCCTGAGGAGTTCTCCCAGCCACAACCAGGGCTTGCCCTCCCTGTCCATTCCAGACCATCCAAACCTTCATCCAGGCGGGGGAATTAGTTGTTGCTTCCGCCCAGGGTAGAATATATCCTATTTGATCTGGGTGGCCAGGATTACCAAGAGTGATGTTAGATATAGCCCATGCCACTTGGGGATCAAAGGTGCCCTCAGGGGGCCAGCCGACTCCAAAGGTGGGCCATTCTACCTCACAGAATGTTCGGAGGCATTTCTTGGTGATGGGATAATCATAATCCTGCTTAACAAAATGGGGATAAAGTTTGTCAAAATTCCTTAAAACACAGTTCAAAAGAGTATCCCATTTTGTTGTTCAATTTTCTTAAATTTACAACAGAGAAGACACACAATGAGAAGGCAGAAAACAAAACAAAACAAGAAAACAGAACACAGGACAATACACAAAAGAACAAGAACCAGGCGCCAAAAACAACCAGGGAGCAGTGCAACGTCTTGCTAATGCTCCAGACAGGAGTGAGTACGTGCCTCGTCAGGCCCCTCTCTGTCCCCAGTGGGAATTCCCGACCAGAACCAGAACCAGAAAGCAGTGCAACCTTTCGCTACTGCCCTGGACAGGAGTGTATGTGCCTCGCCAGGCACCTCACTGTCCCCAGAAGAGATCTCAAAACCAGATACCAGATGTTACTAGGGCGCCACTTACCTGTGGAGGTTTTTTCCACTGGATGCTTGCTAATTCTTTTGATGCGGCAGTTCACTCCAGTAGTCCGAAGGACCGAAGGCACACTGTGGGGCCTTGGAACGTCTCAAGGTGTGAGCACCCCCTAGGATGGCACTCTGCCCCAGAGTCCCAGAGCAAAGGTCCGGCTTCAGAATTTGTAGTGGTCTGAATCTCACTGCGGCCTCCAAAAATCTTGATCCAAGACACAAAGAAAAGACCACCAACTCCAATTTTAAATTAAAGCAAGCTTATATTGTGTACACACAAAGAGAGCTGGCCAGTGGCTGTCCCTCCCAAACACTGGGCTCGAGGTCAGCCTTGATCTCAGAGAAGACAAGGTTTTTATAGTTCAAAGAGTTACAAAAAATCTTGTGAACTTACAGCTAACAAGGTCAGACATATGCAATTCAAGAGCAAGTAGCAAACTAATAATCTACATGGCATTGCATTCCAAGGAAGGGAGTATAGTCAAACCCCACATCAAAAGTTTATGAGGCACCATTAGTTTTAGAGAGAGAGAGAGAGAGAGAGTTGTTATCTGGTCAAGGAAAGCCAGGCCTGAGTGAGCTCAAGGCCTGGGCATGAATGCCAAACAATTTTAAAACATCAAAATGTGCTCAGGCCAAATAGGAATCCTAGCATCTCATAGAAAACTGAAGTGGGCTTTTCATAACTTTTTGACAGGATGGCTCCCGGTTTTAAGATGGAATTAGGCTGGTTTATCACCTCCTCATCCTCTCTTTCCTCTTCTCCTGTTCTTTTTTGCCCCCACCTTTTTGCTTGCTTTTGCTTTCTTTCTCTCATTTCCTTTTCCTCCTCTCCCCCACCTTCCTCTTCTCCTTTTTTATTGGTTTGCTTCAATTACTTACAATGCTGCCACAAACATTCTTGAACCTATTTCCCAGCACATATGCTTTTCAATGTCTCCGGGAGCCTGGCTCTAGGTGTCCCTGCTCATGCCTACTCAACTCCACAGGCAGTTCCAATGGATTTCCGAGGTAACCAGCTCCCACTCCCAGCAGCTGTCCCACTGCCCTGAACCTCGCCAGACTTCCTAATTCCTCCCAGTTAATGGATGTGCAGCGGCATCTGGCTGTGTTCACCTGGATTCTCTGATCACTCGCGCCTATCTGTGCAGTTTAGATTTTATCTTTTGTGGACTTCTATTTTCTGTTGTGGGGCTGTGTTTTCATATTGACTTTCAATTTGTAGAAATCGTTTACAAGTCCTTTGTTAGTTACATGTGTTCTAAACATCTTTCCCCAGTCTGTTGACTTTGTGGTGTCTTTTGAGAAAATAGTCTCTCTCTCTCTCTCTTTTTTTTTTAAGGACTAGGGATTGAACAGAGGGCCTCTCATAAACTAGGCAAGTGCTCTATCACTGAGCTCTGCCCCCCGTCCTCCTTTTGAAACTTTATTTTGAGACAGGGCCTCAATAAGTTGCCCAGACTGGCCTCAAACTCATGATCCTCCTGCTTCAGCCTCCCCAGTAGCTGGAATTATAGGTGTGCACCATCATGCCTGGTTTCCAGTTTTAAATTCTAATGTAGCAAATTATTTAATATTAATATTTTCCTTAATGCTTTATACTTTTTGTCCTTGTTTAAGGAATTATTGGTACCCTAAAAATTATTTAATTCCTCTATACTCTTCTAAAAATTTAAAAAGTTTCCCTTCACAGGAAAGTCCCTACCCACTTTTTTAAATAATATTTTTATTAGTTGTTGATGAAATTTTTTATTTTATTTATTTATTTGTATGTGGTACTGAGATTGATCCCAGTGCCTCACATATGCGAGGCCAGCGCTTCATGACTGAGCCACAGTCCCAGCCCCTTACCCACTTTCAATTGTTGTGGCTAGGCTGAGATGATGATTCCTTTTTCTTTCTTCCACTTGGTTGAGCTTGTTCATATCTTCCTGACTTGCAATGCCACTCGTAGTATATACTGATTTCTGAATATGCTCGAAGCTTTTTCTGATTGTGCTCTCTACTCTGTTTAATTTGTTCAGTTGCATATCTCTGAACTAATAAAGCATGGTTTTAAGTACTGCACGTTTATTTTAAAGTGTTGAGATCTGCTAGCACATGTCACTGCACATTGTTCTTTGATGTTGGAATGTTGTTGCAAACATCGGTCATTTCCTCTTCTATATAAATTTATGAATTAGCTAATCAAGTTTCTAAACAGAAAAAAAACACACTTTTGGGACTTTCAATGTAAGTGTCTTCAATTCATCTTTATGATAATTTCCCTATCCATGAACATGGTATGCTACTCTAATTATTTTTAAGCTTCTAAACCTTCTTTTGATAATATAGTATCTTATCCTTGTAACTTGTTCATGTGTTTCTTAAATTTAATTCTGTAACCTATATTTTTATTCTTAATTTAAGTGGTGTCTTTCAATTGCATTTTCAAATTATTCATTGCAGGTGTATAGATAAATATTGATTTTTGTATGCTCATTTCATATTCATATGTACAGCAACCCTGACAAACCTGAGTAATTCCTTTCATTTTTGTTTGTAGACAATCAATTATCTATAATAATTTAGAGTCTCATTTCCAATGCTTATGTCGTTTGTTTCTTTTTCTTATTGTATCATGCAAGTTGCTCAAAATAGTGGATGATGGTAGTGATTTCAACCTTCTTGTTTTCTTCTTGATTTTAAATGGAAGACTTTTAATGATTTCCCATTGTTGTAGTTGCTTGCTTATAGACACCCTTCAACTAGTCTATCATGAAAAGTAATGATGTATGATGCTTTTTTTGTGCATCCCTTTACATGGCTATGTGGTTTCTCTCCTATATTTTATTAATGTGACTAATTGTACTAATTGCTGATACTCAAAGAAACTTGCTCCACCTTCCCAGAGAAATGAAGATGGTGGGGCAATGACCTGTCCTGAACCCATCTCTGATGGCCTGGGCAAGGCCCATGTCCAAGACTCTGCTGTTTCCCAATGCTTTTCAGGTGACCCCAGTGCTCCCCAGCTTGGGAATGAGCCACCACAACCATAGGACAACCTGGGACAGCCCCTCCCTCCTTAGCTGGCCCTGGAGATCTAAAAAAAGAAAAAGAAAAAAAAAACTCATCCACTTCCCAAAACTGTTCTTCTTCAAGAGTTTTAGCTGTGAGTTCTAAATAAAGATCCTAATTAATTGTCAGTTAAAGGTTAGAATTTGTCTTCTTACTAGTGGGGAAGACTTGTCCACCAGCCTCCTCCTGTCCTGGGCTTATTTTTTCTCACTCTTCATCTAGTGGCTGAAGTTTTGCACAAGTACTAACAATAGCAGAGTGCTAACTCTGACCTAGCACTCTGTCCTTAAAACTTCACATAAGTTCTCTCATTTAATTCTCTTACACCAATTGTGATGAGCCCAATTTATCAATTAAAAAAAAAAAGTGAGGCTCAGGGAAGTTAAAGAAGTTCTCCACAGTCACACAGCTTATAAATGGGGCAAGAGCCCGGGTCTGTCTGATCCCACAGTCTGCATTTTTATGCAGTTGGCTGTAACACCTGAGTAAATGCATCTGCAGGCATGCTGAGCACAGCCCCCCTGACACCTGTGTTGGGGGTTCCCTACTGCTGGGACCTGCCACTGTAGTGAAGATCCATTTCTGGAGTTAGCACCTGGAGTGTCGTACCCCTGATCCAAGGCCTGATGAGCCAGCTGTCCCCCCGCTGTCTGCAGACTCATCTCCCCTACCCCTCCCCACCCTGCACAATCCCCTTGCCTCCTCTTTCCTACCCAGGGAGGACACTCTTGACCCATGATGAAGCTCTGCCAAGAGAAGACGCCCCTTTTGCTGAATAATTGAAAGCAGGAAGCACCCACTCTATAAAAGGAAGTGAATGAGTAAGAGATTCAAAGGTATGCAGCAGGGGTGAGCCTGGGCTCAGGCAGAGCTTCGAGAGTGCATCTGAGATCTGCACTGACGGCTGTCCTAGTCGGAGGGACAAGGAGCTGGGAGGCAGGACCATGTGGCTGTCCCGAGCTCTGCTCCTGCTCAGCCTGCCAGGTGAGTGAGCTGGGCCTGGGGCTGGGTGCACAGGAGCAGAGCAGGAGGCAGAGGGCTTTGGAGCAGAGCTGTCAAGTTCAGGAAATGAGAAGTGGCTTTGTCAGTTCATCCAGCAGCCCCGTGGCGGGTCCTGCACAGAGGCATGCACCAGCCCTGAGCTCATGGAGGGAAGAGAAATGGGGTGGCCATAAAGAAGACCCCAGGGCTGAGTGGAGACACAGGTGCCAACAACCACCAAAGGCAGGGTGCAATGCGGTGCTGGCAGAGGTGCGCTCAGAGGGTGAAGCCACCCCACCTTGGAGCAAAAGAGACCCTGTCAGAGGCCGTCCCCCAGCAGAGCAGCGGGACATGTTCCAGGGAGAGGCACTGCGTGGGTGAAGGGATGCAGGCTCAGAAAGGAAGGGGAGCTCTGCAGAGGAGCTCTCGGGGTGCAGGATGCCCAAGCAGCTGCGGTAGATGTGAGGTTGGAAATGCAGAAGACAAGCTAGGAGGGGCTTTGGATGCCATGCCCAGTGACCGGGACTTTCTAAAAGAAAACTGCTCAGGAACCCAGCAGGAGGGGGCTGGAGTATCTTCCTGTCCATGGAAAACCTCAAGGACATTAGGGAACAATCCAGAAGTGTGCACAGTGTGGGCAATCTGTGTGGGTCACACGGTCCCCTCTCGGGGCCTGGAAACTGACCATACGGGCACAGACTCGTCCACGGGGGTCCGCCTGGAAGAGCACAGCCAGGGCGTTCAGAGACCGCCCTTGCCTGGGACCTGGATTTCTGGTGTGAATGAAAAGTCTCAGAGGTCCTCCCCAGGTCAAAATTTGGAGGATTCTGCAATTCACCTCAGATAGGAGGGCTGTGGGCACTTCCTGAATTAGTGCAGCTGCTGTTGATTTTATTAATAACGATAATGACACCGGTGGTCTGGCTGAGGCCAGCAGCCCTGTTCATTAAGCAGGACCCCGCGCGGTGCACAGTTCAGAGGACGGCACCTTGCAATGTCTGCGTTACTCCAAACCAGGTTTGCATTTGAGTTGGGCTATCCCGGCTGCCCCTTCTCTGAATCCCAGCACCAGGCTTTTGTGGAGGCCAAAGATGGGCATGGCAGGGCTGTGCCTGAGCTGGCACACTGTGCGCGCGCACACACACACACACACACACACACACACTCTTACACCCACAAAGGACACCCATCTAGGCCACTCATACAAGAACTTTGTACACATGGCAAACTTTCCTGAAGAATTGACACAAAGGAGAAAACTGACACCTCGCAAAATGAGAAACTGAAGCGTGAACAGCCTTACGCCCTGGTTCCCAGAGTTCGGCTCAGAGGTGACTGCTGTCCCATCACCTCCGCCCCCTGCCCCCATGCCAACTCTGGATGTCACGGATAGGCCTAATTCAAAGCTCCTCCTTGACAGGGTGCTAACTGGCCTGATCGCACTGCTAGCGCCTTACCGTCGGGCACAATGACCGAGGCTCGGAGAGCCGGAGCAGTGGTGTCCCTCCTGCTGTTGGCGATGGCTGGCGGGCACAGTCTCCGCTGAGCCCCTCCTTCCTACTGTTGCAGTGTTATTTCATTTTTTAAAATTTTTAATATATTTTTAGTTGTTGGTAGACCTTTATTTTATTTATTTACATGGGGTGTTGAGAGTTGAACCCAGTGCCTCACTCATGCCAGGCAAGTCCGCTACCGCTGAGCACCAGCCCCAGCCCCTCATTTTATTTATTTATTTTATTTTATTTTTTGTGGTACCGGGGATTGAACTCAGGGGCACTCGACCACTGGGCCACATCCCCAGCCCTTTTGTGTATTTTATTTGGAGACAGGGTCTCACTGAGTTGCTAAGTGCCTCGCCATTGCTGAGGCTGGCTTTGAACTCGCAATCCTCCTGCCTCAGCCTCCCAAAGTGCTGGGATTACAGGCGTGCGCCACCGCGCCCGGCTCATTTTATTTTTTTAAGAAAAGAAACGTCGCTATATGCCGACTCTGACATTGGATTTTAATTTGCAGTAATTGCCATTTTCTGCAACCCTTCTCTAATTGACTCCTGGTTTATTTTGAAGATTTTTTCCTTGTTGTTTTATCTGTTCATGGCGTTGCAGACATCTCAACCCAAACAAAATGTATGAGTTAGAGAGAGAAATGTCCCCCACGAAGCCCAGTCTCAGGACTGACCACGTTTGAAAGTTTAAAACATGTTTCTACATTTCTTCATGCATGTGATATAGAAAAAACACAGAAATGGAATCATATATACTCCATTCAGCAACTTAAAAAAAAAAACAATAATGACATATCTTGGACATCTTTCCTATCACTATCTGGAAGTTTGTCTTTTCCTTTGCATCACGTGCTGCGTGGACCACAGTCTGCTGGTGCAATCCCTGTGAGTGGCAGGTGAGTTCCCCCACGTTCACTATCACCTGGCAATGCGGTTGGCATCCTTCTCTTCATCGTCCTTTGGTGTGGAAACTCCAGCGGACGCTAGAATTGAAATGATCATGTCCAAGATCGTGAGTACTGACTTGCCAAAAACGATCGCGAGCTTTCTCGGCACCTGTCTGGAGGCAGACACTGAGCAAGACCTGAGACTGGGGTGAGGAGAGGGAGAGGAAGTGAACCCAGAGCCTCTGTCCCTTGGGAGTGAGCGTCCTGGAGAGGAAAGCAGCACTGAGGCTCCAGGTGGAGGGTCAGGGGAGCAGCAGGAGGAGAAATGGAATCCAGCTTCCAAAAGACTCCAACGCCCAACCGAAGCATTTATCATTATCCTGCAGCAGCGGGGCATGGCTGCAGGGGAGGTTTAGAAAGACCCCAGTGCTCACAGCAAGTGCAGCGGAGCGGAAGATGAGCTCAGGGCATGACTCTGGCAGAGGGGAGGGGGGGTGCTCTGGACTTCTCTGGCTGCTGCTGCCATGATCCAAGCACCAAACGAGGTTCTGACCTGTTGAGCAGGTCACTGACAAAACAACCCCCAAGCGTCCGGTGTTGGATGCACACCAAGTCTCAAAACCACCGGCGTAAGGCAGAAAGTAGCATGGCCATGTCACAAACAAGGAAGCAAGCCTCAGAGAGCTTAAGTAACTCACCCAGGGTTTCCCAACTAGCCGTGGTAGATAAGTCTTTCTGTGTCCAAAGCTTCCTGTGACAGCAAGAGGCTGAAGGAAGGGGGTCATCCTGAGGAGCATTTCCATGGTCAAGTTCACAGAGCTGATGGCCAATCCCTTCTGGGGAGCGAGGAGAAGACAGAATCAATGACAAAGCCAAGTTCTCCAGCTCAGCTCCAGAGCAGGGTTGATGGTCAAAAATCACAACGTCGGTTCTGAGGATGGAAGAGTCGATCAGTTATCTGCTTTGCTCTGTTCATGACTGCCGGAATGAATGATCACAAACCCAGAGGCTTAGAACAACACAAATCCGTTGTCTTACTGTTCTGAAGGTCCGGAGTCTGGAATGGTCTCACGGACCAATGCATCAAGTTTGCATTCCAGGGCTGGGGTTGTGGCTCGGCGGTAGAGCGCTCGCCTAGCACGTGCGCAGCCCGGGTTCGATCCTCAGCACCACGTACAAATAAACGCATTGTGTATAACTAAAGCAAATAAATAAATAAATTTTTTTTAAAAAAAGAGTTTGCATTCCCTCTGGAGGCTCTAGGGGAGACCAGTTTCCTTGCCTTCTCTGGAAGCCTTCTGCTTCCCTTGGCCCAGCCCCTCCTCCATCTTCAAATCCAGGCCGGAGCATCTTCACCCTTAGCTCTCCTCCCAGGATAATCCCCTCAACCCAAGATCCTTAATCAAAGGACCCTCAATGCAAAGCCCCTTTTCACATGTAAGGGGTCACAGGTCACAGTAGGACCGCAACTTCTCTTGGGTGGGGTGGGGGGCGTTATTCTGCTGACCACAAGCACAAACCTCAGGGAGAACTGACAGTTACGGGAGGTGGCACCTGCCTGATGCTACGCACCTGCTTCACCTGTGGAGACCCCAGACTCAGGCCAGGACACACCAAGGGAGGCTTCCGCTGTGACTCTGCTCCGTCTTCTTCCGCGTGCCCAAGGAACGAGTGGTCATGCGAAGGAAAGCGCCTGTGTGAACTTGGTCATCTGGATGGAGTCGAGCCAGGTCCCCGTTCAACGCAGACTCCCCCCTACCTTCAGCCTCCATTAGCCTTTGCTACTCTGTCCCCTCTGAATCCCCACCAGAGGACCCCGAAGAGCAGCTCCTGGCGAGAGAGGCGGCACGTCAGTTTCCACAGCTAAACTGGGGTCCACGTGTCCAGCGGGGGTCTGTAAATGGGCCAGAGCTAAGGACAGAACTAGACCTCCTGTCCTCTGAGGTCCAGCCTCTGGTCACCCCCTCAGTGAGGACACCCAGCCTCTCCAGCCTCATCTCCCCAGGCCTAATGCCTGGGGACTTGGGGACACCAGGATACAGGCGATAAGTGACGCCGTGGAAGTGGAGAGAACCCCTCCGTGAGGCCACAGGAAGCGGGGCGAGACGCCGGCTCCGGCCGCGAGCCTCGGTGCCGGAGTCCAGCTCCGGTGGGGGGGGGTGAAGACGTCGGCGAAAATGTGAGAGATAGACCACGCAGCACACAAGTCTGGAGGCTTAACTCTCACTTTACTTTTTTACCAGAGTTTTTATAGCCCAGACAGCACAGTCTTTTACGTTACAGCTTTTGAGGTTACATTAAAGAATTTCAGGGTTATACATTCTGAGGGAAACAGGATATTGTTCTAAGTACATATTACTGATTAAACTTATCTAAAGACATAAAAAAGCATATATATATATATATATATATATTTTTTTTTTTTTTTTTTTTTTTTGTGGGTACCAGGGATTGAACTCAGGGGCACTCGACCACTGAGTCACATCCCCAGCCCTTTTTTTGTATTTTATTAGAGACAGGGTCTCACTGAGTTGCTAAGTGCCTCAATATTGCTGAGGCTGGCTTTGAACTCGCGATCCTCCTGCCTCAGCCTCCCAAAGTGCTGGGATTACAGGCATGCGCCACCACGCCCGGCTAGCATATATTGATCCATCTTAAATGTCAAGAACAAAAAACATGTTTTTACCTAAAACTATTTTTACAGCCCTTTAAGATCACTCACAATGTCCCACACCTTGATTGCCCTAATATATCATAGCTAAACCTTGACTGAACTCAACTTACTATTGTTTCCTATAATAACTTTGTTCTGAACTAGAAAGAAGGAAGTATAGCTATTTTTAAAAGTTAAGCTAACAGGGATTTTTCCTTTGATCAGGTGTTAGATCTAAGGGGTCTCTACCATGGAAAACTTATGTCAATATCTCTTAGACTAATATCCTAAACTTACCTAAGATAAAAGAATCCTTATCAATCACAAGAAAGCCTTATAACTAGAACTTAAAACCTTATGACTATAACTTAGAAAAGTCTGAACTAGGGGGCACAGCAAGAGCCACAAGTTTAATCATTACTTACAAGCCTAATGTCTAATTATAAACCTGTTTTACTCATGTACTAAAGAATTTGCTATAGAGATCCTGGCTCAGACTCCACAGTGTAAATTTGTGTGGCCAGATTTATGTTTAACAGCTAAATTATGAGCCCCTAGTGGTCACACAGAGACACAGTAAGAATAGGGAGATAGAATTAACCATCGCGGCGCCATTTTTGTCTTACATCGTTCCTAGAAGAGGGAGAGATGCCTTGCTTTCTCTCCCTATTATTACAGACAAGGAGCCTTGCTCACTTGTCACAAGGAAGATGTGACAACTCGGGCTTCTCCAGTTCATGCAGACACACGAGAGTCCATCTTGGGCCTCTCCCCGCAGCTGTGTCTAGTGACGTCACGTCAAAGCCTGCCGTCAGCCACGATGGGAGCGTTTACACTGCAAAAATTGGCAGGCGCCACCAACCAGAGTTTTGGAGGTTGGGTTTTGCTTTGCCAGAGAGCTAGCTAAGTGTTCACCAACTCAGCACGGGTCGCATGGAGATTTATAGAGAGGAAGCGAAGAGGCACTGCTTGAACCTTAGAGACCACCTCGAGTTGTCTAAGGAGATCAGACAACATTGAGAGGACCAAGTGGCCACAGAGGCTCAGAAGTGTCACATACTGCATTAGGCCTGGGGAGGTGAGGTTGGAGAGGCCGGGTGTCCTCACTGAGGGGGTGACCAGAGGCTGGACCTTGGAGGACAGGGTGTGAGGAGGTGGGCAGGTTGGGATGCTGGAGGTGGCTGGGACCCTGGTCCGGGCCCTGGGCATCCCCTGACTCGGGGCAGCAGCGGCCATATCTTGGGATTCTGTTTTCCAGGATGTTTCTCCATCGAAGGCCCCAAGCACGTGCAAGGCCAGGAGCAGGGGTCCCTGACCGTGCAGTGTCGCTACACCCCAGAATGGACGGCCCACTCCAAGTGGTGGTGCCGCGGAGGGCGTTGGCGCACCTGCAGCATCCTCGTCCAGACCAGAGGGACGGAGCAGGAGGAGACGCGCGGCCGAGTGTCCATCAGGGACGATCAGAGAGACCACGCGTTCCGGGTGACGGTGGAGAAGCTCCAGCTCGATGACACGGGCACTTACTGGTGTGGGATCGAGAAAAGCGGCACTGACCTGGGGGCACAAGTGAGAGTGACCGTCCACCCAGGTAAGAGCTTTGCCGTCTGCCCCAGGAGGCCTGTGCTCGGCTGGGAAGCCTCGCCCCTCCCCTCCTGCCCAAGGGCTGAAGGGAGACCGCACAGACCCCGGGGCACAGCAGACAGGTGGGCCAGGAGGGCCGGAGAAAGCAGCCCTTCCTCCTCCTCCTGCCACCTGAGAGACAGCTGTCTCCAGTCCCCCCAGCGCCGCTGGCCCCTCCTCAGCCCAGGGACCGCTGGGTGTCCTTAGCACCGTGCCAGCTTCCCAGCAGACCCTGCATTGTCAGGACCCGTGATGGACGCAGGGGCTGACCTGGGCAAGGTGAGGTGCAGGGAGGGGAAGCAAGACGTCCTAGAGTCACCACAGAGAGGAACCAGAGAAGGCCGGTGGGGACAGAAGGAGGCTTGAGTAAGACATGTGGGCGAGTCTGAGAGGCCAAAGAATGTGCCCGGCGTGGAGCTTCAGGGAGAGCCACAGCTGTGCCATGATCAGAGGCACCAACAGGACCGTGATGGCCCAGAGGTCAGCCAGCGGCTGCCTAGCATGATGGAAGCCTGGGACCCTCCGGAAGAGTTTGCCAGGCTGAGGGCTAACGCAGAGGAAGCTGCAGGGCAGGGACCTCGGTGCCAGGCTGGTCTCAGGAAGCTGCCTCGTCGTCTCTCGTGACCAGGTGCCACTGTTCACGTCTGGCTGCAATGTCCCTCTTACTCCCCGGCCTTCAGGAGCCCCCTCTCCCCCGACCCCATTAACCGTTAGACACCCCATTTCTAGAACCTTCCATCTAAATCCTGCTCAGGAGCTACTTGTGTGGAAAGGACTGGGGATTATTTTTCCCCTTAACCAAAAGAAAGTGGAAAGAGACGATGGAAAGAGGCTTCTCTTTCCCCGAGAAGAAACTACAGTGTTTTCTCCCTGTTTAATTTTTGGGGGGGTGAGGGGGTGCATACCAAGGATTGAACTCAGAGGCACTGGGTCACTGAGCCACAGCTCCAGCCCTATTTTGTATTTTATGTAGAGACGGGGTCTCACTGAGTTGCTTAGCACCTCACCATTGCTGAGGCTGGCTTTGAACTCATGATCCTCCTGCCTCAGCCTCCTGAGCCTCTGGGATTACAGGCGTGCACCACTGTGCCCGGCTCCTGTTTAATTTTTATCCCTTCTTGCTGCACCTGAAAACGATGGGAAACGGCTGCGTGTTGGGAGTGAGGTGGTTCAATGGAAGGCCCAGGGGCTATGTTCAGAGAGACGACGCTCCCCCGGCCAGGGGAAGAGGGTCTCCTGGTGAGGGCTGGCAGGGTGGGACCAATGCCCAATCTGTACCTGTAACCTGTGGCCGGCTTTGCCTGTGTCTAGTGAGAACAGACGCGATGTCTTCCAGACCAGTGGGCCGGCCGACTGACAGCAGCCTGGGCATGTCCTCTGGCTCCTACAAGAGGTGAGTGCCTGGAGGTCCTTCTCGGCCCGCTGCCACCTGGGGCCCTTCCAGGGAACTCTTGCCAGGTCCTGTCACCAGACGCCACTGCCTTTACAGCCAGAGCTGAGACCCCAACCCCCTGCCCCTGTTACTCCTCACCTACCCTCTTCCCATTCAGAAAACCACTCTGCAGAACTCGCATCACGGGCCATGCAACTGGTCAACTAGAAAGCCCTGGCCGCACTGTGTGTGGCGAGGAGAAAGAAGGTGCCCGGCTCCAGGGCACGAGGCATCCTGGGACAGAGGAGAGAGGGGTGACCTTCCAACCTGGAGCTGGCGTTAGGCAGAACAGACTGGAGGGCACACAGTCTGTAGGTGGTGGCCTCCGGGCGTCCCACGGGGCAAAGGAGAGTTCCAGAAGAGAAAATGAGAATGAAAGGACGGGCCCAGGATAGGACCAGCTGAGTTTGCCGTCTGAGGGGCCCTTGTGGTTGGACCTCCGAGGAGGTTCTGGGGTCTTCTGGGGCTGTAGGCCACGGTCTTGGGTTCGGCTCAGGTGGCAACTGGTCCCCTGGTATCCGGGGTGGGAGGCAACGGGGCTGGAGGGCCCAGGGCTCTGATGCTGTCCCTCTCACAGGACCCACTACATGCTCCTGGTGTTCCTGAAGGTGCCCATCTTGCTCGTCCTGGCCGGTGTCATCCTCTGGTTGAAAGGGTCTCGGAGGACCCCCAGGAAACAATAAGAATGGCCTACCTACGGGAACCTGAACTTTGAACTTGGGAACCTGAACTTTGAACTTGTCACCGCAGACACGGCTCCTTAGGTGGAGGGCGAGCGGCCCCTCCCGGGGCTCACAGGCCCCTCACGTCCACCTCTTCAAGGACAGATGCCCACGCACCCTCGGGCTGGCTCACGTGGGGGCTGCAGGGATGGAGCCCACCCTGCAGACGGCCACGGCCACTTCCGGGAAAGCTCCGTGCACAGCTGGGACAGAAGCACTGAGGAGCCAGAGGGCCCTTCACACCCTCCTTGCCTGAGCACCTAATATGTGGTTTTTGTTTTCTTAATCACATTTTCTTTCTTTCTTTCTTTCTTTTTTTTTTTTTTTTTTTGGTACCGGGGATTGAACTCAGGGGCACTCGACCACTGGGCCACATCCCCAGCCCTTTTTTTTTATTTTATTAGAGACAGGGTCTCCCTGAGTTGCTTAGTGCCTCGACATTGCTGAGGCTGGCTTTGAACTTGTGATCCTCCTGCCTCAGCCTCCCAAGTGCTGGGATTACAGGAGTGTGCCACCACGCCCGGCTCATAACAGCTATTCTAACAGGTATGAGGGACAGCTCATTGTGGTTTTAACTGTATGTCCCTGAAAATTGGAGATGTTGGCCATCTTGCCATGTACTTACTGGCCATTTGCACATCAAATGTCTATTCAAGTCTTGACCCATTTCTAAATCAGGCTGCTGGGCCTGGAGTTGTGGCTCAGTGGTAGAGCACTTGCCTCACACATGGGAGGCACTGGGTTCAATTCTCAGCCACATAATAATAAATAAGTAAATCAGACTGTGCATGTTTTTTTTTTTTTTTCTTGTTGAGTTTTAGGAGGTCTCTGTATATTCTAGAAATAATCCTTTACCAGGTACATGATTTGCAAATACTTTCTTCCATTCTGTGGGTTGCTTTTTTATTCTATTGATGGTGTCTTTTATTGCACAAATATTTTAAAATGTCACAAACTGCCATTTGTCTATTTCAGCTTTTTTCACCTGTCATGTTCAAGAAATCATTGCTAAATTCAATGCTGTTATGCTTTTGCCTTACGTTTTCTTCTAGGCGTTTTACGTCTTAATCCATTTGAGTGGATTTTTGTATAAGGTGTCAGATAAGGCTACAACTTCATTCTTTCATTTTTAGATATCCAGTTCTCCAGATGTTATCTTTTAATTATTTCCCTTTGCTCACGGGTAAGTAATTTCCAGTCTGCCATTTTGCTAAGGAGGTAGGAGGAGTTTTCTGGTTGTGAGTGGCATCTCAGATGCAACTCCTCGCTTTGCATGGTCTGAGCCCACTGTTCCTGCAAGCTCTATGATCCTGCCTAAAACCAAGACTCCCAGGCAGGGCGTTTGGCTCAGGGCAGCCACCACTTCCCCTCTGGTTTCACTGTCAGCTACTCACTGTGGGCTTTGAGTCAATCTGTCTGGCCTCTGGGGCCATCCTGGGAGTTGCCTGATGCCATTTCCTTCCTGCTTTCCGTCTGGTGCCTCACTGTTGCCAGCATCCCAGGGCTGGCGCTCCTCCTGGTCCCAGAAGTCCCTAGCACACAGCCATCACACCTAGACACAAGAGCTCCCAAGGAAGGAAACCAGAACACCTCCTTGTGGCACATCCCGAGGGTCTCTCTTACCTCATCACCCCTGATGTCTCATTGGCCAGTTCAGACTCACGTCTCCACCCTTAGACCAATCAGTGACTGGGACCTTCCTCTCCTGACTCACACCCAACCAAGATGGTGGCTCCCTGTTGGCGTGGAAGCTGGGTAGGAAGCCACCATAAACAACCGCCACAGGTGGCTCTAAAGACGCTGCCCCTCTGTTCTCTGGCTCCCCTCAGGTCCCCTGGACTCTGTGCCGTGGTCTACGTGAACACACCACCCCCCCTGTTCTCACCCCATCTCTCAAGGCCCCAGGTCCTCTGTGGGCTGCAGGCCTTGGGAACTTGAGCTTTCCTCCTCTGCTCAGCCACTCAGCTCAGTCTCCTCCAAGGCAGTGTCACCCTTGTTTGGTGACAGAAGGTTCTGTGAGGGCACCAGCTCCTCACAGCTGAAGTCTGGCATAGGTCATCACCCCCTCCCAGGTGACTGGGCTCCTGGCAGGCAGGATCAGGACTTCATCCCTCTGCCAACTTCTCCCCTAAATCTCTTCTTCAGGGAATGGCTGTCCCCCAAATGCCAGTGGGCCTTAACTCAGCTCTTCTCCCCAAGACCAGAAAGGCATCCTTGGGCAGCGTCAGCCAAAGAAGACGGGCATGGCCAGCACAGGCCTGAGACCAGGAAGTGGAGGGAATTCTGCCAGGCAGAGCCCAGAGTCCCCATCACGAGGTCCCCTGGGTGTGGCTGTGGAAGCCTTGGACGGCGCTGCCTAACTGGGCCCCTGTCCCAGACACCCCTTGTTATCCATCGGTGATCAGCTGTTTTCCCAGAGTGACCAGCGATGGTGGCTCATCATCTGACTTCCAAAGGGGAACATTCCCCTATGTCTTGGGGCCTCTCTCTTGGTGACATGTCCCTGTTGTGGGTCCTTGGTACACTACAATCTGCCACCCACGTCAACCAGCCCTACAAAGCCCCAACAGGTCATTTTTCCAGTCTAGCAGAGAATCCACAGCCTCTTTCCATCCAGGCGAATGCACAGATGTGGCCCATGTCCCACCATAGGACATCAATGTCGCACAACATAGGAGGACACCAATTCAACGGGTCCTGCAGAGCAGGTGTGAGAAGGAAGAGTCCACCTCTAATCCTTCCCTACCCAGCAAGCACAGAGGAGGCCCAGAACCTTCGCCTTGAAGGCTTCTGTTGTAGAACAGTGTGCTGACCACAGGGGAAAGACCAGGGCCTTGGAGAGGAAGGGTGGTGGGCCAGAGGCAGGAGGGAGCCGTAACCAGGATTCAGGACTAATGTGCCTGATGTGGGGACTGTCTTTGGTACTGGGGATTGAAACCGGGGCCACGTTACCACTAAGTTATATCACCAGTCCTTTTTTTTTTTTTTTTTTTTGGCACTGGGAATTGAACTCAGGGGCACTCGGCCACTGGGCCACATCCCCAGCCCTTTTCTGTATTTTATTAGAGACAGGGTCTCACTGAGATGCTAAGTGCCTTGCCATGGCTGAGGCTGGCTTTGAACTCACGATCCTCCTGCCTCAGCCTCTCAAGTGCTGGGATTAGAGGCGTGTGCCACCACACCTGGCTCAATCCCCAATCTTTTTTATTTTTTACTTTGAAACAGGGTCTCACTAAATTTCTGACGGTTTTGCATAATTGCTAAAGCTAGCCTCAGATTTACAATCCTCCTGCTTCAGCCTCCCAAATAGCTGGGATTGCAGGCATGTGCCACTCTGCCTGGCTCTGCTTTATAAGTTCTCTGTCACTGTTACTTCCTCTAATACACTTGAAATAAGCCCCAGCTGGGGGTAGGCAGGTAGAAGAAAAATCTAGGCTGGAGATTTGAGGGCTTGGGAACTGGCATCTAGACCAACATGGTAACCACTGACCACAGGTGACCATTGATCACCTGAGAGTGTAGCCTGTCCGCATTGCAGTGCTCACTAGATTTTGAAAATTTATGAAAAATACAACTTAAAACATTCCCAATATTATGGAGCTTATTGGGCTAGACCAAACATAGCACAGAAATTAATTTTAGTGAAAATAAATTTGATTTCCATTTATGTAAAATTTGAGTTTATTGGGCTAAATAAAACATACCTCTAAAATTAATTTTATCTTTTTAATGCAACTTCTAGAAAATGTCAAGTTAGACACGACTCCCCTCATGTTTCTGATGGGTGGCCCTGGACACAGTCCTCTTGGGGTGGGGATCGGCTGTCTTTTACACATCACAGGGGACAGGGGCAGGAGAGGGACCTGAGGCAGCCCGACCCTGGTCCTCCTCAGCCTCCCAGCATGGAGGATCAGGGTACAGGGCCTGTCCTGTCCCTGAGTGGGGAAGTTTTGAGGGCAAGGCTGATGTCACAGGAGCTCACCCTGGCACACTGACACAGGGGGTGTCTACTGTGTGCCAGGCACTGAGCTGGCCTCTGGGGACAAACAGTCCACCCTGCACTCGAAGACCTCACCCCCACAGACATCCCCACTCCAGGAACAAGGGCTCCAAGGGTGTCACAAGATGCATGGACGTGGCTGCCCAGGTGACCTTCATTGCATTCTAGGGCTGGGGGCCAGCAAGGACTTCAAAGGGCAGGGCAGCTCACCTGGGCCCTGAAGGATAAGCAGGAGTCTCCTAGGTGGAGGAGCAAGGGGACTTCCAGACAAAGGGGGACTCGTGCACAAAATTAAGACACTGAAGAGCAGGGGACCTCTCTGGGGATGGCAGGAGGAGGGGACACAAGCTACCCAAATAGGTGGGGTCTGGTAGGGAAGGGCAGCAAACGCTGTGCTAAGACCAGGAGCTGCTGAGAATCAGATCAGGAAGGGTGAGGGAGCATTTCCTACTCTCTCCTCGCCTGTGAAGGGCAAAAATCACACCGGAGACAACCGTGCAACCAAGAGATTTATTCACCAGCCTTTATGGCTAGTCGGAGGTAGAAGAAGAGGAGTCAGGGAGAGGGGAGTGTGTGAGCTCTGGACGGAGGGTGGGTGCCTGGTTGTGCCAGCTGTGGTCTCTGGAGCTGTTGGCTGGGGCAGCTGCCGTCAGGCTAGAGACGGTGAGTCTGGAGCTGTTGCAGCAGCTGCCTCCTCTCAGCAGGGCCAAGCTGTTGTGTCTGAGCTCCGGGCAGGCAGGAGCTTAAGTAGGGATTTCTGGTGGGGGGGTGTACCAGAGCGACCTTTAACGCTATTGGCTCTTTTCACAGGGAGCAGGGCAACCTTTAAACCAATTGGCTCCTGCCCGGGGAACTGAGCAAACTTTAAGCCGATTGGCTCCTGCCTGGGGAAAATGAAACCAGGTTGCTCCTCATGGAAATTTCCATGGGGGAGGTGGCCCATCTGCCCAAGCCCATCTATCAGCCTGGGCAAGTCTCCCAAGTCCTTCTGGACTCCATATGTCTAGACTGAGAAAGTGAAATAAAAGACGCCGTGGGTTTGTACAGAGTCTTCTAAAGCCAAGCTCGGGAAGCACCCTGGGCACCATCATCTCGGGACAGACGCAGCCTGCCCAGAAGAATGGACTCAGGGAGGCACCTGGTGGGATCGGGACCTGGCTCCAGCCGGGCTGCGCTGGTCCCTTGTGACTGCCCTGCTCTTGTCTTCCCCGTGTCCTGTGTGCATGTGGGCGGGAGAAGACCGACTGGCTTCAAGCAGGCTTTTCCCTACAGTGTCTAGCGCACAGGTGCCCTCTGCAGGGGGGCACCAACAAATGTCCGCTTAGCCACCCGCAGGAGGAGGAGGAGGAAGAGGAAGCCGTGGAGCAGGAACCTTGCTTACCTTGCAGCTTCCCCGACCCCGTCTGGGGTGAAGACATCCGGCACCTCTCAGACGTCTCATAAATAGATGCTCAGCAAGGGAACGAGGCAATGGGGAGCTTGGGGGTGGTTGTGCAGATGAGCAGGGGGCTTGGCTCTGAGAGAAGGTCAAGTTAATCAAGTTAGAGGTCAACTTGGGGGTCGGGGAGGGAGGGAGTTGAGAAAGACATGAGACGTTTTCTAGGCACAAAGGGATGGTGTCATGGCTTGGTCTTTCCTTTAATAAGCCAAGGAACCCTTTAAGCCAGTTATTCTCAAGGGGTGATGATTTGGGCAATAATATCTGGAGACAACGTGGGTTGTCACATTGGTTGTAGCAGATCTACCCTAGTTTTTTTTTTTTTCTTTTCTTTCTTTGGTACTGGGGATTGAACTCGGGGGCACTCGACCACTGCCACATCCCCAGCCCTTTTTTGTATTTTATTAGACAGGGTCTCACTGAGTTGCTAAGTGCCTCGCCCTTGCTGAGGCTGGCTTTGAACTCGCGATCCTCCTGCCTCAGCCTCCCAAGTGCTGGGATGACAGGTGTGCGCCACTGCGCCTGGCCCTACCCTAGGTTTACAGCAGGGAGAACTGGAAATGTTTGCCCCGTGAACACCTGCCTGCACCTGAGCGCTCAGAGCAGCGACGGTCACAGTAGCCAACGGTGGAGACCAGAGATGCCCACCAACTGGTGAACGGCTAAACCAAATGTGGTAGATCTGTCACCAGATGCTCAAGGAAGTCCTGGAGAGGAGCACGGAGACTCAGGACAAGTGGGGCCCTTGGTATGCAGGACAGAAAAGAATTTCAGCCCGTGCCAGTCAGAGACCCAGACCAAGGTTTCTTTAGGAAAGCAAAGACAGAGTCGAGGGGGAACGTGGGCTTTCTTGAGAGTGGGAAGCTTTGGGGGTAAACAAGAAAGACACACACCAAGCTGGGTGTGGTGGCGCCCGCCTGTAATCCCAGCACTTGGGAGGCTGAGGCAGGAGGATCATGAGTTCAAAGCCAGCCTCAGCAATGGTGAGGCACTTAGCAACTCAGTGAGACCCTGTCTCTAATAAAATATAAAAAAGGGCTGGGGATGTGGCCCAGGGGTCAAGTGCCCCTGAGTTCAATCTCTGGTACCAAAAAAAAAAAAAAAAAAAAAAAGAAAGAAAGAAAGAAAAGAAAAGAAAAGAAAGAACAACACACTCCAGAAAGACCCCAGGCTGCTCCTGAGGGGGAGACAGCAGCTCCTGGTGTGGGGTGTGCGTATTTATAGAGGGATAGTTGCTAGGGCGGCCGACTGGAGGTGGGGTCAGGGCGGGGTTACACAACTTGGAGCCAGTGTTTTGAGCACTTGGGTCTTGTCCTCACGTCACTTTTTGCAGACGAGGGCAGGGCCAGGGGCACAGCTCAGGACTTGGGCCAGGGGTTCATAAATGCTTGGTGTGCATTTCAAAGGCTCGTGGGCATCTCCTGCGTTTCAGCAGTTTATGGTCATTTTCTTTGAGACTCAGGCTCTCTGTGTGTGTGTCCCTGAATTCCTGTCTCACATGCACACGGTGGAATTGTCACAGGAGAGCAGGGAGCTGGAACTCCAAACCTCGGCTCTGGTGGTCCCTCGAAAGAAGATTTCAAGTCAGACACCAAAAGCCACGTGCGAGAGAACTTCATTAATAAGTGAAAGTGACGTAAGAGAGAAGTAAGGCCCACGCAGAGAGTGCTCTCAAGAGAGAGAGTGGACCGTGCCCGAGCAGAGAAGGACAAAGCAGCCAACGCCCTCTCTGAGCTTACTACTATTGGGTGCTCCCCAGGAGACCGGGGACCCCCTCTGCACTCTCTGCCAAGCAGATGTTTAACTCCCCCTTCTCATGGGGCAGTGGAGTTGTTGACCTTAGTTGGTCCTCTCCGGAACTGTCGTGGTGGCCATCCTATTCAGGGGTCTAGCAAGTCAGGACAAGAAGTCAGTCCCATGTGAAGGTGGGCACTGGGTTCCACAACTGGTTAGAAGTTACCTTAGTGCACCTGTGCTACTGAAGGAACCTTCCTTCCCGGACAAATGGAGACCCCTGTGGCCATCATTTCTAGCTTCACACCACCCCCAGTGGCCCCCATTGAGAGTTAGTCCCATTGATCTTTTTTTCTTTTCTTTTTTTTTTTTTTTTTTTTGACATAGTCTCCCACTTGCTCCTTGGCTTCTGTTTATTTTCTACAAATTAATGACCACCCTTTGCTTTCTCATCCACTTTGAAAGTACTTTAAAGAAGACCCTAAAATAATGTAAGGAACACTTGTGACCTGGTCACGCATCCCACTGCTCACTGCTAGCTACCACCTAACGGAATGTTACTCACCTGTCACAAGGAATGCACACTAGAACATGGGCAGCCTCGGACCAGATGGCCAGTGGAGGGTGATAGATAGGCTTGGGCTGATGGGCCACCTCCCCCATGGAAATTTCCATGAGGAGCAACCTGGTTTCATTTTCCCCAGGCAGGAGCCAATCGGCTTAAAGGTCGCCCTGTTCCCTGGGAAAGAGCCAATAGGGTTAAAGGTCGCTCTGGTACACCCCCCACCAGAAATCCCTACTTAAGCTCCTGCCTGCCCGGAGTTCAGACAGAACAGCTCATCCCTGCTGAGAGGAGGCAGCCACTGCAACAGCTCCAGACCCACCATCTCCAGCCCGACAGCAGCTGCCCAGCAGACAGCTCCAGAGACCACAGCCGGCACGACCAGGCACCCACCCTCCATCCAGAGCTTACACACTCCCCTCTCTCTGACTCCCCTCTCCCCGTACTTCTTCTACCTCTGACCAGCCATAAAGGCTGGTGATTATCTCTTGGCTGCACAGTTGGTTGTCTCCGGTGTGATTTTTGCCCTTTAGAGGGAGCAGATACAAAAGGCCACAGAGTATATGGTTGCATCTACAGGAAGCTTCAGAGCAAGCCAACCCACAGAGCCCACAAGCAGATTGGCGGTTGCCAGGGCCGGGGGCAGGGGCTGGGACCTGAGTGCTGATGGGTATCAGGTTTGTTGGGAGGGATGAAAATGTTCTGAAATTAGCGGTGGTCCCACAATCTTGGGTTCTGCTAAGAACCACTGAATTGTACACTTTGGGAGGTTGAATTTTATAGTGTGTGAATTATAGCTTTTAAAATATTCACCCCAGGGACTGGGGGTGTTGCACAGTTGTGGAGTGCTTGCCCAGCATGGGAGAGATGCTGGGTTTGGCCCCAATACTCATACACCCACAGAAGAGTGCATGTTTTTTAATCCATATTTTATAAGGAAAAACATTTGGCATTATTTTTAAAATGTTTGTCTATATTTAAGTTTTTTTCCTACAACAAATAGATATTCTATAGCTTTTATATTAAAATCACACTTCTATTCACGATAGCTAAGCTATGGAACCAACCTAGGTGCCCTTCAACAGATGAATGGATAAAGAAGAGGAGGGTATGTCTGTGAGACAGGCAAAGGACAGGGGTCAGCCTAGATAGCAGATGAGGGCCAACTGACTGATTATCAAAGAAAATGAAATGGGTCAGTACCACCTCCGGGGAACTGCTACCCCGACACTAGGGGTTGCTTACGATCACCCCCAGGCTGCTCTTTTTTTTTTTTTTTTTGATACCGGGGATTGAACTCAGGGGCACTCAACCACTGGGTCACATCCCCAGCCCTTTTTTGTATTTTATTAGAGACAGGGTCTCACTGAGTTACTAAGTGCCTCGCCATTGCTGAGGCTGGCTTTGAACTCGCGATCCTCCTGCCTCAGCCTCCCAAAGTGCTGGGATTACAGGCGTGGGCCACCGCGCCCGGCTCCCAGGCTGCTCTTTTCCTGCCCTTAGGAACACAGGCAGGTGGGAAGAGAGAGAAAAACCTGGGATCTATAAAAAGGCAAGACACACTCACTCCTGCTGATACCCAGCTCTGGGTCCCCTTCTCTCTGGAGAAGTCTCTCTCTCTCTCTCTCTCTTAATTAAAACTTGCCTCCTAGACGTGCCTCAGCATTTCTAGGGTGTTTGATCTTTAGCACCGAGGGAATGAGGACCCGATCCTGATTTCCAAGACCAGTATCATATACACAATGGACTACGACTCTCAGCCATAAAAAAGAAACGACTTCATGACTTTTGCCGATAAATGGGTGTGGATCTGGAGACTATCGTGCTAAGTGAAATAGGCCAATCCCGGAAAACCAAAAGCCAAATGGTCTCTCTGATATGCGGATGCTAACACACAATAAGGCGGGGAGAGAAGAATAGAAGCTCGGTGGATTAGACAAAGGGGAATGAAGGGAAGGGAAGAGGGATAGGAAGAGGAGAGATAGTGGAATGAACTGGACATAACTTTCCTATATTCACATATGAACCCACCACCAGTGAAACTCTACTTCATGTGCAACCACAAGAATGAAATCCTAATTAAATACATCATACGCCATGTATGTATGATATATCAAACTCAGCCCGGCATGGTGGCACACACCTGTAATCCCAGCACTTTGGAGGCTGAGTCAGGAGGATCTCAAGTTCAAAGCCAGCCTCAGCAATGGCAAGGCACTTAGCAACTCAGTGAGACCCTGTCTCTGATAAAATACAAAAAAGGGCTGGGGACGTGGCCCAGTGGTCGAGCACCCCTGAGTTCAATCCCCGGTACAAAAAAAAAAAAAAAAAAATCAAACTCTACTGTCATGTTCATCAAAGGAACAATTTAAAAAATAAAAATTAAAAATGGACTCCCGATGATCCTAAACTATTTACAAAATAAAATCTAGGCCTTGGTGTCACCCCAGTTGTCCCTGGGGGCTTTGCCTGCCAGCCTCTCTGTCTCGGGCCCTGGCTCCTCCTCCTTGCCCAGGGGTGAAGAGCTGCGGCTCCCCGGGCCACCCGCGCTCCTGGGCTTGCCTGTCCTCCGCGGCTGCTCCCGGAGCCTCTCTCCCCAGACTCCAGCACGGTGCCCGGTGCCCGTCATTTTCAGGAAGCCGCCCTGACATCTACGCGCCTCCACCGGAGTGACCCTCCCCCTGCTCCCCCAATTGTCCTTGTCATTGGAACTGGGCGTTTGGTCATTTATAAATCCGTCTTCCGGGCGGGTCTCTGGCCCCCTCTACTCCGGAAGTCCAGACATGTTTTTAGTAGCAGAAGGAAGGGAAAAAGGAGAGGGAAGGGAGGGGGGTGATTTGCAGAGAGAAAGGATGTCTGGGGTCAAGGACCCCACGTGGCGTGTCCACGTGACTCAATGACCCTAAAGGCCGGGTCCTCCAGCTCCCCTGGTCACTCTCCTTCCCAGCTACCTGGGGACCCAGGGTCGCCCTCGGCCTGGGTTTCAGGAGTGTGTTGCGGGCTCTGCTGCACCAGATGACCCAGGTTGTAGGTCAAAAGGCAGAGTTCAAAGGGTCAAATCCCAAGGATCTGGGAAAAGGTCAGCGACCAAGACCTTGAGCGGGAACGCAAGCCAGGGGCACCTGGACAGAGCCCAGCAGAGATGGAGTAGCACCGGGGGCCAGGCCAAGGCTGTTCCCAGAGAGGGGCCGGACACTCAGATGGCCTTGAGTGCGGTCCCCAGGCCAGGTAGCTGGGAGGCAGAGCTGAGAGTCAGGAGCCCTCTGTCCACTGTGGATCTGTTCCGCCCGCCACAGTGGGGCCACGCTCTTCCCCCGGACGAGAGGTGGTCAGGGTGGGGACGCCCAGGGAGTGGACGTGAGCAGGGGACACCAGGTCGCAGGAGTGCAGCTTTCTCCTGGAGTGGAGGCAGCGGCCTGGGGGCTAGCCTTGGCCTCCCCGGTCAAGCCTTTGGAAATCCCTCTGCCTTACCCACCCGCGGGAGCAAATGCCGCAGGCTCAGTCCCGGGGCCTGTGACACCAGACGTGGCCACCAGGTGGCAACGCCTGACCGTCGGATCCCAGGCGTGGCTTCAGGGGGAGCCGGATCCACAAACCCCACAGAGCCAGGAGCGGCGGGGCTGGGGTCGCCTGGACGGTCAGCGCGGACGTCCGAGACCCCTCCTTGTCCTCGGACTGGTGGGAACACACTGACCATCAGCCCGACGCTGTTTAACCCTGCGGTGCCAGCTGGGTTGGCCCTCTGTGCCCAGCAGTGCTGTAAGGGGTCTGCAGCGGCCTCCCGCAGAGGCTGAGGTCCTCCGTGGTCACTCTCAGAGGCTCCGGGGGGCAGTGGATGGACGGAACAGAGTGACCACAAAGTGGGAAAATTTTTCTAAAACAGGTGGCTCTGCATAAGAGATCTACGGGAGCTCCTTGCACTGTTTTCACCATTCTTCCTCAAGTTTGAAATTGTCTCAGAATAGAAGTTTTGCCAAGTGTGGTGGGGCACACCTGTAATCCCAGTGACTCGGGAGGCTGAGGCAGGAGGACTGCACATTGGAGGCCAGCCTCAGCAACGTAGTGAGGTCCTAAGCAACTTAGCAAGACCCTATGTCAAAATGGGCTGAAGATGTAGTTCAATGGTTACGTGTCCCTGGGCTCAATCCCCAGTACCCACCCCCCTGCAAAAAAAAAAAAAAAAAGAAAAAGGTTTTCTAAACCCTGAGATCCAGGGGTCCCAGATGCAACATTCAGATGTTCTATCACCCATGGGAGAGGCATTTGTTATTTTGGTGACCTCTCCAGCTGGTGGCTCTTCTGTAAAGTCAAGAAGGCAGTCTTGTCACTGCTAAAGCCTTCTGTATCTTATGAATAAAACTCAGCTCATTCAGAAATGAAGGAAGGAGAAGAGAAGAAGCTACTGATCTCGATTTCTGCAATGCCTTTTGTTTACTGCAACATATCGAGAAGTGGCCGTTTCCCCAGTCCTCACTGCGTGAGGAGCTCTGGGCCACCTCCTGGACTCAGAGCCCTTCTCGGTTGGTGCTGGCCCATTTCCAGGGCCGACACGCCCATGGCAAGTGGCTCTCGTATCTGGCAGCACAAGTGCCAGGCTGGTTCCCGGGGCTCCTCCACGCCCGGCCTCTGCGCCGAGGCCCACCAGCCCTCCCTCCCTGCCCCGCCCGGGGCCACCTTTCCCCAGCCGAGGCTGGGGGTGTCTCTGGCTCCGCTGTCCCCTCCTATCTGCCTGTGCCCTCCCTCCTCCTCCGACGGAGGCCGGAAGCCTTTGAAACGACAAGGCCAACACTTGGGCTCTCTGCTCTGCTCCCGCTGTCTCTCCTGGTCCCCGCCGCGAGGAGGGCAGGTGGCCCAGGGGGCTGCCTGGGTCAGGAGCCCTGGAACACACGAGGCAGTGCTTCAGGACAGTTCCCCACCACCGCCAGTTGTTGCTGTGATTGGGCTCTGTGTGTGCACATCCATCCACTGACCACTCGTCCCCTCTCTGATGACGCGTGGGGTCACCTTGATCATTTAAGTCCCCGTGTAGAACTAAACGCAACACAGTCCCCGCAGGCAGGAGCTGCCGGGCTTGACCTCGCAGCACTGCAGCTAGATGAAACTCCACGGTCCTGTCCTCCTCCGTCTGGTCTCCGTTGGTCCGTCTGTTTGATCCTGGGCTGCGGTATTTCTCATCCGGGGATTGAGCTGGATCTCCAACCCGTTAGTTCGGGGCTGTGAATCTGAGTTCTCCCTAACCAGGGATTGAGCCCCATAATCTGAGTTCTCCCTTGGTCACGCAAATGAGTTTGAACCCAAGCTCCTTCCGGTTAAATGCCTGGAAGTTTGAACTTGGCTCCTCTTTGCTGATGAGATGCCACTTTTATGCGACTATACTAGGAATTAACTTTGTCTGTATATGCTCTTGATGTATTTCTACCGCTCTTGATGTATTTCTATTGTATGACCACCAGGTTCTAATACATTTAATTATCAAAAATAAAACCAGGGGGCTGGGGTTGTGGCTCAGCAGTAGAGCGCTTGCCTAGCACGTGCACGGCCCGGGTTCGATCCTCAGCACCACGTAAATATAAATGCATTGCATTGTGTACAACTAAAGCAAATAAATAAATATTTAAAAAAAAAAAAAAAGTAAAACCAGTTCTATGGCCCTGTGGAATCTAGCCAGAAAGTGGCTAAACTAGCTAGATATGTTTTTGTTTTTGTTTTTTTTTTTTTTTTTTTTTTTTTTTTTTTTTTTTTTTTTTTAGCTAAGATTAACTTTTGCAAATAGCCCCTCCCTGCAGGGCATAGCATTACCCACTGATAAGCTAATGGTCTTTTTGTGTCTGTAAAAGACTCTCCCTTATCCTTCATCAAATCTAGGATAGATAAGATTGATCAATAGTAGGTACTTAAGATAAACTATTTGGTTTTCCCTGATTGACCCTGGAGTGTCCTGAAATCCTTTAACTATTTTGTTTTACCCTGATTGACCCTGGAGTGTCCTGAAATTCTTTAAAGTAACCTTCTATAGTTAATTACTGGAATTCTTTATTGTAATCTCCCTTACTGGAAATCTTTAATCTAACCTCCCTTACTGGAAATCCTTAATGCAACCTCCTTTACTGGAATTCTTTATTGAAATCTATAGTTAAAATGTAAATTGCTGTGTTTGCTGGGATGTATAAAAAATCTTGCTGAGAAAAGTAAAATAGAAGAGTAGAAGGATTTCTACAACCTGTCTCGTGTGAAGATTATTTTCATTTCGTCAACGTTCCCCTCCAGCATCGGTCGGGCTGATCTTGACATCTCTGCTGAAGCTGGCCTTGACATCACTGGGCCAGTTTACACACCACCTGGATTGCTGTGGCTTTATGGCACATCTTAACATCTAGCACGAGGAGTCCCTTGCTTTACTCCTTTGAAAGGATGAATTAGTCATTTATACACCTTCATCCAGCTGTAGAGATTTTATAAAGTTTAAAGTCCACCCTCCCCCCTAAAAAAAGTAACTAGAATTTTTATTGGGATGGCATTGGATGCATTGATTAATTTGGGAAGAATTAACATATGAAGTTATCCAAAATCAGAGTCTAAAATCTCTCTTCATCTATGCAGGTTGTCTTCTGTGACCTTTATTAGAATTTCCCATACAATGGTCAAGACATCGTATCCTCTTGTGAGAAGTTGGTGCATTACTTTTACACGTAGAAGGGCGTGAGGTTTGGCATCATCCATCCAAAAGACAGCGCAGCCTCTTAGACCCCCTAGGCCTCTGTCCTGCAGCTCTACCTGGCCACGGGCCAAGTGCGCGTGTGTATATTTTATAGCACATTCAAGCAATGGAAGATGGCGGAATGTTCCCCAGCATTCACAGGAGGACGTCCAACAACCTCTGAGAGTGTTGTGGCGTGGAACCCCCGGGGTGCAGGGAGGCTGGGGAGGGCATCCACGTGGCGTGGGGAGCACGTGTCTGCAGGCTACCTCTGCGTCCACAGCTGTGTCTCCGCACAGTGACTGAACGCAGTCCTGGGCCACACAGCCACGTCCGGTCAGTGTGGGGCCTCAGGGACCACAGGGGTCCTAAAAGATGATAACGCTGGAAAATTCCCACCCCCTAGAGACAGCACAGGGGCCATGGGGTGGCAAAACAGCGCCTGGCTGGTGTTCGTGGTGATGTTGGTGCCACCACGCAGCCTGGTGCTTAAGGATGGTGAAACGTGGCCGTGTGGCCGCTGCACCTTATGCTCTGGGTGTTGTCACCTTCTACTATTTTTTTTTTTTCTTGTTTGGTACCGGGGATTTAACTCAGGGGCACTTGACCACTGGGTCACATCCCCAGCCCCTTTTTGTATTTTATTTAGAGACAGGGTCTCACTGAGTTGCTAAGTGCCTCGCCATGACTGAGGCTGGCTTTGAACTCGCCATCCTCCTGCCTCAGCCTCCCAAAGTGCTGGGATGACAGGCGGGTGCCACCACACCCGGCTTCACCTTCTACTTATTAAAAAAAAAAACTTACAGCTGGCTGTGGGACAATATGCCACCCTGTGCAGGCAGCAGCCTCGCGTGGCTCGACAGAACCGCGAGCCGCAGGAGCAGCAGGCGACACCGTATCTGCTCACCACACAAGTGCAGCCAGCTGTGCGTCTCGGGCTGCATCAGCCACACTGCATGACTGTTCCCACGGACGGACGGACGAGGCGGCCTGATGACAGACTTCTCGGAACACATCCGCCCCTTAGGTGACGCATGATGGCACCTACTGTGGTCTGAGTGCCCTCTCCACGGCTTGTGTTGAAAGGCAGTTACCACGGATGGCATCTGGAGGAAGGGCCGTGGAGAGGTGATTAGAAGCCGGGCGAGGCTGGGCATGGCGGCATATACCCAGCCACTCGGGAGGCCGAGGCAGGAGGATCTCAAGTCAAGGCCAGCCCGGGCAACGTAGTGAGACCCTGTCTCAAAATAAAAACTGAAAGGGCTGGGGATGTGGCTCAGTGGGAGAGCCCCAGGTTCAATACCCAGTACCAATAGATTAATTAATTCATTGATTAAACAAAAGGCCTGGCGGGAGGAAGATGGCCTGCCTGATGTCGCTGTAGGCAGAGATTCCCAGAATGCAGCTGGGTGAATTTGTAGAGATGAAGAGGAGACTTCTGGGAGGAGGACAAAGAGCCGGTCACTCCCTCATGCGGTCAGAGCGTCTCTAGAGATATGGGGTCGTGCCCACAGACCCTCTGGCAGAAAGTCACATTTAAAACCCCAAGGTGTAGCCACCATGACAGGCGGTGTACACTAGGGAGTTTGTCCTACACCCTGCCATCATGGGATTCACGGGGCCAGGGGCTGGGGACAGTATACAGCTTGGAATAAAACCCCTCTAGGTCCAGACTCCACTGCCCCACCACCCAGTTCCATTAGGTGGGTGTGGTTGTTACAGCAGCTGACATTAATCACCCTGACTGATACCTAGATGTGCACCTTTGACAGAGGATTCATTTGTTATTGGTGGAAATTCCGACTGAATAAGGAATCAAAATTCACTCTGAGGAGAAACCGCCCTTCAAACAGCTCCTCAAGTCTTTGACCCTGTCTTCCACCACATCCCTCTGCCTGGCAGAGTCCCGTGTCTGGGAACAGCACACCTGGAAGGTCCCCTCAGGTCAGGCCTGGCATGTGACAGGGCTGCATTAAGTCAACAGCATCCTGAGTGCCCCTCCGCACCAGGTGCCCAATTGAGCCTGCCCATGTTACAGGCTATGTGCTAGTCAGCTCTCTGTCTCTGTGACAAAATGCCCGAGAAAATCCACTTCTGAGGAGAAAAGGTTTATTTTGGCTCGCGGTTTCCGAGGCTTCACAACCTGGTAACTTGTTTTGGGAATTGTGGTCACACAGCACGTTAGGGTGAGCAGGGGAGATCTGTTCATCTCATGCCACCCAGGAGGAAAAAGAAGGGGCCAGGGTCATGGTGTCCCCTTTGAGGACTCACCCCGGGGACCCCGCTTCCTTCCACCAGGCCCTACCTCCTGAAGGATCCACCACTCCCAGGAGTGCGCATGGGCCTGTGCAGGACATTTAAGGCCCAAACTGTAACCTTCCACAGCCCCTCCTCCTTGCAGACCCTCATCGTCACAGGCCTCCAGGCCACGCCATTCAACGCTGCACCCTGTGACAGAGCCGCCTGATTGTGCAGTGCTCGGGCTTCGCAACTGCACAAGGCCCTCCTGTCGTTTCCTAATTTCACTTCCTAACTCCACAAAGCTGCAAGTTCCTTCAGGACAGAAAGGATGTGTCTTTTTCACGGCTGTATTAAATAGTGTACCTGTCGAAGCAGTGGCGGCAAGCAGGAGTGGGTGAGTGGCTGCCACCCAGAGGAGAACACAGGGGAAAACTCCACCCCGTGGGCTCGGGGAGACCGCGCAAACATCCCTGGCAACACAGGAGAGGGGGCTGGGTTGCACACAGTGGTGAGTCAGAATGCAATTTCCTGTAAATAGAAGAAGCCCAGCTGGCCGTGATGTCCAGACGTTCAGGTCTCTTTGTCTCGCGAGACAGAAACTTGGAGACCTTTCTATCTTCCCACCCCCCATGCTTAGCATGTTGGCCTTCATCCTCATGGGTGCAAGATGGCAGCTGCTCCTCCAGCCATCACACCTGCCTGGGTTCCAGGCAGATTGGAAAGCAAAAACAATGGGGGCAGAAAGCTGAGGCAGCGTGCTGGCCGGCGTGTTCCGCTGCTTCCCTGGAATCACGTTGGAACTGGATCCTCCGTGCGGATGTCCCCAGAGCAGGAGGGGAAGATCGGTTAAACCCCCGCAGGGCCTCCTGGGGCACAGTGGGCCACTGAGACCTAGCCCCCATCGTCACAGCCAGGCGGCCTCTCTGGACCTCTCTCTGCTGCCCGCTCCCACCTTGGCCACCACCTCCCCAGCCCTGGCTGCCTACCTACCACTCCTTAGGACCCCTGTGAGCTCACTGGGGCACGGCTGGGAAGTCCAGGAGACCCTCCCCTCGAGATCCACGTTGCCGTCGCAGGCGAGAAGTTCTCTCAGCCTCATAAAGATGCGTCCCCAGGCTCTAGGGAGCACGGCACGGGCATGTCGGGGCTCACTGTCCTGCCAACTGCAGCAGCACCGGGGGACGCTCGGTCGGCAGCCCAGCTGGGACGGGACACTCCAACCCCATCCCCTTGGGGTCCCTGCTAGTGTGACGGGGACACATCCCTCTGCCGGGCACGGTGGCGCACGCCTGTAATCCCAGCGGCTCAGGAGGCTGATGCAGAAAGATCGTGGGTTCAAAGCCAGCCTCAGCCATGGCGAGGCACTTAGCAACTCAGTGAGACCCTGTCTCTAATAAAATACAAAAAAATGGCTGGGCATGTGGCCCAGTGGTCGAGTGCCCCTGAGTTCCATCCCCGGTACCTCCCCCACCAAAAAAAGACTCCCTTTCTGATGATCTGAGCAGAAGAGAAAGGCTTTTTTTTTTTTTTTTTTTTTGGTATTGGGGATTGAACTCAGGGGCACTCGACCACTGGACCACATCCCTTTTTTTTTTTTTTTTTTTGGTATTTTATTAGAGACAGGGTCTCACTGAGTCACTAAGTGCCTCGCCATTGCGGAGGCTGGCTTTGAACTCGCGATCCTCCTGCCTCAGCCTCCCAAGTGCTGGGATTAAGGCGTGCACCACCGCGCCTGGCAAGAGAAAGGCTTTCTAAAGAAGAGTTTGGGAGTGACAGGGGACAGCAGTGGGGAGCATGTGCCGTGGGAAGCACGGGGGCCACAGGAGGACCAGCAGGCAGAGAAAGGCGAGGACTTCCGAAGGCAAAACGAGGGAGTTACACAAGACAGTGCAGGACGAGCCTCCCGGGCTGCAGCGGCTGCGGGAGGCTGGCGGCAGGTTCTGGGCAGACGTCCTCTGCCTGGCAGAGTGGCCTTGTGCCAGGCTGCCGTGGCTCTCGTGCAACTTGTGGTTCTGGCAGCGTCTCTTGGGATCTCCCTTGTCCCCAGGCAATACACGTGAGGGTCCCTTCACGGAGGCCAGCGCGTGAGTGACCCCACCAAACTGCGTGGTGAGATTTAGTCCCTGGTGCTCAGACCAGGTGGGACCTAGAAGAGGTGATCCACGGGCTAGATGGGCTGCCTTAAGAACAGGTCTCAGCGGGCGCCTGTAATCCCAGCACTTGGGAGGCTGAGGCAGGAGGATCGCCAGTTCAAAGCCAGCCTCAGCAATGGCAAGGCACTTAGCAACTCAGTGAGACCCTGTCTCTAATAAAATACAAAAAAGGGCTGGGGGTGTGACCCAGTGGTCAAGTGCCCCTGAGTTCGATCCCCGGTACCCAAGAAATAAAATAAAATAAACAAATAAAAGTATTGTGTCCATCTACAACTAAAAAATATATTTAAAAAAATAAAAGTATATTTTTAAAACCTCCCCAGCAAGAACACCCTGCTCATCCCCAGCAGTGGACGCCTTGCGGGTGTCCCCAGCCCTCGTGTCCACAGAGCTCTTCTGGGCCAGCCTGGTGTCAAGGCCAGGAACAGCCTTTGAGACGGGAGGCGGGCAGGTAGTGGCATCGTTTGGATAACATTTTTCTTGTCCCTTAAGAAGATTTTTCTTTTGTGGGACTTTATTTCTGTGCCTTTGTTACAGATAGTCCAGGGTCCTGGGCGGCAGCTCTCCTCCTCTGGCGTCTCCTTGGGCATGAGCTGGGAAGGGACATTGGTGGCCTCCCTGGGCCCTGCGCAGGCACCAGCCCCTGCCCCTCTGGGCTCCTCTCGCCCACAGCCCCGGGCCTGGCGGTGCAGCCATGGCACACAGAGGGATTGCAGCCGTCCTACGTGACCCATGTCGTGTCCTGGGGCCGCAGGGGACAGAGGAGCTGCACCCTCCGCACCCCAAGGCAGAACGAAGCAGAGGAAACGAGGAAGCAGACGGGCCTTCCCCTGGTGTCTGAGGGCCCAGTTCCTGTCTGTCCTCCATGCAGCCAGCGGGGCGATGGCATGGGAAGGACAAGCCACGGGGAGCCCGGCCGCCTGGCGGTCGCCATGGAGGGCAACAGGCCGCGGGGCGTGGAGGGGAGCCTAGCCCTCCTGGGCCCTGGGCATCCTGATCACGCTGTACTCCGGCACCTCCGCGGGGGGCCTCTGGGCGGGAGCCCCGTTGGCGTGGGAATCCTGCTTCTGCCCGTCGAACGCCACCGAGGCATAGTGAAGGTCCTCCCTGGCACACGCCTGCAGAGAGAGCCCAGCCCAGGAGGGAGGAGGGGGACAGCTGAGGGGCCCTGGGGACCTCCACTGTGCAGGCTCCAGCCTCCCCGCTGTCCTGGCCTCCTTTTCTCTACAGAGCTGGTCTCGGCGATCCTGCCAGCCCCGCTGTCCCACCCCGCCTGCGCGTGCCACAGCACCAAGTCCCTGGACACCAGAGTTGGGGACCCTCAGAGCCGACCTTGTGGGTCCGTTCATTCTACAGACAGGACACTGAGGCCCTGAGAGGGCTGCAGACTTGGTGGGGCTCCCCGGGACGTCCCGGCCACCATGCAGGGTGGGTCCCTTTCTGAGGACTCAGAACCTCACAGGCAGAACACCGGGCCCTCTAGGAGAGCCTGGCTGGCCCCACAGACCCACCCTGAGCGTGCTATGCCAGGGGACGCAGGTCCTGACTTGTCCCAAGCAGGCAGAAGAGTAAGGCTGTGCCCTCGGCCACGTGCCACCACTAGTCACCACATGGGACGAGCGAGGCTGTGGCTAGTCTCAGACCTAGCTAGCGTGTGGCCGTGTGGGCACGAGCATGTCACACGGGGAGGAAGCTGGCCTTCAGGTGCCTGGCCAGGAGCCCCCGCGGGTAACGAGATGCCAACAGCTGCTCAGAGGCCCAGCCATGTCCCACCCGCATGGGACAGCTGACAAAGGGTGGGGCACGACTGGGGGCTGGAGGGGGACAGCAGAGCAGCCCTGATTCCCCCACAGGGCGCAGGTGCCAGGTTGGGCACAGAGCTGGGCCACTTTCCCAGAGCAGACCAGGTGCCACCACTGAGGCGCACTCCAGGGCTCCCAGGGCCGGGGAGGGGGCTCCGAGGTCTCCCCAGGCAGCCCTGCTCTGCAGCTCAGACCTCTCCCCAGTCTCTGCTTGAAATCCCCCACCGGCGGGTGGGCCACGCCCTGGGGAGGTCACCCATGCCATTATCCCATTTTAAGGTCAGGGACAAAAACCTGAACAGCAGAGCTGATGTCCGAGAGATGACCAGGACCCTCACGGGGAGAAACTGTGAGCTTTGACCGTGGCTGCGTGGTACGCAGTGGGAGCTTAATAAATGCTGTAACTTATTGACTGTTGAGGCCATCGTCACTGGCCACCATCATGGCCCTTCCTGACCCCACCCCAGCGCACGGACACCAACCTCTTCTAAGGGCGGATTCCACACTTGCCCCGCCTCCTTCCCCACGCCCACCCCGCCCCACGTGGTAGCCCAGGCCCCGCCCCGCGCAGGCGCAGCTCACCACCGTGCTGTACTCCACCTCCGCCCGCCACGGGGACGCCGGCTGTTCCCGCAGGGACCACGTCTGCAGCTTCAGCTCCGCGTAGTGGGGCTCACTCTCGGCAGCCTGCAGGGGCCAGGAGGTGTCCCGGAGCCCTCCTCTCCCTGCCTCTGTCCCTGGCTCCCCTTCCCCCCAAGCTCCAGGTGCCGCCCCAGACTTCCCGGGGTCTCCTGCACCTCCCCTAGGCAGTGAGCGCCCCCCAGGGAACGCCCCTGCCCCATTCCACTTGCCCCAGGGAGGGACTGGGGACAGCCTGATGACCAGATGACCAGACCTCAGGAGTCACTCCTCCCGCTCTGGGGAGCTCCTGCCTCTCCATCTGTGCTCCAGGGACCGCCCAGCTGCACCCCGACATCTTCCACGCTGCCCTGCTGCCCGGCCACCTGACGCCCCTCCTGCCACGGCCCTCCTTACCTGCCTGAGGCTCCGGGACGCGCCTGAGTGCTCACCAGCTGGGGACGAGAAGAAGAGAAGGCAGTGAGCCAGGGTGGGGACCCCTGGAGAAGGCCTGGCCCCTCTCCCCTCAGACCTCAAGCGCGGGGGAACCAGCGTTGCCGAAGGAATAAGGAGTGCCCCGGGGCCTGCAGGGAGGAGCGAGTGGCCAGCGGCTGAGTGGGCAGCGGACCGTCGGCTGGAGGGGAGGCGCAGGCTAGTTCTCAATCCAGCCTCTCACCCGAGGTCATGGGGTAGCCACGGGCAGCAGAGGAAGGGCGTGCCCCCAGGACCTGCCCCAGGCGGCACCAGACCTTGTGCTCCAACCCCCAGGGCCCCGGCCCTCCCTGAGGCTGCGGGGAGGCCTGGCAGCCTGCGGTGGCCGCTCAGGCCTGTTCCACCGTGGCTCTGGCTCCTGCCACGTGGCTGTAGGTGCCCTGCCTTTGAGCACAGCCACATGCACCCTGACTTCTCAACCCCGGGCCTGGGGGGCTGACGGGCAGCGGGTAACACGTGTGTAGGTCCACAGCCAGGCCCCCAGAGCCCACTGCCCTGCGTGCTGCAGGGACACTGCAGGGCGCCCCGGGGTCAAAGGGCAGCCACCACAGTTGGGAGACCCACGCCCACAAGACAGCTAGCATGCGCCCAAGTCGTCAGCTGAACCGAGGACAGCAACCGGGCGGACGCTTGGGACATGAGCACAGTCTGTTCTGAATGCTGCAAGCAGGCCCCACGCCACGCCTGGGACAGGTGCTCTGGGGGAAGCAGGAAGGGGCTAGTGGGAAGATCCAGCCCAGCACCAGGGAGGAAGGTTTGCAGGCAGCGGCTGCCCAGGGACCCAGTCTGCACTGGTCACTAGGATGTCCCCAGGCCCAGCACCGGCCCTGGCACACACACCGCAGGTGCTGAGGACGGCTCTGTGTGAATGAATGGGTGACAAGAGGAAGCTGGGAAGAGCTGCAGATGGGTGACCACACAGATGGCACATGTCCGGCTGAGGGCAGAGTGGCAGAGGGGGCAGTGGGAAACGGCCCCAGGCAGAGTCAGGAGGAGGGGCGGGGCTGGGCACTTGGAAAGCCAGGGACAGGACCGGAGCCAGGGTTGAACAGAGAGCCTTTCTCCCATGACTGAGGATGCAGTCAACAAAGTATAACACACCCATTCTCTGATGAACAACGTAGCCGTGGTTTCTAGAATGTTTAATAGCAGGGGAAATGGTACAGTATGTTAAGTGCGAAATTATAGGTCTTAGAGTTCTTGCTATGAATCAAATTCTTTAAGGAATCACCTCTGCATTTGCAGTTTAGAGAAAAGGCAGGGGCGGGGGCGGTAGTGCACGCCTGTAATCCCAGCACTTTGGGAGGTTGAGGCAGAAGGATCGCGAGTTCAAAGCCAGCCTCAGCAATGGCGAGGCACTTAGCAACTCAGTGAGACCCTGTCTCTAATAAAATATAAAAAAGGGCTGGGGGAGCTGGGGTTGTGGCTCAGCGGTAGAGGGCTCGCCTAGCATATGTGTGGCCCGGGTTTGATCCTCAGCACCACGTAAACATAAATGCATTGCCTTGTGTACAACTAAAGCAAATAAATAAGTATTAAAAAAAAAACAAAAGTCTTCAACCAGGGCTGGGGCTGTAGCTTAGTGGCAGAGCAATGGCACATGTGAGGCATTGGGTTTGATCCTTAGCAGCACATAAAAATAAACAAATAAAATAAAGGCATGCTGTCCATCTACAACTACAAAAAAAATAAATAAATAAATAAATAAATAAAAAAGGCAGCCGGGCGCGGTGGCGCACGCCTGTAATCCTAGCATTTTGGGAGGCTGAGGCAGGAGGATCGCGAGTTCAAAGCCAGCCTCAGCAATGGCGAGGCACTTAGCAACTCAGTGAAACCCTGTCTCTAAATAAAATTACAAAAAAGGGCTGGGGATGTGGCCCAGTGGTCGAGTGCCCCTGAGTTCAATCCCCGGTACAAAAAAAAAAAAAAAAAAGAGTGTAGACTGCAGAGTCCCTGGGTCACTGGTAAAGGTGGGGAAACAGGCCTTGAATGTCAGGGGCTGGACTTCTCTGGGAGGTGGGATTTTTTGTTGTTGTTGTTTTGTTATTTTCTGCAGGGAATTTACTCACTTCTTTTATGCTTTTATTAAGTTTCAAGTTCCCTACAGTCATCATATAACCCTCTTTTGTAGAGGAAGAGGCTGTTTGAGGAGCCAGAGCCTTTCTAGGTGAAAGGGCACCGGGGAGCTCGCTGGGACCCACAGGACGGACCGGAGCCGCCCGCTGGGGAATCCCCCTGTGGTGAGCAGTGTCCGCGCAGCCTGGGAGGGACCAGAAAACTACCCCCGTGAAGCAGACGGGCAAGAGGAAGCGGTTCTGTTTCCATGATCTGCACAGATGCTGAGGCCCCCCAGGAGAGGCCCCCCAGGAGAGGCCGAGGTGAGAGTGAGGCAATGTCCCCCTGGTCCCTACAGCATCCACCCACTCGCCCTGCAGCTGTGGAACAAAGTCACCCCTCTCTGCCCCCCAGCCTCCCTGCTGTCCCCAGAGGCTTGGGACCACCCTGAGAACCCTCCCCTCACAGAAGCGCCGACTCAGCACAGGGAGGGAACTGGAGGCTCTGGCTACCCCCAGGCAGAAGCTGGCTCCCCTGGAGATGGCTGGTGGCCTCCAGCCAGTAACCGGAGGCCCCACCTCTGTTGGTTCTTCTGTTCCTGACCTATTTAACTGGCTCCTCTGGTGTTTATTGAGCACCTACTTCCTGAGTGCCAGACTCAAGGGGCCCCACACGTGTCCCCTCCATTAATCTGAGCTCAGAGGGGGACGAGACCAGGATGCCTGGAGCTTCCTGGGATGCTTGTCGTGACTGCAGATATCAACACGTCCATCCGACAGATACCAAGTGTGCCCCGGGAGTCACGCTCCCTGGCCTGGAGGTGTGCATTGGCTGGGGGGACGCAGGCAGGGACAGGGGACGTCAATCTACTTCTAGCCCAGGTGCAGAGGGACGTCCAGGAGGGACCCAGGCCCTCTTAGGGGGCCCAGGGAAAGGGCATCTAAGGGCAGTCTTTGGAGCCCAGAAGGAAGGAGGCGGGGAGAGGGCGGGCGAGGCCCTCCGTGCACCTTGAGCAAACCCAGGAGGAGGCTGAGGCTGCCCTGTTCCAGGAGGGGCCTTCCAGGGACTGAGGAGTGGTGGTGGGGGGGGGAGGCCCCGACTGTCCCCTGGGGGCTGGATTGGGGACGGAGGCATACAAAGGGCTTAGACAGAAGAGGGTGCTGCCCCAGGGGGCTGTCCCCAGGCCCCTGGCACAAAAGGGAACCACCTCCCACAGCCTGCAGCCCGCTCCCGGGAGCATGTCCTCTGGGGCCTGCCCCAGGCGGGCACTGGCCGTCCATGTAGAGAGCGAGGACCTTGTTGAAGACAGGCATGCGCAGGGCCTTCCCTGCTGGGGCCACTCACCTTTGACCCGATTCTGCAACCTCCTCCAGACCAGCAGCGAGGAGCCCACCAGGAGAAGCAGCAGGAGGGCCAGCAGCAAGAGCAGCACCAGGAGCCTGCGGGCGGGAGGAGGGCCAGGCGGTGCTGGGCAGGGGCTCCCTCACCGAGCTGCCTCCCCGGCCCTCCCGGGCTTCTTCTTCTTCTTTTTTTTTTTTTTTTTTTTTTTTTTTTTGGTACCTGGGAATGAGCTCAGGAACACTCGACCACTGAGCCACATCCCCAGCTCAATTTTGTATTTTATATAGAGTCAGGGTCTCACTGAGTTGCTTAGTGCCTCACAGTTGCTGAGGCTGGCTTTGAACTTGCGATCCTCCTGCCTCAGCCTCCTGAGTTGCTGGGATTGTACAGGCATGCACCACTGCACTGGGCTCCTTCCCTGACTTTTTAAATAGATAAAGTCTTTTTTGTTGTTGTTGTTTTTTGATACTGCAGATTGAACCCAGGGGTGCTCTACCACTGAGCCACATGCCCAGTCCCTTCTATTTTTTGAGACAAGGGCTGGCTAAATTGCTGAGGCTGTGCTTGAACTTGTGATCCTCCCACCTCAGCCTCTTGAGTCTCTGGGAGTATAGGCATGGGCCACTGTGTCTAGCCAAGTCAAATTTTTAAAAGAAGGTAGACAAGCCTGGTGTGGTGGCACACGCCTGTAATCACAGCAGTTTGGGAGACTCGGACAGGAGGATAACTAGTTCAAAGCCAGCCTCAGCAATAGCAAGATGCTAAGCTACTCAGTGAGACTCTGTCTTTATTAAAACACAAAATAGGGCTGGGGATGTGGCTCAGTGGTCGAGTGCCCCTGAGTTCAATCCTCGGTACCTAAAAATAAATAAATAAAGGAGACAGCAGTGGGACACAGTGGTGCACACCTATAATTCCAGCAAGTCAGGAGGCTGGGTAAGAAGGATCATAAATTTGAGGCCAGCCTCAGCAACATAGAAAGACCCTATCTCAAAATTTAAAAAGGCTGGGGATGAAGCACAGAAGTAAAGTGCCTCTTGGTTCAATTCCCAGTACAAAAAAAAAAAAAAGGAAAAGAAAAGGTAGCACGATGTCTCCTATCTACACACCCACCTACATGTCCCCAGTCCTTGCAATTGTGATCACGGTGTGCTTAAGAACTCTCCAGAAGCCGGGCGCAGTGGCGCACGCCTGTAATCCCAGCACTTGGGAGGCTGAGGCAGGAGGATCCCAAGTTCAAAGGCAGCCTCAGCAATGGTGAGGCACTTAGCAACTCAGTGAGACCCTGTCTCTAATAAAATACAAAAAAGGGCTGGGGATGTGGCCCAGTGGTCAAGTGCCTCCGAGTTCAATCCCTGGTACCAAAAAAAAAAAAAAAAAAAAAAAAGAAAGAAAGAAAGAAAGAAAAAGAACTCTCCTGAGACCCAGAGACCCTCTATTCACAGACAAGCGTGCACGAATGTGCAGGGCTGGGGAGACAGGAGACCGAGCACAGTGGTAGGAAGCTTCCAACCACACACCAGGTCTGGTTCCATCCCCACATCAAAAAGAAACAAAGATGGGGGCTGGGGTTGTAGCCCTTGCCTAGCACACGTGAGGCAATGGGTTCAATCCTCAGCACCACATAAAAAATAAAACAAAATAGATTTTTTTAAAAAAGTTATTATAATAAAAAGAAGAAACAAGGGTGTGTGTGTGTGTGTGTGTGTGTTGTGTGTGTGTGTTTCCCTTCCTTTTTCATAAAAAGAAGGCAAAGTATAAACACCATTCTTGTTTTACTAAACAGTGCCTCTTAGCAATCTTCCCAGTCAGTGGATAAAGAAATCCTAATCCTTCACTCTTTTGTATAGCTGCATAATATTTCATCACATGGATAGACCACAAGTCCTTTAACTGTCCCCTCTTCATGGGCATTTCCCCCATTGTTTGGTGTGGTTCCTAACGTTGCTGTAATAAATCACCCAGTAGCTCCACCATTCCACACATGGACACATAGCAGTAGATTTACTGTGACAATGACACAGCTAAGTTTCAAGTCCTTATGTGCTTGGGTCTTTCTTCCATACCTTTGCATTCATAATTTTCAAGTGTGTGTGTGTGCACACGTGAGCATGTGTGTGGGGGGTGCTGGGGGTGGAACCCAGGGTCTTCCTGCAAGCTAGGCAAGCACACTACCACTGAGCTACACCCCAGGTATAGTCTTTACTTAAAGATGCCCCCCACCGTCCCCAACACACACACACTGCACAAGCTTCAGACCCCACAGGCGCCCCTGAGCTCCTTGCCCCTGCGCCTCTGCAGGATAAACTTCTGGAAGCGGCATGTTTGAGGCCCGAGTTTTGCCTGGCCTGCTGTCAGCAGGTGGCGGGCTCGGCAGGGAGAGCGTGAGGGCTTTGGGGTGTGGAATAGTAAAGTCTGGCTGGCCTCTGCCCCTGGGTCCCGGGAGGGAGGTTGTCAGTCTGGGAATTTCCCTGCACAGGAGCAGCCGAGCTGTCCGTGCACCACACCTGACTTCTGCTAAGAGTCCTGGTGACAGGAAGCTGCCCCCCACCATGTGGTCACAGATGCTGCAGGGACTCTGACCTCCAGGGAGGGAGGGGCTGGAGCCCGAGTCCAGTCACGCGGCCAGTGTCCTGAAACCTCAGTAAACACCTGGACATGGCAGATGGGAGGAGCTTCTGGGGCACAGACACACGGAGGTCCCTGATCCCACCCCGAGAGAGCCTGGGAACTCTGTTTGGAACTCTCGCAGACTGCACCCTCGTGTCCCTTCATTTGGGGACCCTGATCTACATCCTCCATGATAAAACTGTCATCTTAAGCCGGGCGCGGTGGCGCACGCCTGTCATCCCAGCACTTGGGAGGCTGAGGCAGGAGGATCACGAGTTCAAAGCCAGCCTCAGCAATGGCGAGGTGCTAAGCAACTCAGTGAGACCCTGTCTCTAATAAAATACAGAAAAGGGCTGGGGATGTGGCCCAGTGGTCGAGTGCCCCCGAGTTCAATCCCTGGTTTAAAAAAGAACACTGTAATCTTAGTATGTTTTTTGCAGAGCTCCGAGTCTATGAACCACTGACCCTGAGGGGCCATGCGAGCCCCACACTGCAGCCAGTGGTCAGAAACACTGTGACCTGGGCTGCCCCAAAGTGCAGTTGGCGTCTCCATGAGAGGTCCTGGGGTCAGAGCCCTTAACCTGTGGGGTCTGCGCTGACCGCAGGTGGCCAGCACCAGGAGCAAACTGCTGCCCCTCGGTGAGGTCAGAGTGGGGAGTCTGCGACCCCCCAGAAATGGCTTGTGCCTGCTTGCACTTTTCTCAGATTCTCTGGGAGGTTGGTGACCCTCCCCCCAAAACAAATTGAGACCCACTCAAATTAGAGGGGAGGGCCCCAGCCCCTGGGGTCACGCAGGCCCATGGGGCAGATGGCCCAAGCCTGCTCCGTGCGGTCTGTGGAGAGAGCCTGGGAGCAGGTCGGGGTCCGCGTGAGGACCTTGTCAGCGGCTCCTCGCCTCCCCCTCCCCCTCCCCAGCTCCTCCATGGCCTGAGCCCAGTCTTGAAGCCCCGGGCAGGTCCAGTGTGGCCTCAGCGACCCAAACCAGGTTACACAGACTGCAGCTTCCAACCCGGGCCTGGGGCCAAGGGTCAGCGGGCCCCGGCCAGCAGGGCTGTGATTCCCTCCCCCAAATGACCACACACAGCCCTGCCGTGTAGAAGACCCCAGTCGGGGACGAGGACGCCTTACTTTGGGCCCCGGCGATGGTGGAGGTTCTGGCTGCTGGAATCGGGGGCCGCACTCGCTGTGGCCAGGCTGGTGGGCGGCGCAGCTTGTGCTTGGGTGGCGGTTGTCAAGGTCTCCGCCGTAGTGACACTTGCACGTGTCTCTGTCGTTGGCGGTGCTGGTGGCAAAACCACAAATGAGACCCAAGGGTCTGTCCTCAACCACCCGCCACTGCCTGGTGCCTCATTGGTTTGATTTCAAGCCATCTGCTCCCTGAGGAGGGGCAGGGTGTGGCCCAGGCCGAAGTCTCCCAGGACCCTCAACAGGACACAGGTACCACCCCCAGCAGGGCTGAGTCCGTCCTGCTGTGAGGGCCATGGCCTCCTGAGGGCCCCAGCGTCACCTGACCACGCCCAGCCTTGTCCCCCTCCAGTCACAGCCACATGCTGCAGAGACGACTTGTCACTTGTCAGCGTGGCCTCTGCCCACGGCCCTGCACCACCAGAGTCTGCCCGTCCGGTCCCCAGGGCCCCGCGTGGGCACTCGCTCCCTGCCCTGCCCACGGGCTCAAGCCTCCTTCCTGGCCAGCACCTCCACAGGACTGGGGGCTGTCAGCGGCCCCCAGGTTCCCTCCCAGGCTCCGAGCTGCTTCTCTCCGATTCTCGCCCAGGGGTTCCGCCTGAGCCTCTCCAGGCAACCCGGGCACAGGGGCCAGGGTCTCACCTGGGAGCACGGCCACCTCAACCCCGAAGGAGGGGTCAAAGCCTTCGAGCCATGGCGTGTCCACCTGGCACTGGTAGGAGCCTGCATCCTGCAGGGAGAGGCGCTCCATGGTCACCGTGAAGCTGAGGTTGGCAGGGTGGTCGCTGAGGGTCGTCCGGCCGCTCCGCACCTCTCTATTGGAGTGATCGGTCTTCACGACATCATAACAAAACACAACTGACTTTTTGCACCAGGATTTGTTATTGTCCTTCAACTTCTTGTCATAGTGACACTGCACGCTCAGGGACCCTCCCACGGAGCCCGTCACCTTGCTGGGGCCTCTCAGAGGATCACAGCCTGAAAGACACAAGCCTGGACCCCAGGCCATGACAGATGGGCCTGGGTCGGGGTGGGCTGGGGTCAGGTCCTCCAGGAGACCCCCCTTCACCTCACCCCAGCACCCGCCCCCCCAGATCGCCCCTCGCCACCAGCCCCTTCTGCTCCTCCACCCCAAGACGCCGACACAGCAGCCCTCCCCCTTCAGCCCCAGTCCTCCCCCTCACCACTGACCCCCTGCGTCCAGAGCCCCAGGGCCATGAACACCTGCACCACTCTCCTGGGACGGCCACCCCGGCCCCGTGACTCTCAGACGTGGAGGAGCAGCCATGACGGAGCTGGCCCCAGCAGGACCCTGGGCCGGGGCAGCAGCAGGGCCAGGGCAGGTGGACGAGAGGCCTGGACTCCTGGCGAGCGTGCGGATGGTACATGAGGAGCAGAGGCTCCAGGACCTGCCTCTCAGCCCCCACCCCCCATGGCCCAGCCCTGGGGCCTCGTTTCCAAGGACACTCCTTCTTTGCTCCCAGGATTTACATCTGCATTTCCCCAAATGGCTCAGACACAAAGCCAAGGCCACCTCCAGGCAGAGGACCAGGCCAGCCTGGACCAGGGCTCCAGCCCAGGGCAACTGCGTGGGCACCTCTGTCTCGCCCTGGTGACCCTGTGACCAGGCCCAGACAGGCAGGGAGACGGCGGCACTGGGGGTGGCTTGCTCTCTACCTGGGACTGGCTGCTGCCACCTTCTTACCCTTTCAGGACCTCAGGCCTGCCCTGAGGCTGTGGACACTAGAGTGCAGAGCCCGGGGCCGCGGCCTCCTCCTCAGCCTTCAGCACCTGCTGCGCCTGCACAGGGAGGCCACTGTGGCCGCACCCTCAGAGCCCCGCTGCCCACAGCTGCCCAACATACCTCCATCCCTCTGCCAGGGCCAGCAGGACCCCTCTCCCAGCCTTGGCGTGAGGTCCCTGCAGAGAAGGCCTGTGACACTGTCATTTTGTGTCACTGTGTGACCATTAGGAGCAACTGCCCAGGTGAAGCCAAAGGGGCCTAGATGAGCCCGGGCCTGTCTCAGCTCTAGCTGCATGCTCTGTGTGCTCAGGGCAAGGACCTGACCTCTCTGAGCCTCAGATGCCAGCCACAAAGTGGTGGGTGACCATGCGGACCTGACATGGCATTGGGGGTTCCATTGAAGATCACGAGTGGCACTGGGGCCAGGACAGTGGGGGTCTCGCCCAGCATGCACCAGGCCCGGGTGCCACCAGCACCAGAAAAACTAAAGAGGGAGGAGGGACAGAAAGAGGCATCTCGGCTGTCAACTGTCTGCAGGTCGCGTGAGTGACGCACAGGAAATGCTGCTGTTCAACTGCCCCTGACCAGGAAAACAGCAGCTTCATGTGCCGTGACCTAACAAAACCATAACCCCTGTCTAGTCCAGATGAGAAATGGAGAGAGAAAACAATCACAGGCAGATTATGCACTCCTGTAATCCAGGTGGTTTGGGAAGCTGAGGCAGGAGGATCGCAAGTTCAAAGCCAGCCTCAGCAAGAGCAAGGTGCTAAGCAACTCAGTGAGACCCTGTCTCTAAAAAAGAAAGACAAAATAGAGCTGAGAATGTGGCTGAGTGGGAGAGTGCCCCTGAGTTCAATCTCTGGTAACCCCCCCCAAAAAAAAGAGAAATTCTCTCTAAATAAATGTGTAATCTGGATGAATGTGTGATTTTCCAGAAAAACACAAATCACTAAAATTGACACATATTAAGTACTTAATAGTCAATGCCAATTCCCAGCCCTCTTTCATCAAGATGGTATCCCTGGCCCGGTCCTAACACTGTCCCCACCTCCCCTGTCCCCTCCTCCTGCCCCCACCTCCCCTGTCCCCTCCTCCTGTCCCCACCTCCCCGTCCCCTCTGCTCCTTGCTGTGGTTGCTGGCTTCCCTCATCAGGGTCTGGGGGCTCACCCTGATTGTGGCCTCCCCCTCCCTGCCACACCCAGTCCTGTCTCTCGGGGTTGCTCTAAATCCTCCTTACACCTCAAGTCAAGAGAAGAAGAAAAGGAGGAGAGGAGGAGAGGGAGGGAGGAGAGGCAGGAGGAGAGGGAGGAGGAGAGGGAGGAGGAGAGGCAGGAGGAGAGGGAGGAGGAGAGGCAGGAGGAGAGGGAGGAGGAGAGGCAGGAGGAGAGGCAGGAGGAGAGGGAGGAGGAGAGGGAGGAGGAGAGGCAGGAGGAGAGGGAGGAGGAGAGGCAGGAGGAGAGGGAGGAGGAGAGGGAGGAGGAGAGGCAGGAGGAGAGGGAGGAGGAGAGGCAGAGGGAGGAGGAGAGGGAGGAGGAGAGGGAGGAGGAGAGGGAGGAGGAGAGGCAGGAGGAGAGGGAGGAGGAGAGGCAGGAGGAGAGGGAGGAGGAGAGGCAGGAGGAGAGGGAGGAGGAGAGGGAGGAGGAGAGGCAGGAGGAGAGGGAGGAGGAGAGGCAGGAGGAGAGGCAGGAGGAGAGGGAGGAGGAGAGGGAGGAGGAGAGGCAGGAGGAGGAGGGAGGAGGAGAGGCAGGAGGAGAGGGAGGAGGAGAGAGGCAGGAGGAGAGAGGGAGGAGGAGAGGGAGGAGGAGAGGAGGAGGAGAGGGAGGAGGAGAGGCAGGAGGAGAGGGAGGAGGAGAGGCAGGAGGAGAGGGAGGAGGAGAGGGAGGAGGAGAGGCAGGAGGAGAGGGAGGAGGAGAGGCAGGAGGAGAGGGGCAGGAGGAGAGGCAGGAGGAGAGGCAGGAGGAGAGGGAGGAGGAGAGGCAGGAGGAGAGGGAGGAGGAGAGGCAGGAGGAGAGGGAGGAGGAGAGGCAGGAGGAGAGGCAGGAGGAGAGGGAGGAGGAGAGGGAGGAGGAGAGGCAGGAGGAGAGGCAGGAGGAGAGGGAGGAGGAGAGGCAGGAGGAGAGGCAGGAGGAGAGGGAGGAGGAGAGGGAGGAGGAGAGGCAGGAGGAGAGGGAGGAGGAGAGGAGAGGGAGGAGAGAGGAGGAGGAGGGAGGAGGAGAGGAGGAGGAGAGGGAGGAGGAGAGGCAGGAGGAGAGGGAGGAGGAGAGGAGGAGGAGAGGGCAGGAGGAGAGGGAGGAGGAGAGGGAGGAGGAGAGGGAGGAGGAGAGGCAGGAGAGGAGAGGAGAGGAGGAGGAGAGGCAGGAGGAGAGGAGGAGGAGGAGGAGGCAGGAGGAGAGGGAGGAGGAGAGGAGGAGGAGAGGGAGGAGGAGAGGCAGGAGGAGAGGGAGGAGGAGAGGGCAGGAGGAGAGGGAGGAGGAGAGGCAGGAGGAGAGGGAGGAGGAGAGGGAGGAGGAGAGGGAGGAGGAGAGGGAGGAGGAGAGGCAGGAGGAGAGGGAGGAGGAGAGGCAGGAGGAGAGGGAGGAGGAGAGGGAGGAGGAGAGAGGGAGGAGGAGAGGCAGGAGGGAGGGAGGAGGAGAGGGAGGAGGAGAGGCAGGAGGAGAGGGAGGAGGAGGGCAGGAGGAGGAGGAGGAGGAGAGGCAGGAGAGGAGAGGGAGGAGGAGAGGCAGGAGGAGAGGGAGGAGGAGAGGGAGGAGGAGAGGAGGAGGAGAGGCAGGAGGAGAGGGGAGGAGAGGAGGAGAGGGAGGAGGAGAGGGCAGGAGGAGGAGGAGGAGGGGAGGAGGAGGAGAGGAGAGGAGGAGAGGGAGGAGGAGAGGCAGGAGGAGAGGGAGGAGGAGAGGCAGGCAGGAGAGGAGAGAGGCAGGAGGAGAGGCAGGAGGAGAGGCAGGAGGAGAGAGGCAGGAGGAGAGGGAGGAGGAGGGCAGGAGGAGAGGGAGGAGGAGAGGGAGGAGAGAGGCAGGAGGAGAGGGAGGAGGAGAGAGGCAGGAGGAGAGGGAGGAGGAGAGGGAGGAGGAGAGGCAGAAGGAGAGGAGGAGGAGAGGGAGGAGGAGAGAGGGAGGAGGAGAGGGAGGAGGAGAGGCAGGAGGAGAGGGAGGAGGAGAGGCAGGAGGAGAGGGAGGAGGAGAGGCAGGAGGAGAGGGAGGAGGAGAGGGAGGAGGAGAGGGAGGAGGAGAGGCAGGAGGAGAGGGAGGAGGAGAGGCAGGAGGAGAGGCAGGAGGAGAGGCAGGAGGAGAGGCAGGAGAAGGAAGAGGCCGGAGCACAGACAAAAGGGAAATCACCACCAGTCCCCGGAGTTTGTCTGTAACCTGGGTGAAACAAATTATTTTCTAGGGAAATACAAATGAGCAATATGAGGCAAAACTAGAGGGGCTTTTCAAAATAGACCAATATTAATGAGAGTTTTCGAAGAGTTCTCCCCACCCCATCCTCCCCACCCACCCCTCCACACACAACAAAAAGTGACCAAAGCTGCACAGGTTGACCAGATAGTTCTCTCAAACCTGCTGGCCAGGATGTGGCACAGTGTAGAGCAGTTGCCTGGCAACTGGGAGGCTGGGGGCTCGAGCCCCTGTACAAAAAGCAAAACCCCTTCAAGCTACACACAATTGCAATTCATTTAACTTTACAGGAAATACTGACTTAGGCAGATCCCTGTAAGCTTTTTCATGAATTCTGCATAATGTATTGAGACTAAATCTGGCCAAATCTCTGTGTGTGGGTGGGGATGGGGGCAGGGAAGATGGGTACTAGGAATTGAACCCTGGGACACTGGACCACCAAGTCACATCCCAGCCCTAAGAAAATTATATTTTGAGACGGGGGTCTCAGTAAGTTGCTGAGGCTGGCCTTGAACTTGTGATTGCCCTGCCTTACACTCCCCAGTTGCTGGGGTTACAGGGTGCATCACCACACCTGGGCCAAATCTCTTTCTATAATTCACCAGCTTAAAGAAGTAGTCCAAAGAAGAAAGAGGATCAGCTCATAGACCAGGAAAATCTCTGATTGCCTGTTGCGGTTGGGTTAAATGCTCTGTGGGGGCTGGAGTGCGGCTCAGAGGTAGAGCCCTTGCGGGCAGCACAGGGCCCTGGGCTCCATCCTCCACAGCAAGGGACGGGTGGGGGAGGAGGAAAAGCAAAGGAAAGGAAAAATTAAAAAAACTTCGTAATCCCAGCACTTGGGAGGCTGAGGCAGGAGGATCAAGAGTTCAAAGCCAGCCTCAGCAATGGTGAGGCACTTAGCAACTCAGACCCTGTCTCTAATAAAATACAGAAAAGGGCTGGGGATGTGGCCCAGTGGTCGAGTGCCCCTGAGTTCAATCCCCGGTACCAAAACAAAAAACAAAAAACAAAAAACCTGTTTGTGAACAGATGTGGTTGGACAGCTTCTGGGTTCCTCACAGTAGCACTGGCCATCGTCCCCTGAGCAGGGCCAGGCAGATGACCACAGCCACAGACACTCATTCGGCCTGACCAGGCCTGGGCTTAGGACACTCAGAGACACAGGTACCGGGAGGAGCCACCTGTCCTGGGCCCATGCAGACGCCGTGAGCACAGGAAGAGCCTGAGCGTCACAGAGACGCTGGCCACGAGGACACCGGCCCCAGTGAGCCCACAGCCGCAGCTCCCAGACACTGCGCTTACACTGCAGACGCTGCTAGGGAGAGCAGGACTGATCAGAGCAGCCAAAGGTCTAAACTATCCTAGCACCGTGAGACAGATGGGACGCATGCCCTGTCCTGGGACTCCCCAGACTGCACTGTGAGTGCTGCTGGGGAGGCCAGGGAGGAGGCCTGGTCCCTGCCTGGGGAGTCTCGGCCCTCCCAGCAGTTCTGCCTGGAGAAAGTCTCCTCCCTGCCCTCCCCAGGTCTCCCCAGCCCTGCCCACTGCCCTTCCCTCTCCTGTCCCCACCTCCCCTCCTGGGGGCCACTGACCCCCTGGGCCTCCACCAGGACTCTTCCCTCCCAGCCTCCAGCTGCACCTGCCTCTCCCTGAGACAGAGTCCTTCTCCCCTCATGCCCATCCTTCCTCTGCACCCCACCCTGGTGACCCTGGAGGGCCTCCCCCAACACCTGCCCCAGGTGTGCTCAGCGTGGCTCTCCCCACCTGCCCTGGCACCCCTGCCCTGCCCTTCTCTTCCTGTCCTCATCCGTCCAGACCTCTCTCAGTGCCCTCCTGTGCAGCCACCCTTTGTCCTGGCCCACGCTGGCTCGCCCCAGGTCAGGTGGGCTCAGAGCAGGGCGCCCTCCCCTTCCCTCCCAGGGGTGCTGTTGGTGAGGCCACCGCAGGTCCTGGGCAGGTGCACCCCATTCTGCGCCCGCACAGACACGTGCAGCTGGGGCTCCTCAGCTGACGCCTGCTGCCCCCCTGCCTTCCCTCCCCCCCCACACCCTCCTGGACAGAGGCCCCTCACCTGGGAGCCAGAGAAGCAGCAGAGCCCAAGGTGGCCAGGCAGCCAGGCCTCGGGGGCCCATTTCTCCTGCACCGATGTCACCCGGTGCGCAGGCGCCACTGGCCCCGAGGCTCCAGCCCCTGGGCAGGGTCAGTCTCCAGGCTCCGCTTCTGCTTTTCTCTGGGCCTGCTGCTTCCTGGTCTCCTTTAGTTCTGTTCCTGGGGCTGGGGAGGAAGTGGAGAAGCTGTGGGGCCAGGTGGCCCCCGACGTGGCCCTGGAGCTCCTGCTGTCCTGTGAAAGCCAGGGGGAGAAGGTGTGGGGGGTGGGACCCGCCTGGGCCCAAGCTGGCGGGACTGCTCTCACCCTCAGGCCTGCAGGGCCAGGCTTCCTGGTGGCCCTGTCCCTCCTCCTGGTCTCCCTGTGGTCAGGAGGGCACCAGCGGGCGGGGCTCGCAGAGCCTGCGACTACAGCACTGGGCCCTGCCCCCCCCGAGGCCAGCCTGGAACTCCCCTGCCATGACCCAGCTCTAGGCCTGACCCAGCTGGGCACAGTGGCCCTGGAATCCTGGATGGTTCCTGGTCCTGGAAATGTGTCCTCAGTCTGCCTGTGAGATCCCCAGGCCATGACCTGCCCTGCCTGCCCTGGAGCCCTGTGGCCCTGAGCCAGGACCCAGCAGGGCTGCAGGGACCCCCCTCCCCCACATGCCCGTGAGCACTGCCCCCAGCTGGCACAGAGGGACCCTGTGGGCACAGGTGCCTGATCCTGACGTGTCACTTGTCACCCAGCAGCTTGAGGTTTTGAAGACAGAGCTCCCACCCACAGGAGCCCACACTAGCTCTGAGGTCCCCAGAGAGCCCCTCCCTGCCGCTCCCCAGGGAGCTGCACTCCCCTCCCCCTGGCCACAGGAGACCCCGCCCAAGAGACTTGCAGGTTCTACTGCTGGAAGGTGGAGGTCACAGCCCGGCAGACCTGGGGGACGCTTTAGAATGGCCAGGCAAGTGACATGCACCTGTAGTCCCAGCTGCTCAGGAGGCGGAGTCGGGAGGATGGCTGGAGCCCAGGATTTCAAAGCCAGCCTGGGCCTCACAGTGAGGCCCTTCTCAAGAAACGAAAACAAGTTCTATGACCATGCCATGATCGATTCCCCAGCCTGATAAGACCAAGGTGCTTTGGGGGTTCATCTTGTGGAGCCGATCGTGAGGATGTAGGAGAGGGGCCACATTCAGAGGTTGCCTGGCCTGCTCATGGAACATTCCCAGAAATAATGTCTGTGTGCACACAATCTCTCTCTCACACACACACACACACACACACACAGAGGATTGAACCCATTCCCAATGGTTTGTTTTGTTTTTTTTTTTTTTTTTTTTTTTTTTGACAGATTCTCACTAAGTTACTGAGGCTGGCCTTGAACTTGCAGTTCTCCTGTCTCAGCCCCCTACATTGCTGAGATTACAGGCATGTGCCACCACACCTGGCCCCAGAAATATATTTTTTTACTTGTACTACAATCCCAAAGACAATCCTGCGGGCTCAAGTATCCAGAAGACACAAAGAAGCAGAAAGGTCGGTGCTCGTGTGGCTTGTCCACTTGCCACCAAATGACCTTGGGCAGAACATGTGAGTTCTGCTCAAGGTCAATAACAACAGGTCCTCTGTGGGAACAAGTCACAAGATGGCTATGAAAACACTCAAGAGTGTTGCTCCTGGGCTGGGGTTGTGGCTCAGCAGTAGAGCGCTCGCCTAGCTCGTGCGCGGCCCGGGTTCGATCCTCAGTACCACATAAACATAAATGCATTGCATTGTGTACAACTAAAGCAAATAAATAAATATATTTTTAAAAAGTTAAAAAAAAAAAAAAAAAGAGTGTTGCTCCTGAATCAGTCTCTCTCCTAGGGGACGCGTCTCCAGTAGGAAGCTTGGGCGCAGTAGGGAGAGGGTGCCTTGCAAGTCGCCTACGAGATGCAGTCTCCTTAGGAACAGGGAGAGAAACGTCGGGACTGCTGCAGGAGGAACACGTCCAGGACCTGACCCTTGCCGTGCCTGGTGGTCCTTGTCCTTCGTCCCTGATCCCAGGTTCAAGAGAAAACACAGATGATGCAAAGTGACATCATGACCTCAGAACCCGAGGGGGCAGCACCTTCCACAGCTCCCTGCGCCCCTCACTGGCCAGAGGCAGGGTCGGAAGACAAACCCAAGAACCCCAGGGCTGAGCCCCCTTCCTGGGCAAGGAGGGGGACCCTCCACAGCCACAGAGCCTCTGACCCCAGTTCCAGTCTCTTCCCAGGGTGGACACACACGCTGGAGGCCAGGAAGGTGTTGGCAGGGGTGAGCGGGGGCCAGTGAGTCCTGCAGGCTGGAGGGTCCCCAGGAAAGGGCTGGGCGTGGGCAAGCTGGGGAGGCTCTGGGCAGAGCCCCGCCCTCCACGGCAGCCCAGTGGAGCCCCTCCCACCACCGCAGCCCTCCTCTCTCCTCCCTCCACCACTTCCTCTCCCAGGAAGTCCCAGGCAGTCTCTGGGAGGGCGTGACCTGTGGGTGTCCCTCCAGTGTAGCCAGAGCCCGGTGCCAGGCCCTGAGAAGCAGGAAGCAGGTTGGTGTGGTTGAGGCCCAGGGAGGCCCAGGCTGACAGCCGAGAGAGCGCATGGTGGCAGCTGAGAGTAACTGCCGGCCATCAGGGGCCTCCCCTGTGCCTCTGCTGTGGCCAAGTGCACACAACCAGGGGCGTCGCACCTGGGACACCCAGAGACACTCCAACCTGCAGGACACTGCCAGGGGAGCGCACCCCAGGAGGACAGCCAGAGGACAGAGGGCTCTGGTTCCTCTTCCCCACGGGTGGTGAGACCAGCTGGGGTGGCCTGACCCCGCCCACCCTCCTGCCCATGCCTGGGAACCAGGGCTGGGGGCAGCTCAGTGTCGGAGCCCTGCCCAGCACAGCAGGGCCCTGGTCAACCCTAGCACTGCAAGACCAGTCCAGAGAACAAAGGGAGAGGCCATGTCTGGGATCAGCCCCACCTGGTGACCTGTAACAGTGGTGCACTTAATGCTTCCAAGGTAGCCCTTGCTGCTCTGCCACTGCAACTTATTTTTATTTCTTTCTTTATTTATTTTTGGTATGGGGGAGGGTATTGAACTCAGGGGCACTTGACCACTGGGCCACATCCCCAGCCCTTTTTTGTATTTTATGAGAGACAGGGTCTCACTGAGTTGCTAAGTGCCTCGCCATTGCTGAGGCTGGCTTTGAACTCGCGATCCTCCTGCCTCAGCCTCCCAAGTGCTGGGATTATAGGCGTGCGCCACTGTGCCTGGCTTACATGATTACTTTGTAACTGACTGAACAAACAACCATTATTTAGGCTATAACAGTATAATTGACACCCAAAATATATGTGACTAGGTATGTGTCTGCATCTGAGAACTATATATGTCTAAGCTTTGTCTGTTACGTGAAAGTTTATAAAATGAAAGTTTATGTAAGTTTATGGGCAAGATAACAATAAGTGCTCTCTTTTATATTATCTGACATAGAAGGGCTACACTATCATTTGAAGACCCATCTTATATATTTTTGCTTTGACTAAGTCAATTTCTGATCATCAACACCGTTTCCTAAATGTCTAAGAGATTTAAGGCTATCCTTTGATTTTTCTTAACTCATAAAGACCTGTGGTTATTGTTACCCAACCCTCTGGATTCTAAATTGTACTTTAAAAGTCAAGCTTAGTTAAATGTAAAGTTAGGAGTGCACTTTGCCAACTTGGTGTTATCCAAACTAAAATTATCTGTAGCAAGTCTCAAATTTGTACAGAAACGACAGATTTGGTTGGTGTTTATTCATGTCATTTGGTGTTTTATAGCTGAATAAAGTAACCCTTGGAAGCCACCCGTGACTACTTGAGAGGTCTTCACTTGGTACCAAGCCATGGAGACTTTGGTTTTTTCCTTGGGAACTATCCCGGCTCTCCCGTGCACATCAGATTGCCCAAGGCATGAAATCTCTGTTTTCACCCTACTAGGGAGACCCCTCTAGTAGCTCCAGAGTTGGGTGTAACCCCTTGGGACCTGGATAGCCCACCCTCTACTTTATTTGGCAAAGAACATTCCATGGAAAACCTTTCATGTTCCCCCACATAGATAAAGCAAGCGGGGGCTCCCTCGCTCTCTTTCTAGAGTGGAAGCTTGATGCCTAAGATCTGCAAGCCGTCCTCCCCCCACGTTTTAAAAATTGCTTTCTGTGTCCTGTGGTTTTTGTGTGTGTGTGCTGCCTTCTCTTTCTTAGCCTTTATTTCACAATCAGCCCACTCCACAAAGAGGAACCCCAATTCCGTCGCCTGTGTGGGACGCAGGCAAGAGTAACCTGTTGTCAATGTTATATATACAATTTTGTGCTTCTCTTCACATTGGAATTGGAATTCATTCGTTTATTTTTAAAGATTTTTTTTTTTTTTTTTTTTTTTTTTTTTTTGTACCAGGGATTGAACTCTGGGGCACTCGACCACTGGGCCACAACCACAGTCCTTTTTTTGATATTTTATTTAGAGACAGGGTCTCACTGAGTTGCTAAGTGCCTCGCCATTGCTGAGGCTGGCTTTGAACTCGCATCCTCCTGCCTCAGCCTCCCAAGTGCTGGGATGACAGGCGTGCGCCACCGCACCCGGCTTTAAACGTTTTTTTTTTGTTTGTTTGTTTGTTTGTTTTTTAAGATGGACACAATATCTTTACTTCATTTATTTTTATGTGGTGCTGAGGATCGAACCCAGTGCCTCACACGTGCGAGGCAAGTGATCTACCGCTGAGCTACAACCCCAGTCCCTGGAATTGGAATTTAAATGCATTTTTGGAAGATAATAAGGAGATCCTGATCTATTTAAAAGTGACATTGTAAAACATGAAAGCATTCTGCCACTTTTTCCACAAAAGAAAGTTAAAAGCAAGCCGGGCGTGGTGGCGCACGCCTGTGATCCCAGCACTTTGGGAGGCTGAGGCAGGAGGATCGCGAGTTCAAAGCCAGCCTCAGCAATGGCGAGGCACTTAGCAACTCAGTGAGACCCTGTCTCTAAATAAAATACAAAAAAGGGCTGGGGATGTGACCCAGAGGACGAGTGCCCCTGAGTTCAATCCCTGGTACCACAAAAAAAAAAAAAAAAAAAAAAAAAAAAAAAAAAAAAAGTTAAAAGCTCTCTTAGCCTTTCTTTGATTCATGTTTCCCATGTGATGTTGCGTTGTGTTATTTGTGAACAGCCTGCCTTACCTGAGATAAGGCTCTGCCTCCCACCTTTCTCCATGTTAGAATAGCTCCAAATTAGACTTAAGCTCATTTAAAATTGTGTTCAAAAGATTGATTTTTTTTTTTTTTGTAAAGATTACTGTAATCTCAAACAGGGAATGTAATATGTAGCTAAGTAAAAGTTCAAGATTATAAAAGTGATTTTTCTTGGTTCATAGCTATTACACAAACTGAATATGTTTTTGCTCTGTTAATTTCATTTTGTATTTTCCTTTATAACTGTTGCCTGTTAGTGTTTTTGCAGAAGTTCTGTTTCTTTTTTTTTTTAATATTTTTTAAATATTTATTTATTTACTTTAGTTGTACACAATGCAATGCATTTATGTCTATGTGGTGCTGAGGATCGAACCCAGGCTGCGCACGTGCGAGGCGAGCGCTCTGCCGCTGAGCCACAACCCCAGCCCAGAAGTTCTGTTTCTTAAAAAAAAGAAAGAAAGAAAGAAAGAAACCAACATAGGTTAATTTGAGATAATAAGCTGTCACCTACAGGACAGATAGTATATAATGCTGACTTCCAGTACTAATACTAACCCCAATGAAACGAAAGGTGTATCTGTAAAATTATAGATATCGAAGTTATAACCTGTTGTTCCCTCTTCAAGATTAGTGAAACTGGTTTTAAACTGGGTGTTTAAAACCCAAAACTTGGAGACAAAGCCAAGGAAGTAAAAGGGCCAAGGAAAAAGCAGCCAACATTTTGCCCTTGCCCTCTAAGGTCAGGCAGGACCTAGACAACAATGCCCCCCGCCCCCCGGGCCCCGGGCCCTGCACCTCTGCATCATCCCTGCCCTCTGCACGCCGTGTCCAGTCCCCTGCCATCTGCCGCTGTGGACCTCTGGACTGCTCTGATGCTGAATGTCCTCACCTGTCCATGCCCCACCTGATCGAGAACAAGGACTCTGGGTTTCTCCCCCCAACCTCGCCCCCTCTCAGCAGGAAGTAGTTTGGAGATGTTGTCGCCCATTTTCCCACACAAATAGAATGTGGACATTGACAGTGAGGCGATGTAACAGTGTCCACTTTATGCTTTGAAGGTAGCCCTTGCTGCTCTGCCGCTGCAACTTATTTTTTTTAAATTTTTTTAAAATATTTATTTCATTTGGCGAGCTTTTAGTTGTACGCAATGCATTTTACTTTTACGTGGTGCTGAAGATCGAACCCGGGCCGTGCACGTGCTAGGCAAGCGCTCTACCGCTGAGCTACAACCCCAGCCCACTGCAACTTATTTTTAAAATGGACTTGTTTCTTTCTCTCTTCCTCTCTCTCTCTCTCTCTCTCTCTCTCTCTCTGCTCCCTAATGTCTTCCCCTCCCTAATCTCAGGGGAAACAGGGCTACCTTTCTTCCCCATGTTAGACATATTTATCTGTCCTTGAGCACGAACCCACCATAGGAATGAAGTAGTCCAGACTTTGGGGATGGCACCAGAAGATCTCAGAAATGACTGTCTCCCAAATTAAAAAGTGGATTACAACTCCAGCAGAGAACACGTGGGATGGAGCCTTTGAGTCACCTCTTTAAAAGCCCCTGTTCCTGCTGATGGGCAGAATCACCTTCTTTGGGACAGGCGTCCCCTGTGTTTCTCCTTTGCTAGCAAAGCCATAAACCTTCTTCTTCCTTTTTCTCAAAACTGTGTCCTTGTTATTGGATTGGCACCAGGGACAAGGACCGAGCTTTCAGCAACGGGCCCTGGAGGGGCCCAGCCACCTTGAGCACGGGTTCCAGTGCATCCCTCAGTCCCCGGACACAGTCCACACCTGCTGGTCATGGTGGCCATGACATGTCCCCCTCCTGTCCTGGGGGTGCTGTGGTCAGGATGGACAGAGAGGAACAGAAAACAACAAGCAGCCAGAGGCCCAGGGCCCTCTGCCGAGCTCAGCAGGGCTCCCTGGAGAGAGAGGGCTCTGGCTTCCACGTATCACCCTGCAGTTGGGGACTTGCCCAGTGGAAGTGGAAGGGAGGAGGGAGGGTGCAGCTCTTCCCCCTCGTTCCTCATCTCCAGCCTCCGGGCATCCCCCCCCTCCCGGGGCTCACACGCCACCTTCTCAGGAGACACCCCTGCCTCGGGGCCACCCCCAAGTCCCTGTCCCCTGCAGTGCTCATTTCTGCGTTTGATCACCTCACCCGGGTGCCCTGCACGCCCTCCAGCTCGAGGTGCGACTGCCAGGCTTTAGGAAGGCAAGGACCACAGAGGCCCTTCAGCCTCAGGCTCCCCCAGGAATAGGAGAGAGGTCCCAGAGCCCCTGCTCGGCCCAGGGGCGAACCAGAATGGGGCACAGGCACAGAAAGGCTTCCCTCGAGCTCCTGCCAGACTCTACCCAGCAGGGAGAAGGAGGGGTGGAACTAAAAACGTGCAGATGTGTCAAATGACTGTGCATTGCACTTAGGTCACGTTACACCTCAATAACGTCCAGGTTCCAGCAGACTCTGGCGGAGGAGGAGGAGTGGCGACATGGGGGTGCTCACGCACATACACACACACACACACACACACACACACACACACACACACACGTCCCCAGGGACACACACAAAGATGGCAGGATCTGGGAGGCAGCCTCTCCCGGCACTGCCCTAGTGTCTCTTCCGGGTCACAGGTACTTGCCAGGGACCCCTCCACAGGGACAAGGGGCTAGAGGTGGGTGAGAGGCAGCTGACTTCAGGGAGGTCCCCCTGCCTGTGACAATGGGCCTTCAGAGCTGGGACGGTCAGAGCCCTGAGCTGCAGGTGTGTCCTCGCTCGGTTTTCCCATCTGCAGAACGGGACACTGCCATCACTCTGCCCACTGCCTGGGTTACTGGGAAGCTTTAAAGGGGACGGGCAGCCGGGTGCTGCGGCGCATGCCCGTAATCCCGGCCACTTGGAGGCTGAGGCTGGAGGAACGCACGGTCAAGCCAGCCTCAGCAACTTAGCAAGACCCTGTCTCAAAATTTAAAAGAAAAAGGGGGATGCCGGGGTGTGGCTCCGAGGTGGAGCACCTGGGCTCCGTCCCCAGTGCAGGGACAACAGGAGAGCAGCAGCGCGAAGGAGCCACATTACCCCGGGGATGTTTTCAGCTGCTGGCGGGACCCCCGCCACGCACACACCACCACCCCTGCTCCTCGGTGCAGGGGGATGCCATGACTCACCTGTAAGAACCCACACCTGGGACGGTGGTTGTGGCTCGCGCAGAGCGCTCGCCTCGCACATGCACGGCCCAGGTTCGATCCTCAGCACCACATAAACATAAATGCATTGCATTGTGTACAACTAAAGCAAATAAATCAATATTAAAAAAAAAAACCCACACCTGTCCTGTTAAACACCTCCTGTCACTGTGCTGTGACTCCCTAGGGAGGTGACCACACTGGGCAGGGGACAGTGGCCGGGAGAAGGCAGTGGTGGGCAGGAGGGGGGCGCTGCAGCTGCTGACCCAGAGGCACTTGGAGAAGAGGGTGCTGGGCAGTTGGGGTCATGAGAACCCAAGGGGAGACACTCGGAGGAAGTGGCCGCCTCCTTCCTCACCCTAGGATGACCCTGGACAAGTACAGAACAGTTCCTGTCACCTCTGGCCCCTGCGCTGGTCAAGGAGAGGGGCAGCACGAAGCAGTAAGAGGTCAGTTCAAACCCCACTGACCCGTGGCTTCAGGGCCACATCTGACCTTGAGTTTGAACAGGCGATGACCCACCTGCGAAGTCCTCAGGAAGGTGGGCAGCTTCCTCCTCCACAGCCCCCCCCACCAGCTCGAGGTCACAGCTCAGCTCCTGCCACGGCGTTCCCAGGAGCCTGCGGGATGTGTGCTTTGAAGGTCACCATCTCCTGGCAGGGCTGGCCTGCAGGGGACTCCAGGGTGCCCACCTCATTCCCGCCTGGCCCCAGACCTCTCTTCTTGCCTGTCTGCGGACCCTGGGTCCATCCTGGCTCCCGCCCGCCCATCCCTGATTGCCCCCCGGGGACAGGCCTAAGGACTCATGGTGGGAGGGAGGGGAGTGGGCAGGGAGCAGACAGGGAGGAGCTGGGGCACCCACGCACAGCCTGGGAGCAGGGGGTGCCGGGCAGTTTGTGGGGAGGTCCCACGGTGACCTGAAGCAGAGGCTACACGGAGGCGGTGAGACCCCCACAGCCACAGAGCAGTGCTGGCCCACAAGCAGCCCCTGTCACCCCCTGCTGGTCACTGCCAGAACTGCAAGCCTTCCTGCTGGGAACTGCCTATTTTGGGGGGTAGGGGGCGGGTACGAGGGATTGACCTCAGGGGCACTCGAACCACTGGGCCACATCCCCAGCCCTTTTTTTGTATTTTATTAGAGACAGGGTCTCACTGAGTTGCTAAGTGCCTCGCCATGGCTGAGGCTGGCTTTGAACTGGCGATCCTCCTGCCTCAGCCTCCCAAGTGCTGGGATCACAGGCGTGTGTGCAAGTGCTGGGATCACAGGCGTGTGTGGAGGAACGGCCCCTGCTGACAGGTGGACAGCCTTCTTCACTGAGTCCAAGCAAGCCGCATTGACCCTCCAGACTCCGCAGCCGTAGGCCTTGACCACAGGCGAGGCTCTGGCTCCACAGGAAGAGGACCTGAGGCGGGCTGGCCCTCGAGGGGCAGGTGGACAGGGCGAAAGGCAGAGACAGGAGGGAACGGGAGAGTGCCAGCCCGCAGGCCAGGCCAGCTGAGGGAGCTGGGCTCCGACAAAATCCTTCTGTCCTGAGCCGGGCACGGTGGCGCACGCCTGTAATCCCAGCACTTGGGAGGCTGAGGCAGGAGGATCACGAGTTCAAAGCCAGCCTCAGCCATGGCGAGGCACTTAGCAACTCAGTGAGACCCTGTCTCTAATAAAAGACAAAAAAGGGCTGGGGATGTGGCCCAGTGGACGAGTGCCCCTAAGTTCAATCCCCGGTACCCAAAAAAAAAAAAAAAAAAAAATCCTTTAGTCCTTGCGCCTGAGCTGGCCACATCCGATCACACAGCTGCTGCCAGGGGCTCGAGTCAGGTGGCCATCTGAATCCTCTGGGGAGCTTAAAAATGCTCATGCCTTCCCTGGGGGCAGTGGCACATGCTGCAGGACCAGCCAATCCAGAGAGGGAACAGGAGTCTCGCAGGGAGACTGAGGCAGGAGAAGCACAAGTTCAAGGACAGCCTGAGCAACTGAGCAAGACCCTGGCTCAAAATGAAATTAGAAAGGTCTGGGGACGTGGCTCAGTGGTGGAGGGCCCTGGGTTCAATCCCCAGTTCCAGGGAAAAGCCTGCCGGTGCCGGAGCCAACCACGCCCCTGCTTCTTCCTACCAGCTACACCGGAGCTGCTGACTCAGCAGATGCCCAGCGCCCTGAAGAAGAGGGAGGGGCAGGAGGCTGCAGGCAGCAGGGGGAGGGTCCAGGCAGTGGACAGCTCTTTGGAGGCGTGGGGACGTGTGGCAGTCAGCTGTGGATCCTAGTCCAAGGAGTACTCTGACCCCAGGTCACCAAAGCTCTCCTCAGGGAAGGACTCCACAGGACGGCAAAGGTCACAGCGGCGTGGGAACTGGCGTCCCAGCCACAGCCCTGCTACTGGACACTTGGTTCTGAAAAGGAAAGAGTGAATGAACCAGCGAAGGAAGCTCAGAGCGACTCGGAGCTTGAGCCCTCTAGGTCTAGGCCTCACTGCCTGGCTTTGAATGCCAGCCCTGCCCTGATACGCTGTGTATCCTGGGCTAAAGTACTAACCTCTCTGAGCCTCACCTGCTTAACCCAATTGGAACAATGGCACCACTTCATCGCATCCATACTCCGTAAAGGCCCAGGGGCGATGCTGTCTCCGTGGCCTCTGTTACATCATGACCACCTTCCCGGGTTCACAGGGGATGGAACCACTGCCCCTATAGCACGTGCCTTATCTCACATATTCAAAGCAGGCTGAGCAGCCTCCTGTCCGCGCTCTGTCAGCGCAGCCTCCTCTTTGGGCCTCCTAAGAGAGCCCTCCACTCCCTAACGACCTTGTCCGGGGGTCCTGCCCCACTCCAACATACCCTCGCACTAGAGCTGCCCCAAATCCAAGGGCGGGGCCACCTCCCTGCAGGCCCAGAGCTCCAGACAGGCCCTGAAATGCACCACACTCCTCCTCCACCAGGTGGCGCTCGAGGCCTACAGCCCACTTATTTGTTAGCCAAATATTCAAAGGCTGCCCCTGCTGTGCCAGGCCCTGGGCCCAAAGATGGGCACAGGGAGATAAAAATACAACAGGAGCTCAGAGGTTAGTGGAAAGGACGTAAACAGGAAACGAAGGATTCCCTTAAAAGGTGAGAACTGCTGCTGAAGTCAAGGCCCAAATCCCAGAGTTCTAGGTGAGGCAGTCACAGGAAGGTGGCAGACAGGTGGCCCCCGGGGGCTGGCCCTGCACCTCCTTCTCAGTCTGCTTGACCTCAGTCCCCCTAGAATTCTGGGAGAAGATGAATGGAGCCCTTGAAAGCAGGATGGCTGGCCTGTCCCCAAATGGGTCCTCGGTCATGGGGGTGTTGGGGGACCTCAGCCTTGGTCATTTGGCCCTTCCCCTTCTGATCCACAACCCCACCCCACTCTAGTCCCACCCAACACGTGAGAAGGTGACTATTCTTTGTTTGAGGTGCTCCACCACTGAGCTACATCCCAGCCATTTTCGTTTTTTATTTTGAGACAGGGTCTTACTGTTACCAAAAGCTCAGTCCTTGTCCCCAAATGCCATTCTAATAAGGAGGGCACAGTTTTGAGAAAAAGGAAAAAGAAGGTTTATTGCTTTGCTAGCAAAGGAGAAACACAAGGGCACTCCTGTCCCAGAGGCTGGGATTCTGCCCTTCAAAGGGAACTGGGGGCTTTCAAAGAGGTGGCCCCAAGGCTCCAGCCCACGTGTTCTCTGCTGGAGTTGTAATCCACTTGTTGATTTGGGAGACAGTCATTTCTGAGATCTTCTGGTGCCATCCCCAAAGTCTGAACTACTTCCTTTCTTTTTTTTTTTTTTTTTTTTTTTTTTTTTTGGTACCAGGGATTGAACTCAGGGGCACTCGACCACTGGGCCACATCCCCATCCCTATTTTGTATTTTATTAGAGACAGGGTCTCACTGAGCTGCTAAGTGCCTTAGCCATTGCTGAGGCTGGCTTTGAACTTGCCATCCTCCTGCCTCAGCCTCCCAAGTGCTGGGATTACAGGCGTGCGCTTGAACTACTTCCTTGCTGTGGTGGGTGAGTGTTCAAGGACAGATAACTCTGCCTAGGATGGGGAAGAAAGGTAACCCTGTTTCCCCTGAGATTAGGGAGGAGGAGGGTTTAGGGAGGAGCAGGGAGAGAGGAAGAGAAAGAAAGAGGTCTGCTTTAAAAATAAATTGCAAGGGCTGGGATCGTGGCTCAGCGGTAGAGCGCTTGCCCAGCACGTGCGCGATCCTCAGCACCACATAAGAATAAAGGCATGGTGTACAACTAAAAACAAATAAATAAATATTTAAAAAATTAAAAATAGGGGCTGGGGTTGTGGCTCTGCGGTGGAGCGCTCGCCTAGCACATGCACGGCCTGGTTCGATCCTCAGCACCAAGTAAAAATAAACGCATTTGTGTACATTAAAAGCAAATAAATAAATATTTTTAAAATAAATAATAAATTGCAGTGGCAGAGCAGCAAGGCCTATGTTCAGCGCATAAAGTGGACCACTGTTATATTAGTAAGCTGCCCCGGCTGGCTGTGAACTTGCAATCCTCCGGCCTCAGACACCACCCTGTTCCCAGCACCGGTGACTGATTGTTTGGAAGACCTCCTGCCACCCAATCACACTGCTCCTCCCCCACCCCCCAGGCAGCCCTTATGGGATTGAGGTCTGGGTGGGGTCGGGGTGCAGCCCCTCCAGGACTCAGAGCAGGGGCTGCGGAGACAGCCGATCGTGACAGACATCTGGGGTTCTGGTTAAGTAGACAGACTCGGGGCCCAGCTTCGGGTTCTTTCTGGCTGGGGACTGGGAAAATCTGCTATTTTAACAAACTCCTGCTGAAAATTCCTACAATCTGACAAGTTTAGGAAACGCTACCCATCAGGAGTTATGGGAATTCCTGTCCCCTCACTAGTACGCAGCGAGGTGGGTGGGATGGGGTGGGGTGGGGTGGGTGGGTGGTAGGACGGGTGAGGTGAGGCAGGACAGAGCTGTGCGTGGCCGCGGGAAGCCACGCCGCCGGTCCACGTTGGATGGAGTGAGTGGGTGGCAGTGGGCCTCCCCGACACGGTGTGACTACTTCTTGGGCTCCTGGAGTACCGGGCATGTAGGGGAGTGTCCACTGTCTAGAGCAGCTGGGTCCTGCTCTGAGTCCCTCCAAGCGTACAGGACAGCCGTTCCCAGGCTGCGTCTCACCAGGAGGCCCTCCGTTTTGTCAAGCGGCGGTTTGCCATGAGCTACTCCATTTTGAGGACAACCGCCAACAAGGTGGAAGGACTCCATGCCTCGTTTGTGCAAGAAAGCAGCCCCCGTCTGCCTGGCACCCCTAAAAAGCACAAGCCGATAGATACATAATCGTGCTGATACAACTGGCCGCCCTTGAACTTATTGAATAAAACCGGAAGCAAATGAGGCGCATCAGAAAAACCAGGCCCGAGAGCTTATCAAAGACACCAGACCAAGCCGGGCGTGGTGGCACACGCCTGTCATCCCAGCACTTTGGGAGGCTGAGGCAGGAGGATCGCGAGTTCAAAGCCAGCCTCAGCAATGGCGAGGCACTTAGCAACTCAGTGAGACCCTGTCTCTAAATAAAAAAAATACAAAAAAGGGCTGGGGATGTGACCCAGTGGTCGAGTGCCCCTGAGTTCAATCCCCAGTACCAAAAAAAAAAAAAAAAAAAAAAAAAAAAAAAAAAGACACCAGACCAGCAGCGTCACAAGGCCCTCCCCAGAGAACACACAAGGAGGAGCACCCCTGAGGCTGAGGAGCACCCCGAGACTGATCACAGCAGCACACACCAACCTCACCAGGCTATCCGATGAATGTGTCCCAAGGTCAGTGACAACACACTCCCGACTCTGTCCCTGGGCTTCAGCTGGGCTACCTCTCCCTGCGTGGTGAGGCCCACTTTGACACTGCCATCCAGAGCCTGCTCTAGCAGAAGTCCCATGCTCTGACAGCTCCCATCAAGCTCTCTGCCGGTTCATACTCTTATCTGACCACTCACAGTGACTCCTGCCTCAGGAGGTGCCCTCTGCCTTTGCGTAAGGGCAGCCCCCTGGGACCCTGTGGCTCCCTCAACCTCTCCTTAGCGTGGCGTGTGACTGCAGTGTTATGAGACGTTAATAATCAAGACTGGAATAACAGAACCTGTGATAGCCCAGCTGGTGGTTCCAGGTGACCCGCAAACGCTGGGCGCGTTACAACTGCTGGAGATGTGGTAGCTTGTGGATTTATTGTCATCCAAAAAATCCTGGCATCGTGGAAAGGCACAAACTTGTCAGGACGGCCAATGGCCCCCGATCACGACACCCACCTAGAAGGTGGCCCTGGGGTCCACGCGGAAGATTCAAAGCAGCCCCCACTGTGCCTCAGGCTCCCAGGTCAGGAATATTTGTTCAAGATGGGGCGAGCGACGGAAAGACAACCAGGGCCCCGGAGAGCTTGATCCTTCCAAGAATGCACTGATGGGCCAGGGTCGGGAGGAGCCAGGAGGCTGCTGTGATAACCCCTGCAGGGGACAGTGGCGGCCTGGCACTGCTCCTGGTCACTGCTGTGGTTGTGGCTGGCAGCACCTCGTTTAATGACTGTGCAGCTGGGTGTACTACTAGTTGGGGTGACTGCGAGGGAGCAAGGAGCAGGGGATCCCGGTGAGAGGGGGAGTGAATGCGGGAAGGGCTGGTGGAGACAGAGATGTCACCTGCAGGGGGAGGAGCTCTGGATCGAGTTTGGGGGAGGGGCTCAAGAAGACACTGAGGGCCCTTACCCAGGTAAACCCCAGATCCTCCAGGCTAGGCCGTGAAGGAACACGAGATTCCTCCCACCGCCGGGACGGGCAAGAAGTCCTGCCTCTGTCCCCGACTCTCCCAGTCCCTGCTGGCCCAGGGGAGCCCTGTGTATCCTCAACACTCTGGTGCGAGGGTCACCAGAAGACCTCCCCCTGGACCATCGTCAGGACCACTGAGTCAGGATGACCCCATTAAAAGTCATTGTCCTGAGTGCCTTGCACTGCAGGGGCGGGGATGGGGGCCTCTCTTCTGCTGGGGTGGGGGTGAACTCCTGTTATGATGACAGTGAGCTGAAAACACAGTGGGAGGGGCCCCCTCTGCCATTCGCCCTCCAGTTGGAATCAGGGCCTGCGTGCATCCAGGGCTGGCCACCAGTGGACGATGGGATGCTTCCTACCCCCTGCCTGGGGGCTTGGCCTCAGGGCTGATGCTCTCACTCCTGGGGTGGGGGGGCTGGCACTTACAGGTGAGGAGATGGCCGTGGCCTGGTGGGTTTGCAGTGAGCCTACCCTGGCGCCCCATTAGGACCCTACCTATGAGGATGCTGAGGGGCCAGTTTCCTCCTGATCTTCTTCTTCTTCTTCTTCTTTTTTTTTTTTTTTTTTTTTGGTGCCGGGGATTGAACTCAGGGGCACTCGACCACTGGGCCACACCCCCAGCCCTTTATTGTATTTTATTAGAGACAGGGTCTCACTGAGTTGCTAAGTGCCTCGCCATGGCTGAGGCTGGCTTTGAACTCGCCATCCTCCTGCCTCAGCCTCCCAAGTGCTGGGATCACAGGCGTGCACCACCGCGCGTGCCCGGCTCCCTCCTAATCTTTTATCGAGACAGGAAAGTCCAGGAGGCCTATAAGAAAGAGACTCAGAGCCACAAGTCGTCTCACCCAGCGCCCTCCCGGGACCTGATCTGTAGACCGAACCTGGAAAGGGGCTCCCACGGCTCCCTGTCCTCGGCTTAGGGACATCAGGTAATGGTCCCCGTTTATTAATCCCACCTGCTTTCCAGAGGAGGAAAAATCTCAACATGCCGGAGTCTCGGCCCCCATGTAGGGAGTCCCGGTCTCCAGAGAGTCCCAAATGCGTAGGGGTATGGGACCCAGGAGCCCAGGTGCAGAGTCCTCACCCCAAGGCTGCACCAGGGGCCTCTCCCCAGGGCCCTCAAGCCACCCAAGAAGCTGCAGCGCCTGCTCCTTCAGCCCCACCCAGGACCCCAGCCCTAGTGTCAGGGGCTTAAATTGTGACCCCCCCACAAATTCACCTACCAGAGTCCTTGCCCCCAGTACCTCAGAAGGTGACCTGTTTGGAGGTGGGGTCTTTACAGAGATAGGCAAGTTATGAAGAGTCTGAGGGTGGGCCCTAGCCCAGTGTGACTGTGTCCCTGTGGAAGAGAGCTGCTTCCCACACACAGTGGGCAGGTGACGCGAAGACACGCAGGGGGACGGCCACCTGCCAGGCAAGGAGGGGCCTGGGGCAGCAGACCCTTCCTCGCCCCCCCGGGAGGGACCAGCCCTGCCCACACTGGGTCAGGAGCTCAGTCTCCGCACTGAGACGGGAAGTTCCTGTGCCCGGCCCTCAGTCTGGGCACTCTGTTCGGCAGCCGTAGCAAAGGAAGACCGGGGTCCTCACTCACTGGGTCCAGGGGACACGCCAGGCACCGTCCTCATGACTCTCCCATGATGACCACAGAGGGACACCCTCATCTCAGCCCAGGTGGGCCCCAGCCCCACACTCCAATCTGAGACAAGGCCTCTCCCAGGTGACAGCATAGCCCCCACGAGGGAAGCCCTGGTCCCCTGACGCAGGTCCCCTGACGCAGGTGCGCACAGGGAGCTGACTTCGCCTCGGCAGGCCCAAGGGCAGGTCTTCCGGATGCAGGAACACAGCTGCACAAGTCACACGTCCCCTAGGGGTTCCTCCCCGAGCCATGCAGCACCTGGCCAAGTGACCCGGGGACAAGGAAGTCCCAGATTTCAGGAGTACTGGGAGCCAGATGGACTGGGGGCTGGGGGGGCAGAGAGGAGACTGAGGAGCGGCCTCTCATGAGCACTGATGAAGAGCCCGGGACGGTGAGCTCACGGCCACAGCCGCCACTGTCTGCCCTGGGGGACGCAGCACCGCTCGCAAGGATGAGCCACAGGCAGGGACAAGGCGAACGGTGACAAAGCACCAATCTGTTCCAGGAACGCTGCCTCGCCAGTCTTCTCAGAAGTGCTGGGGGTTGGGGGAGGTGGCATTTGTGCAGTGAGCGTCCTGCTTCCCAGGCCTCTGTCCTCTGCCTCCTCACAGAGCCTCCCAAGGGAGAAGGAATGGGAAGCACCAGGCAGGGTGGAGCCCTGGAGCCTTCCAGGCACATGGATGAGGAGTGACAGGTGTGGCCAAAGACGGCTGGGGTCTGGCCTTCGTGAGGCAGGGCAGGGGCGCAGGATACCACAGAGCCACATGGGCCCCAGGCTCCTTTTCTTTTCCAATTTAAAAAAAAAATTCTTTTTGGATTTAAAAAAATTCTTTTTTTGGAACCGGAGGGTGAACTCAGGGGTACTTGACCACTGAGCCACATCCTCAGCCCTAATTTTGTATTTTATTTAGAGACAGGGTCTCACTGAGTTGCTTAGCGCCTCACTTTTGCTGAGGCTGGCTTTGAACTCGCGATTCTCCTGTCTCAGCCTCCTGAGCCACTGCGATTACAGGTGTGCACCACGGGCTGATTTAAAACTTTTTATTCTCTTTGCGATACTGGAGATTGAAACAAGGTCTCACACATGCTAGACAAGTGCTATACCACTAAGCTACGTCCACAGCTCTTTTTTAATAACTTTTTTTAAAATTGTTGACGGATCTTTATCTTTATTTATTAACTTATTTATATGTAGTGCTGAGACTCAAACCCAGTGCCTTACACATGCTAGGCAAGCATTCTACCACTGAGCCACAACCCCAGCCCAATAAATTTGGTTTTGAGACAGGATCTTGTTAAGTTGCAGAGACTAGCCTCAATCCTCTTGCCTCAGTCTCCCAAGTACTGGTACTATAGGCATTCGAGACCATACCTGGCTTCTTTTTGAAATTTTTTAAAATATGTGATTCAGGGCTGAAGGTGGAGCTCAATGCTAGGGTGCTTGCCTGGCATGGCCTAGGTTTGATTCCCAACACCACACACACACACACACACACACACACCAAAATAATAAATAATAATAATAATAATAATAATAATAATAATAAAATGTTATTAGCTCAGCATGGTGGGGCATGCCTATAATCCAAGAGGCTCAGGAGGCTGAGGCAGGAGGACTGCAAGTTCAAAGCCAGCCTCAGCAATGGTGAGGCACTAAGCAACACAGTGAGATCCTGTCTCAAATAAAATACAAAATAGGACTGGGGATGTAGTTCAGTGGTCGAGTGCTCTTGAGTTCAATCCTGGGTACCCCCGCTCCCAAAATATGTTATTTATTTTCATAGAAAAGGAAAGAGAAATGGCAGAACAGAGGGAAGAAGGGAGGGGGGAAGAGAGTAAAAGTCTTCCTGGCATGGTGACACCTGTCTTCTCTTTCCGGGGTCCCTTTTTTTTTTTTTTTTTTTTTTTTTTTGGTACCAGGGATTGAACTCAGGGGCACTCGACCACTGGGCCACATCCCAGCCCTTTTTTTGTATTTTATTAGAGACAGGGTCTCACTGAGTTGCTAAGTGCCTCGCCATTGCTGAGGCTAGCTTTGAACTCGCGATCCTCCTGCCTCAGCCTCCCAAAGTGCTGGGATTACAGGCATGCGCCACCGCGCCCGGCTCCGGGGTCCCTTTGTGCCAACACGGGTAATGTAAACACACAGGAGAGGGGGCAACTGGGAAAAGTGTCCCCTTCTTTCTGGGCCTGGATTCTCCAGCAACTCCTCTTTGCATGAAGGGTGGAGGTCAGTGCACCCTGTCTCCACCCTCTCTCCCTCCACCTGGCTCAGCTGACCACCCCCAAATGGACCTGGCAGCAGGGACTGAGGCCACTGGTCCCCATGCTGAGGGTGTGTGGGGTGTGAAGGCGTGGCCCTAATTTTGCCTCCCTGATGGCAGGAGGACAGAGGCCTCAGAGGCTGAGGTGTCTGCGGAGAGGAGCTGGCAAGTCAGGAGCTGCCCAAATGTTGAGGTCAAGGGTCACCGACCCCAGGCTGACCACACTGGCTTGGAGCAGCCGAGAGGGCCAGGACAGCACACCCCGGAATGCTGCGGGGGAGAGGCCCCAGGCTCAGATGCCCACTCTGATACCCTAGGGGGCTGGACCCCAGGGGACCTTTGCCACCTCTAGAGACATTTTGGGTTGTCACAACCAGGGGGTGGTGCTGCTCCTGGCGTCCAGTGGGTCGCATGCTGCCTGGCATCCTACAAGGCGCAGCCCCCACCACAAAGAGAGACCCTGCCAGGGTGCGGTGGTGTTCAGGCTGAGGACCCCGCCCCAGCCCACCAAGGACAGCCAAGGGGCCTGCGCAGGCGGCTCCCTCACACTCGCGTGGAGACGCCGGGGCCCCCGAGGGGACCCTCCTTGGGAACAGGGATCTGCTGCCCTGACCCCGCTTTCTGCAGGGCTGAGAGGTACCGGGACGGAGGCCGCGGGCCCGGGTCCAGTCCGGGGCTGGCGGGGCGGAATCGGGCAGGGTAAAAAGCTTGGGGCAATCGCAGCCCAGGAGGCTCCGTGGCCAGGCCTGAGGGTGCCTAGGGCTGGGGCGCGGCAGCCCCACAGCGGGCAGCGGCAGGGACAGCTGGCGCGGGCTGCTCGCCCCGGGGATCGGGTTGCAGGGCGTCGGGCGGGGCTCGGGGTGGCAGCGGGTGGCGCCCGGCCTGGCTGGGGCGGGGAGGCCTGGGGAGAGTGACGCGGGAGCGCCAGATGCTCGGGCCAGCTCCCCTCCCCCGCCCAGGAGCCGGGGGGAGGGGAGCCTCGCCGGGGCCTCTGGAGGGTCGGGCAGCCCCGCCCCCGCAGCTCCGCGGGGACTCGGCACAAAGCCCGCCCGCCCCGCCCTCGCGGGCCTGGGAGCCGTCGAAGGGCGCAGGGAGCGAGGCCGCCTCTGCGCTGGCCTTCCGCGGGGACCATCCCGGGAGGGCGCCCCCTGCGGGGCTCTGGAGTGGGGGAGTCGGGGCCCACCGCCCGCTGGCATGGGATGGATCCCGCTGGACCCCGGACCCAGAGCCTCTGTCCAAGGCGCATGCAGGGGGTGGCCTTGTGTCTGCCCGGAAGCGGCTGGGCACACCCGTAGCTCAGCGCTGAGGCGTGGGGTTCCTTCCCAGCTGCTGGGGACCCCAAATCCAGGGCTTAGCCCGAGCTAGACAGAGCCCGGCTCTGGCCTGAGGATGCCCCGCTGGACAGAAAGGTCCTGCTCGGGAGCGCGCCAGGCAGCCACGACCACCTCCTTTTCAGCCCTGGGGTCTGACTACTCAAGGGAGCGCAGGGACCAGGGCATGCTCGTCTCCAAGTGCCTGGAGTAGGGGCTAGAGGGACATCTGTTGGACTAGAGGCAGTTTGATCCCGACTTCTCGGCCTGGCTTTTGGGCTTCCTCTGTGCCCAGGCCACCCTTCTAACTTTAGGTTAGCTCCTCTCCCTGCCAATCAGGGGGTTGCCCACGATCTGCCCTACTCCTTAGCATCCCTGCCATCCCTCCCACTCTGAGGTCCCCGTGCAGGAGCACAGGAACAGAAAGGGGAGATGTGGCCCCCCCAGAGGGCAGCACATGGTGAGCTCTTACCTAGAGACCAGCAGCTATGGAGAGGACACGTGGGCAGCTGGGGTCTGCATGCTGTGCCTTGGCTGTTGGGGTGACCTTGAGCTAGAACCCTTAACACGAGCCCAGGGTTTGATATTCCCGTTTTCCAGATAGGGAGAGTGAGGAAGGGTCGGGGCGGGGGGGCTGCCCAAAGTCACAGAACTGGGAAGAGCCAGCAACTGATTCCATCCAATTCCAGAGTCCTGTTCTCTTCCCTGCAAAGCTGCTTCCTGCTACAAGGGCAACTGGGTCTCACTCAGGTCCCCTCCTCCTCCCCTGTCAATCATCCCCCACCCTGGGGGGACCCAGCGTCTGCCCATTAGCAGCAACCTTTTCTCAAGGAGGATGAGGTCAGAGCCGCACCCTGAGCCCAAGGAGGATGAGGTCAGGCACTGCGGGGCTGGTGCAGATGCTAAATTATTCATGGGGCTGCTGCGAGCAGGGGCTGCCGCTTCCTGGAGCCCGGCCTGGAGACAGCAGACAGGAAGCAAAGTCTGGTCGGGGCACCTGTGCCTGACCTTGGCTGGTCCTCTGGGGGCTAGAGCAAGTGCTAGCCTTGGTGAAAATGGTTGGAGGGCTAACAGACCCGCTGGGCTGCTTGACCATGGCCGGTCACTTAACCTCTGTCCTTAGCGAGCCGTGTGGGGCTGAACAAGTCCAAAGAGCCCCAAGAGTAATCTAGAAAGCTGGGTGTGGCACATGGCAGGTCCCCCTCACCTGGGGCAGCTGTCCATCACTCCTGGCCCAGTGCACCTTCCTGAGCAGAGTATGTCACCTCACGGGCTGTCCAGGCTGCTTTGGCAACACCAGGCAGCAGTGGGGCTACCATAAGGGGTGATTTCCTCTCCCAGCTCATCCCTCCCAGTCTTGGCGGTTGGCTGGGGTCAGTGGGCCCTTGCTGGTGTGAAAGGCAGGGAGTCTGTGGGGTGGGGAACACGCACGTGCGCGCACACCCCCCAGAATTCCTCAGGAACACACAGGACGCAGTGGCAGAAACCCCTCCCAAACGGAGGATAGTCGTTTAATTCTGAGCAGTTATGAAGTCCTCTGCTTCCGGCTATAGGACCGGACAGTGGCAGGTGTGATGTTCACCGAGGGGGTGCCCAGGGGCCATGAACCTGCCCCAGGTCTTGCCTCCTCTAGTCTTCTCCCACTGGATGAGGCTCCTGTGTGATGCACGTTGGCCACCTCAGAGAAGGTGCCTCCTGCTTCCTAAAACACATCCGGACTCTGGCCAGGACTGGAGGAAGCAGCCCAGAGGCTGGACTGTCCCCCATCTTTCAGGAGCCCGACCCTCCTGAGCTTCCCCTGCAAGCCCAAGGAGGAGTCCGGCTACAAACACACACCGTGTCCACTGCAGGCTGCGCCACCCTGGGCACCCGGCGCGGCCCAAGGCTCCTGAGACTGTTACCAAGAACAGTAAGCAAGTGCCTTTGCTCACTGTAAGGGACCTTGGGGCCTCAAACTCAGATCAAGGGCAGTCTGAGGGGCAAGGAGCCCCCTTCCCTTTGAGGGAAAATATCACCCTATTCATGGAAGTGAAAAATCGCACTTGGGGACAAAGCCCTCCTCTGTGGTAACGGTTCACCCAGGTTAGGTCTGGAAGAAATACTCCAGTGATAAAGGCACGGGCTGCTGGGGACAGGAGGGTGGCATTGGGGAATCTGTGGGGCTGACCACAAAGTGTGCCTCAGAAAAGTCCTTGCCTTCCACCCTGCAGAGGGGATGCTGGGATAAGGGCTGAGTGTGTCCTGGGCACACCTGGGGGCCCCCTTGGATGGGCCAGCTCTGTCGGGTACCGAGGGCAGGACGGAGGCAGGAGAGGATGCGACGCTGTGGAGATCTCAGTGGCACTCATCCCTGTCCTTGGGACCAGCATCATGCAGGTCCTGAGAATGGACCCTCTTCCCTGGGTGACTGTCAGGACCCTCTGGAGCATGCCCAAGGCCAAGGACCCTAGAAGCCCCTCCAGGGATGAAAGCAATGGCAGCGTGGCCGGGCGCCCCGGGAATACCTGCTACCTAAGCTGAGGGGAAACCCAGCCACCTGCCCATCACAGTCGTCAGTCCTCGACCCCCTTTCCTAAGGGGCCTCCCCTCGTCCCAGAGTTTGTCACAGGAGAGGCCTGGATCCCAACTTGCCTCGTCCAGGACCCTCAAGGGGTCCCTGAGAATGCAGCCTCGACCCAGCCTGTGTCTCTCAAGGGTACTTCCAGGCCCTGACCACAGGTGCCCAGGTAGTCACGGCAGCCCCCCCCCCCACCTCAGAACCTGTGAGGCCCAGGTCATTCAGGGGCATCAACACCTGCCCCATCCCAGGAGCCACCTTCCAAACTAGCTGAGAAGCCAAATGCAGATGAAGGGGAGACGAAGTCACAGAGAATCCTGACACCTAAACAATGCCAAGTCCCAAATGCCACTATGGCCTGACAGCTCTCCAGCTCCTCCGTGGGGTTCTCCATGAGGTAGCACTGAATGGTGAAGAGCATCCCGGGCTGGAACCAGTGTGGTAGTCCCCGTCCCGAATGGCAAGGGCAGTTGGGATCAGAGGACAGGCAGGGCTGGCCCTGGCCTGGTGGTGGGACGCACTTCCCTGAAGCTGGCTTAGTCAGGGTCATGGTGCAGAGGGCTCAACTCCAGGAGCTACAGGCCGTGAGCAGAAGCTCCACCTGTCCAGGCCGAGTGCTGGCCTCGGCTCAGTGGCCTCCCATAGTCCAGGTGGTGGCAAAAGGCCCTGTGGAGAAGGACGAGGAACAACTTCTGCCATGGTTTGGCTCCAAAGACTCACAGAGAAGATTCCCCTAGGTGCAGAGTGGGGCAAGATGATGCCGGACACCAAGATGGCCAGCCAGGAAGGTCCAGTGTCAAGACAGAGGCTGCCGAGGCTGCGGTTCCCCGGCAGGAAGAGGGCTGTCTGCGGAACCACAGCTGGAGACCACAGCTGGAGACGCAGGCTGCGATGTGGCAGGAGGAGGGCTCGGGAGGGGAGATGGGAGCCCACAGCTAGCTCCTCCAGTGGCAGTCACTTGGGGACCAGGAGGCTGCTGGGCAGAAGCAGGAAGGCCCCTGAACCCCAGGCCTTCCCAGGGCCCCCTCTCAGTCCACTGCTTCAGGTTGGTGGCCTCCGGTCCCTCCCAGCTCCAAGGATAAGGGCGAGAGAGGTGCTGGGCCCTGCCCAGCCTGGGTACAAAGGAATGAGGACATCAGGAGGCCGAGCCGTCCGGGGAAGAGGGCGTCTACCGTCTCGTTTTATTTTGCGGGGACTGAGCCTAAAGTAACCAGAAAGAATAAGAGTCAAAGGGGGAGGGGCCCTGCGGCTCAGGCCCCACCACTCACTTTTATTTATTTATTTTTAAAGTGCTTCAGTCCCCAGGGGGCTGGGGCCCTGTGAACAGAGGAGAAGTTTGGGAGAAGTTTATTTATCTTCCGGCAACCTTTCTCTCAACAAAACATGTTCTTCCTACAACCAGTGTCAGAAAATAGCCTCTGACTAGCTGGGAGGGACATTCCCAAGCCCGGAGGGGCGGGCTCGCAGCCTGGAACCACAGTCCCCTCCACACAGCTGAGAGGACCGTCCCCAGCCCAGGCCACCAGGGCTCCCTGGCTGTCAGGGTCGAGAAAAGCTGACCAGTCTTGGCCTGGCCACCAGGAGGCCACTCTGCTTACCTGTCAAAGGGGTCGGGACAGCTGTCCACAAAGCCCTGCCCGGCCCTAACACGGTACCGCTCTGGGATTTTGACTCTGGAAAGAGAATCCTAGTCCTGTCCCCTCCCGGGTAGTCATGGGGATTACACTCAGCTACTTGGGGACAGGCTTGGGCTGACTGTAAACAAAGGGACAGCAAATAGACATTCTGGCCAGCCTTTCTGCCTCTGTAAACCCGTGATGGACACAAGTTCTGGCCAATCCGTCCACGTCCTGCAGGGTGACCTGAACTCTCTTCCCACCACGAGCTGAGACTGGCTGACACCACCCCCCCAGCTGCCTGCTGGTGGCCTGCCTTCTCTGTTGGGTCACTGAGCATAACCACTGCACGGGGTCCCCGAGGAAAGCTGCAGGGTCAGGCAAGCCCAGATGTAGGGACCACACCCAGGGCCAGGTGTTGGTTCTGGTGGCCCTCGGGGCGGACAGGGGACCGCTTCCCCGGTGGTGGCGTAACTTCAGGACACACGTGCTGCGGTGCGCAGAGTGACCAGCTGTGGAGGACAGGAGTCACCCACTGCCCATCGAGGAGCAGAGAGAGGGTGACCGGAAGCTGAGAGCCCACCAGAAACCACGAGCCCAGAGCGCGAGTTAATAAAGCAGAAACGCGTTTATTAGGCACCTTGTTCCTCACAGAGGAGCAAGACCCGGGCCCCTGGTGCCTGCTGAGAGTTCTTGAGGCTGCAGGAATCTCCAGAGAATGTAGGCGCGGACCGGCCACCACCCCAAGAAGAACACTATTTGGCTGGAGCAGGACGGCCGGAGGTGGCCCTGGCACGGAGCCAGGCTGGCTCCTGGTCTCCACGAACACTGCGGAGTGGGTGGGGGCACCCAGGACACCCACCTGGACATTGGCAGACAGGGTCCTCCCGGCTCTGGGCACAAGCTGCCCGGAGCCAGTGTGGGAGGAGGAGTCACAGAGCAGGGGGGATCCTGGGGGTCCCTCGCCCAGGCCAGGTCCTGGGGGCCCTCCCCAAACCTGCCCGCCTCCTCCTGGCCACGGCTGCCGCCTCAGTCCCACACGTAGGGATTTCTAAAGACCTGAGAGTTCTTGCCGTCCTTAGGTGGCGTGGCCGCTTGGTGGCTCTGGGCCGCGTACATGTCTTCAGCCCGCAGGGTCGAGTTGGCACTGCCCATCACCTGGCTGTTGGCAGTGGCCCGTGGGAGGATGACGTCGTAAGCGCCTTCGGACTGGAAGGAAGAACAGGCGGTGTCACAGTCAGGGGGACCAGGCCAGCTCCGCCAGGGCGGATGCACACTTACTCTGCTTCCTGCAGGGCCCTGTGTGCCAGCTCCTCCTTCTTGTCCCCTCTGCCCCTCTCCAGCCGGGTCCCAGTGGCACCTGGGTTGACAACTGTGGAAAGACAGGACTGATCTCGAGCCCCCAACTCTTCTGGCTCTGGGGACAGGAACGAGGGCTCTACTCAAATGGGGCCTGCCCGGTGCAGGACGGGAAAGCTCCCGTCCCGGGAGGATGAGCCATTACCTTTCTCCAGGCTCCCCTCCTCCCAAGAACCTTACCTGAGCCCCCAAATGTCACCACAACACCAGGACACCCTTCTCTTGGGCACTGAGTCATCTGGACTGACCAGTCTGATTTGGAGACACTAAATCCTTGAAGACTTTGCGGCTTGGCGGCCTTGTGGGGACAGGGTCCTGAGGCAGCCAGCTCCTACCTGGAGGGAAGATGACCTCCTGGCCCCACCTGCCTCATCCCAGAGGAGACCTGCCACCAACCCTCAGCAGCTCCAGGGCCCCAAACCAGCCTGCAGGAATCGGAACCAGGTGTTCCTCCCACCTGTTTGCAATCTCCACCTCCAGAACGTCTGGATAAACGGACTCGAGACCTGGGTGTGCACCAAACCACCAGGACTCTGTGAAGCCACACACCCCCTTGGAGCTGAGCCCCACCTGGAGGCGGGAAATGTTCAGCAACTGGGGTGGGGAGGGGGAGCCCCTAGCTGCAGAACGGCCTTGGGGAGCTTCTCCCTTCCTGGTGGAGACCAAGCTACCCAGGGGATGTCAACAACCCGGGGACACCAATACCAAGAGGTGCTAATCTGCATTTCAGCAGGTTCCCAGGGGACGTTAACTCTGGTGGTCTGGGAACCACATTTTTTTTTTTTTTTTTTTTTGGTACCGGGGATTGAACTCAGGGGCACTCAACCACTGGGCCACATCCCCAGCCCTTTTTGTCTTTTATTTAGAGACAGGGTCTCACTGAGTTGCTAAGTGCCTCGCCACGGCTGAGGCTGGCTTTGAACTCGCGATCCTCCTGCCTCAGCCTCCCAAGTGCTGGGATTACAGGCGTGCGCCACCACGCCCAGCTGGGAACCGCATTTTGATAACCAGGCAGAAAAACTATTCCTGCTAGAGCTGGGGCTCAGTGGCAGAGCGCTTGCCTAGCACGTGTGATGCATAAAAATAAATAAAAGTATTGCGTCCACCTACAACTATTAAAAAAGAAGAAGAAGAATCCCTGCTAGTCCAGCTCATCAATGAAGCACACTGGGAAGGAAGAGGGGTGGCAGCACCTAAGGAGAGACTTCTGTGTTGCCTACACCCCTTGGAGGCCTCTGCTCACGGTCTTAGGTGACTCCTCCGCCCCTCCCGTCACAGCTCCTGGCCGCGGCCTGCTCTCCCTGGCTTGGCCACAGGTTCAGGCTTGGGGAGAGGGACAGAGCTGGGGTCGGAAGTTCCAGACACACGGCCAGCCCCTGCCTCTGGGCGTAGGGCAGGAGGTGGGGAGGGGACAGAAGTGAACTCTGCTGACCTCCTGGCTTCCTGTTCCCGACATCCTGCCAAGGCAGGTCGCTGACCTCTCCCCGCAGCCACTGCCAGCCAGGAGGAGGAACACGCATGGAGTGGGAATCTCACCCACCGCCTTCCTGTCCCCTCCCCGCTTGGCTGATGGAGCATCTGGCTCCCAGAGCCCAAGGGAGGTGGCAGGGGGTGGGGAACCGGAGGCCCTCTGGGGACAGCTGTGGCTGAGAACTAAATACCCGAACAGACCTGCTGCATTCAGTCCCCTGTCACTTTGGGGAGTACCTGGCTGAGACTTTCTTTTGTCCCTCCCCAAGCTCTTAAGGGTAAAGCTGGGAGCTCCCACCAGCCCACCAAAAGTGGTTCTGCATTTATTTATTTATTTATTTATTTTTGGGGGGTACTGGGGACTGAACTCAGGGGCACTCGGCCACTGGGCCACATCCCCAGCCCTTTTTTGTATTTTATTAGAGACAGGGTCTCACGGAGTTGCTAAGTGCCTCGCCATTGCTGAGGCTGGCTTTGCACTCGCGATCCTCCTGCCTCAGCCTCCCAAGTGCTGGGATCACAGGTGTGCGCCACCACGCCCGGCAGTTCTGCATTTTTAATAGCAGCTGGGCCAGGCTGTGTGTGATGCCCAGGGACGCAGGGCAGGTCACTACAGTGTGGCCAGAGGCAGTGACTAAGTCCCCTCCAGGAGGTTGGAAAGAACTAGGGCTCTGGGTTCCCTGGGCACACTCCCAGGCGAGAAGCCTGCCTTCGCCCTCCTCCCACAAGGCCCTCTCCCCACCTGCCCAGCCGGGCTCTGCGGGGGTTCCCGCGACCCCACTCACCGGGCCTTTGTGCATCAGAGCCATCTCGGTGGGCTGGTACACACTGGTCAGCAGCTGCCCGTTGTAGCCACTGTAAGGTGACACTGGCCTCTTAGCTGTGAGGAAAGACAGGTGCAGATTGAGGGTCCCTGACACTCGGTGACTCCCACCTCCCACAACCCAATCAGCGCTCTCCGGGGGACGGGGAGCCATGCTGTGGATGGGCCGGGCCCTTCCAAGCCTGCAGCCCTTTGTACAGAAAGATGCACAGAAGACCACAGCGCTGCCAGGTCCCTGCAGTACAGGAGCCCCCCACCACCCAGCGGCTCAGAAAAACCACCCGGTCAGCACCCTTCACATCCCCATCCGCCCCAGGGCCTGAGGCCAAGAGGGGCACATGGGCCTTAGGCTGCCTTCCAAGATGGCCAGCCTCCAGCTCCAGCCTCTACTGCTGCGGGCCAGCTGCCAGGCGCTGGCGTGACTCCTGCTGAGACCCTCAGCCTGCCAATCTTCACATCCTCACCCCCCCACCCACGGGGGCCTGGCCAGGGCGACTGCTTGCTCATCCCATCGGGCCCCTTGGCAAGTTTCCAGAACTATCTGCAGCTCCAGGAATTCTCCTCTGGGCCTCGGGGTGTTGGTTTCCTGATCTGTTCCACCCTGCTGGGCACCTCGAGGTGTTGGAGGAGACCCACTGACCAACCCAGGGGCCAGGCGCAGGGCAGCCTGGCCTGTCTCCTGCAGGGCCAAGGGACCACAACCCACGTGGAGCTTCTAAGTGCTGGGCTCGCACTATCGATTTTTCCACTTAGGGGAAAAGGAAAAAAAAAAAAAAAAGGAAATATAAACTCACATCCCAGAAGCATTTGCTGGGAGAGGACAAAGGCCGAGAACTCCGTGGCCTGACAATGGGCAGCGCAGGCGCCAGGGCAGCGGCTGCAAGCTCCCGCCTCGTGCCCACAGGCCCCTCTGCTGACTCCACCAAGTGCCCCCTGCACACTCAGCCCATCCTGTGTGCCAGGAGCCACCCGAGGGTGAGGCCAGTGGTCAGCCCCAGTGGGAGGCAGACCAAAGATCGAGTGCCCAGCAGGACAAGGGTCACTGCTTTCCCCAAAGCAGGGATTCTGAGGATCTCGCAGTTTGAAGAAAAGAAACAGATTTCTCTGATTCTGGATCTTCCACGGCCTCTGACTCTGACTGTCCTGCAGAGGCCCTGGAATCGGCACGGGTGACCAAAGACAGTTAAAAGTTGAAGACCCTACCAGATGCGGTGGCGCACACCTGTAATCCCAGCGGTTTGGGAGGCTAAGACAGGAGGATTGCGAGTTCAAAGCCAGCCTCAGCAATGGCGAGGCACTTAGTAACTCAGTGAGACCCTGTCTCTAAATAAAATACAAAATAGGGCTGGGGATGTGGCCCAGTGGTTGAATGCCCCTGAGTTCAATCCCAGGTAACCCCCCCCCCAAAAAAAAAAAAAATTGAAAATGACTTTCTTTTAAAGTAACCTAAGATGATGATGGATACAAACACAATAGAAAAACAACTTCCACATATACTGTCATGTATAACTAATTAAAAAATAAATAAACAAAATAATTTTAAAAAAGGACAACTTCTAAAAGGATAGTAATAGTAAAATAACAAGACACGCACCAGCTAATGTATCTAGGAGTGCTCCACGTGTCAGGCCCAGTCGTTATTAATTCAGTGCTCACAAGAGCCCTGAACCACTGCTATTACCCCACTGTACACAGGAGGACTCCGAGGCACAGGGACAGACCTGTCACCAGCGCTCTGTTCTGGGCACGGAGCAGAACCGGGTCGGGGAGGAATGGGAGGCAGCGGGGGGAGGTTTTGTTCTATCTATAATGTTTGAAATTTTACAATGAGAACATATCCATGAGCTACATGAATCAATAAGAAAAATCTTTTAAATGGAATTTGTGTGTGTGTGTGTGTGTGTGTGTGTGTGTGTGTGTGAGCGCACGCGCAGTGCTGGGGATCAAATCCAGGGCTCTGTGAGTGAGTGCTGGAGGCGCTGCAGTGAAGGACATGGGACAAGGTAAGGGGGCGGGGGGGTCTGGGGACCCACCTGAGATGGGCTCGTCCAGGGAAAAGGCCTTGTTCTCTACGAACATGCTCTGGCCCGTCTGTTCCTTCAGGATGGTCTCGTAGCCCACGCCCCGGGTCGGGTACATGTCCCCCTGGTAGTTCTGCTCCGGGCTGGCCTTGGTCACCTGGGAGACCTCGGGGATGACGTACAGGAGGACAAAGGCCCAGGCGTTGGCGGCCAGGGCGATGGCCAGCGTGGGGTCGTCCCAGGCGGGGCTGCGGCGCTGCCTGTTGCCGTAGGTATACATGACGGTCCACACCACCCAGATGGCCATGGAGGTGGCCGTGGTGAGCAGCACGAAGACCCCGTGCTTCCGCCAGCGCCGGAAGCGGCCGCACAGGGCGGGCCAGGCCCCCAGGAAGGCGGCCAGCAGCAGCAGCATCACGTAGATGAGCGCCATGACGAAGTCCATGTTGGCGATGGCGCACGGGGACGCCGCGGCCCAGCCCGCGCTGCCGTTGCCCGCGGGGCCGCCCTCGCCAGCGCCGCGGACCAGGGTGATGATGAGCCACTCGGTGTTGATGATGACCTCCACGAGGGTCAGCAGCAGGGCCACCGTGAAGACCACCCAGCCGCGGGGCCCGCGGTTCCTCCGCGTGAGGAAGTTGAGCGCCAGGACGTGCGCCAGCAGGCAGGAGAAGCAGACGGCGAAGAGCACCCCGAAGAGGAAGCGCCGCGAGGCGCAGGTGGCGAAGTCGGGCTTGACCACGCAGGCGAACACCAGGAAGAAGAGGCCCAGCGTGCCCAGCAGGAAGAACACCTGCGTGCCCAGCAGGCTCCGCTTCTTGGTGTCCTGCACGAAGGGCAGGCTGGCCACCAGGATGATGGTGAGCACGAACGTGGTGACGATGCCCGCCCCAGCCACCGCCTCCAGGATGATGCCCCAGGCGCCCGCGCGGTCACACAGGTTGTAGTAGAGAGGGTTGAGGTCTGGGCTGCAGCCCGGCGGGGCGAGGTTCTGGGCCCGGGCCCCGGGCAGCAGGAAGAGAGGCAGTCCCAGGCACATCAGCAAGGCTTTGCGAGGGGCCATCCTGGCTCCCAGGCCAGGCACTAGCGGGGTCCCTGGAGACAGAGGAAGACGGGCAACATGAGTCCTCCAAGGCCAGCACGGTACTGACCATGGCAGACAGCACTCGCTGATGACGAGACCATCCCTGGGCTTCAGAATCCTTCTTAACACAGAACTCACGAAGCCTACCAACTGACCAGAGACGAAGCCCACCTGTCATCCCTATGCTTCACCATGGAAAAGAAGAAATATCACTGAATTTTCAGTTCCCTCCCTTCCACCCATAAGGTTCAAATATTCCCTGAGCTCATGTAGCTAAGACTAGGGGGTAAAAGGGCTTTTGAGCAACTCAAAACCAAGGGCAGGACCCCTTCAGTTCTTCCTCTCTGCCCTGGGACTTCTAGGGTTCAGAAGGTCAAGAGACTATGCCCCCGAACCCTGTCCCTGTGATGCTCAGAGCATGGCTGGTCAGTCAACCATGCATTCCTTCGTTCATTCATCCCTTGTTCTGGAAGCACTTAACAGGCACCTGGAGCAAGCATAACCTGCAGCCCCTGAGAAAAAGACAGTTGAAAACTTGAGTTCCCCATTCCTCCCACTTCCTCCCTTCTTTGCCCTTGATTTTCCATTTTTAGTGCCAACTTTCCTCTACAGAATCCAGAGTTCTCTATCTAGCTCAGAAGCTGAAGTCAAGGATAAAATAAACTTAACTTCCCCCCAAGGACTTCATGACTTAATGCAAAAATCCTCCTATGAGGCATTAACATTTTAAAAGAAGAACCAGGCAAGGGCAAGGCAAAACCCCAAAGACTCTTTAGTGGAAGACTTTAAGATACTAACTAGATGGGAGAAAGGTCTCTTCTATTAACACCAGCAAGATAACTCATCACACCGTACGCTCGCTGCGGCTCTGCCAAATGCTACACATCTGCCTCACAGAAGAAAATGAAACCCTGGCTCTCTGTACCAACTAGATTTTCCCAGTGTGAACTGGAGGTAAAGGATGTTGCAACTGGTCGTTATTCCAGCGACTAGGGAGGCTGAGGCAGAAGGATTGCAACTTTGAGGCCAGCCTTAGCAACCCAGGGAGACCCTATCTCAAAATGAAAAATAAAAAGGGCTCTGGATGTGGCTCAGGGGTAGAGCAGCCCTGGGTTCAATCCCCAGCTCCTCCCACCCAGAAAAAAGAGGATATTGCATGTTAGGAGAAATGTTTAAAGGCCCAACCTGAGAAGCTGGGTAGGAAGCTCAGTGATAGAGCACTTTCCTATCGTATGTTAGGTCCTGGGTTCCACTCCCAGCACTGAGAGAGAGAGAGAGAGAGAGAGAGAGAGAGAGAGAGAGAAAGAAAGAAAAGAAAAGAAAGAAAGCCTAAGTTTGTGTTTTACAATTAAAAACCGTAAATTGACTTGGAGACTTAACACAGAAAATTTAAATGCTCTAAAATTCAAGTTATAACGTTCAAAATTCCAAGAAATACAGGTCCTTCACATTTATGTCACCCTGGATGTTCAAATAACTAGTTGTAGCCAGGTGCAGTGGTGCACGCCTATAATTCCAGTAGCTCAGGAAACTGAGGCAGGAGGATTGCAAATTCGAGGCCAGCTTCAGCAACTTGGTGAGACCCTGGCTCAAAATAAAAAAATAAAAAGAGCAAGCCTGTAGCTCAGTGGTACAGCACCCTTGGGTTCAATCCCCAGTACCCAAAACAAACTAGTTGTAGCCCTGGCTCCTGCTTTTCCAGGAGGAAGGCTCCAGACAGTAACCAAGCTTGCCTGGGCTGACAGCGACCACTAGTGGTTGGCAGGGGAACCACACCATTTAACTCCCTATCTTGCCCACCACCTTCCTTCCAGAGGTGGTGGGGGTGGATCTGCCCAGTTTAGCTCCTTTCTAGTTTTTCTTTCTTTCTTTGCTGGGGATTAAACCCAGAGGTGTTTTACAACTGAGTTGTATCTCCAGCCAGTTTGGGTTTTTATTTTGAGATTGGGTCTTGCTAAGTTGCTTAGGGCCTTGCTAAATTGCTGAGGCTGGCTTTGAACTCGCGATCCTCCTACCTTAGCCTCCCAAGCCACTAGGATTACAGGCCTTTCTCTCTCTCTCTCTCTCTCTCCTCTGTGTGTGTGTGTGTGTGTGTGAGAGAGAAGAGAGAGAGGGAAGGAGACTAGGGACTGAACCCAGGGGCATCCATAGCCCTTTTTATTCTTTATTTTGAGTCAGCGTCTTTCTAAATTACTGAGGCTGGCCTTGAACTTACAATCCTCCTGCCTCATCCTCAGTCTGAGATTACAGATATGCACCACTGCACCCAGGCTACTTAATTTTTTAAAAAATATTTATTTTAGTTGTACACAATGCCTTTATTTAAGTTTACATGGTGCTGAGGATCGAGCCCGGGCTGCATGCGTGCTAGGCTAGCACTCTACCGCTGAGCCACAGCCCCAGCCCCCAGGCTACTTAATTTTCAAACAAGCAAAAGTCCCAAATCTCAATCAACAGAAATTCTCTCCATAATCCGTAAGTGAAAAGACACTTAGGAAATCAGGAGAAATAAAAATTGAAAAATTAAGTGAAAATTAACATAATAAGGATGATCAATTTTTAGATTTTCACAACCCTTGAAAATATTTTAGGTTTTTTTTTTTTTGGTACCGGGGATTGAACTCAGGGGCTCTCGACCACTGGGCCACATCCCCAGCCGTTTTTTGTATTTTTTTAATTTAGAGACAGGGTCTCACTGAGTTGCTAAGTGCCTCACCATTGCTGAGGCTGGCTTTGAACTCACGATCCTCCTGTCCCAGCCTCCCAAAGTGCTGGGATTACAGGCGTGCGTGGCTTATTTTAGGTATTTTAAGCCATCTCAGTCCCCTCCTCATTGGTCAATTCAGCCTCCCTTTCTTGGACCACCATCCATTCTGATGTAAATTTACTATTGTTTTTCTAAACAACCCCTATAGTAACAGCTTGTTTCTCTTCATTTTGATGCAAAAGCTAGGTTCCCCAGCACATCCGGTAGTGCTAAGGATTAAGCCCAGGGCCTTGCATTTATTGGGCAAATTTGAGCACTGCCTCCCTCCCAAGCCCAGGATATAAGCTTTTGTAGGGGAGTCATAAATCAATAAAGCACCAACTGTATTTACAACTGCTGGCAAGAGAAAGAGGAGTCGGAGGGAATTGATGGGTAAGAAGTAATATCGAGCCACTCCGGGAAACACTTTATAGATAACACGGTATGGGATCTTAAATGTTCAACTCCATCTTGGGAGCTTTGGGCCCACAGAACTAGCTAGAAATTGGGGTAAGGCTGGAAATGTAGAACTGAACACTAAGAATGGCTGGGATGATCTTGAGGCACCTGAATCTTCTAGGGCTTCATCCCACCTCCCTGGACCAGATCCCAGTTTAGAAGAGACAATTACTCCAAATCAGCAAATATTGACTGTATATCTAGGGAGACCGGTTGTTCTAAGAGCAGTGGAAAATACAAAGATGATGGAACACAATGCTCAAAGGGATGGTACTTGAAAATCTGATAGGAGAGATAAGGCAGGTATACAAAAGAAATGGCGCCAGGAGGAATATGCTAAGAGATCTGCCAGGGAATTTACCTGTAGGAGGGAGGTGCTGCAGAGGACGGGACGGAGGAGGACCAGAAGAGCCTGAGCAGAGGAAAGAGACTACCAGGATGCACTTTATTGGGCTGGGAGAGGTGGCTCAGTGGTAGAGTCTTTGCCTGCCACGTGAGGCCCTGGGTTGCAGCTCCAGTGCCTTAAAAAAAAAAAAAAAAAAAAAGGCAATATTACTGGAGGTCTGGGAGTGTACAGAGGTAGAGTGTTTGCCTTGGGTTCAATCTCCAGTACCACACACACACACACACACACACACACACACACACACACACGCAAAGGCATTTTAGCCGGGCGCAGTGGTGCACACCTGTAATCCCAGCACTTGGGAGGCTGAGGCAGGAGGATCGCGAGTTCAAAGCCAGCCTCAGCAATGGCGAGACTCTTAGCAACTCAGTGAGACCCTGTCTCTAACAAAATACAAAAAAAAAAAAAAGGGGGGTGGCTGGGGATGTGGCCCAGTGATCGAGTACCCCTGAGTTCAATCCCTGGTACCACAAAAAAAAAAAAAAAAAAAAAAAAAATGCATTTTATTTAGCATAAAACAAAAATGCACCAAGAATGTTACTACTAATAAATAAATAAGCAAAAACAAAATGAACCCCGTCCCAGACACTGCCACAGGCAGACAGGATGAGGCTAAGCCTCCAGGAATGTGAGGTAGGGGCTGAACAGGAACAGGGGCAAGGAGACAGACAAGATGACAAGTCAAAGCCCCAAGATCAACCCAAGTTCAGACCAAGAGGGAAAAGGTCAAGTGCGCCAGGCATGTTAGCTTTTTTTTCTTTTCTTCTGGTGGTGCTGGGGATGGAACCCAGGGCCTGCCAACTGAGCCACATCCCCAGCCTCAGTTCTCCAAGTATGAAGTGCAAGTATGAAGGGAGGCTCATGAGAAAAGTGGCCGGGAAGGAGCCTGAGCTTTATTGTAAGAGGAAATGGCAAACCACTGGAGGCCGTTGGTAGCCTGATGGGGCACCATGGGGGTGTGCTTTGTGAGTGGAGGCGCACACCAGTAATCTGGAGGCTGAGGCAGGAGGGTCGCAAGTTCAAGGCCAGCCTGGGCAACTTAGCAAGACCCTGTCTCAAAATAAAAAAAAAACTAAAGGGCTGGGGGTGGGAGTGTATCTCAGTGGTAGAGCAGCCCTGGGTTCAGTCCTCAGTAGTGGGGGGGTGGAGGGAGAAGAGAGAGAGAGAGAGAGAGAGAGAGAGAGATGGGTTTGGTAAAAAGCATAAGGAAATCAATTTCTTGGGAGACAAATTCACTCCAGTTTCAAGATCAAAACCAAAGGTAAAACCATAATGGGCAGATCTCAGAAATACTTATCAAAATGCAATCTAAGGACTAGTAGGATGTAGGGGGAGAGAATGCTAAATTAAATTTTAAAAAAAGTACTATCGACTCACAACTGATAGCAGCCACGTCATTACAAAAAAAAAAAAAAAAAAATGCCAGGGCTGGGGAGGAGCTCAGTGGCAGAGTGCTTGCCTAGCATGTGTGCGGCCCTGGGTTCAGTGCCCAGTGCCACAAATGAAAAAGAAGAAAAAAGAAATCTGTCTATACCCTGCTGGTCCCTAGCACCCTACAGGCACTTGGGCCAGGGTCAAGGAGGTTTTACAGCTCCTTCCTCCCCCATTTCCTCCCGACTTTGCTATTGGCCAAACAGCTTCTTAGACCTTACCCTTCAAATCTCACTTCTGCCACCAAACCCCCAGTAGTCTACTCACCCCACCCCCAACCAGGTACCTCGATGCCTTCCAGGCTGCCCTGAAACTGACCAGCCTCAGAGGAAGCAAACCATTCCCATCCTGAAATGCCTTTTTAAAAAAATATTTATTTATTTGCTTTAGTTGTACAAAATGCCCTTACTTTTACGTAGTGCTGAGGATCGAACCCCGGGCCGCATAGGTGCTAGGCAAGCGCTCTGCTGCTGAGCCACAACCTCAGCCCCCTGAAATGTCTTAATCCTCTGCTTCCCCCCAAAATAGAAGGGCAGGTGGGGAGACAGAAATATACTGACTCAGGTGGAAAAAAAAATTGGGCCAGCTGGACCTGACTCTTGTCCCCTGCCTAGGACAGGAACCTTTGGAGGCCAGCAGGAAGAGTTCGAGAGAATAAAGCTCAGAACCGTGTTGACAACCAGGAATGCAGATTCAACCATCTAGCTGATGTCCTTTTGGGGATGGTGGCTAAGGGTGACACCAGATGGACTCAGGGCTCTGGAAGTATCTTTACCTCCTGTGGATCCTGTACTCGCACTGCACCTCCTGAGCCTTGGACATTAAAATCGTGAACACCTGTCTCCCCTCCCAGGCTGTGAGTCTGGGCTAGTGAACAAGAGTCCCTTGCAACTTTGATGCTGGGACTTGAACAGAGTAGGCACTGGAAAACCATCCTCTGAAGGGACGTGATGCCCATTTCTCCTCACCCAGTCCTGCCTCCTTCGTTTTGGAGTCACATCTCCTGCCTAAAGGTTCTTAGGAGACACCAGGAGAGGAATGGGAGAGAGACTTCCTGCCCTAGGAGCCTCCCCCACCCACAGCTGAAGTCCAGCCTCAGGTTTTTCTGGACAAAAAAAAAAGGGCCCTTTTGCTTCAACCTCTCCAGATCCACTCCCACAAATATTTTTAATCACCTCTGAAATCGGCCTTTCCCTGGCCCAGCCACCCAGCCCCCAGCTCTGGTCTGAGCCAGTCTAGTCCAGCTCCAGAACTGTCTGCCTTTCTCTCTCCAGGGGGAGCAGACAGGCCTCCAGGGTTGGTGGGCAGAGGCCCAGCCAGCCATGACTGGTTTCACCCAGCAACAGGTGAGGCAGCCAGCCCCCCTCACCCTCCTGGACAACCCCCCTTCATCACCCCACCAGCATCCGTACCAAAGCATGAGAACTCCCCAGGGTGAAAGATACCATCCTGAAAAGAAAGCGCCAAGAATCTGGGGAAGCAGTCCTGGCCTGTCCCCCGGGGGGCTCAAGGGTGCAGAGTGAGATAAAGACCTAAGGCCAGTGGTTGCCTCTAAGGGTGCCAAGAACACGTAGGCCCCTCCGGGAGGGGGTTGCTCAGCCAGGGAGAGCACAGAGCATCCTTCTTCCTCCCTGGCTACCCGCACTCAGCAGACTGAAAAGATGGGTGGCCTCTGCCAGTTTCCTCTCACCTCCCATTCATCTCCCCCTCCCTTCTCTCTCAGCCTCTGGCTGGGTCCTAGGGTGTCAGCCGTCTGTCCAGAAGGCTCTACACTTTTTTTTTTTTTTAATATTTATTTATTTGCTTTAGTTGTACACAATGCGGTTTTACGTGGCGCTGAGGATCGAACCCGGGCCGCGCACGTGCCAGGCGAGCGCTCTACCGCTGAGCCACATCCCCAGCCCCCAGAAGGCTCTACACTTAACCCACCCAGTAAGGGGTCTGGGAGATGCCTGTGCCAGGAAGGAGCCGCCTCAATTCGTCCCCGCCCCACCCCATACCAAGAATTGGCATTTGGGCCAAATGGCCCGGGGCATTCAGACTCAGAAGTCTTCAAACCAAGGGTCTGCTCAGGAATGTCCCTCTGGAATGCGCCCCACCCCCCATCAGCACTCCGGTCCCAGCCACACTTGAAGGCACATGGTTGTTGTTGGGGGGGGGGGGAGACGGTGCTCCAGGCCACAGAACCCTGTTTGTACACATTCTGGTACCCGAGCTTTAGGATCAGGATCGGGAGCTTTAGGCGTTGAGGTCTTCCGGGGTGTAAACCTGCGGTCAGGGGTGGAAGCGTAAAGGACGCTGGAAAAGCCGGGAGGTGGGGGTGGGGTCTTCCAGCCGCGCTGCCAGAAACACGGGCGGCGTGAGAGTCTAAAATCCCAAACTTCCCCGCAGACAGATCCGGACCCTTCCCCTCCCCACTCCAGTCCCCGCTGCGAGGGTCTACACCCGCGCTTCCCTGGACGTCGGAACAGAAAGGGCAGGGAGGCCAGTCACTTTTCGTCCCAGTTCTCCTGTCCACAGAAACCTGTCCCCCCTTCCACAGCAGCGGGCAGCGGACAGGAGTCCGTGGACTCCCGCTAAGAGGCAGGCGGGTCCAGGGGCACCCCTGGGACACGCCGGCAGCGGACTCCTTTCCCTTGCTCTCCACCGGAGCCGCAGCTCCAGGCTTCCTCCGCCCCCAGTCCCCAGCTGCCTTGGGTTTGGAAACTTTCCGCGACCGAACGGAGTTGGCGCGGCGTCCCCCGTCCCCCGGGCGTCCACCCCAGCGCCTCTGCCCTCGCCCACTCCCTGCCAGCCCTACCCGGCTCTTCCGGGCGGCGGAGGGGAGGGCGGAGCGGGAAGGCAGCAGCCTTACCTGGGACGCGCCGCCAGCCCGGCTCCGGCGCGGCGTCTGGGGCCAACTCCAGCTCCGGGCAGAGCGCGGGCGGGGGTGGGAGGGACTCCGAGCAGGGCGCAGCGCCAGCCTCAGCCCTGGCTGGGGTGGCGGGGCCCGGCGGGGGCGCGGGGCGCAGGACCTGCCTCCCCGGGACCGGGCTGAGCGGGGCGCGCTAGGTGGCTCGCTCTCGTGCCGGGGTGCACGGCTCCTTCCCCTCGGCGAGGGTGGGCCGGCCGGAATCACCGTGACATCACCTCCATTCACGGCGCTTATCCGACGCCCGCGGCGCTCCAGGTATGTGCAATCCGTTTACACGGTAACAAAGCCCGCCCTGCCCTGCCCCCGCCGACTCACCTCCAGCCTCGGCCGAGACGCACTTTCCGGCTGGTGCGCGCGATCGGAGTTCCTGGCCAAGCTGGCGTGTGGGTTGTTGCTGTTTGCTGCCACGCCCCCGCACGCGAGCACGCGCACACTCACGCGCGCTCACTTTCTGGATTCGGCTCTGTCTCTGGAAAGCGGTTTGGGGTGCAGCCCAGCACATCCCGCGGGCGGGCTCTCCCTCGCGGCATCTCCCGGCTCGCGTACGCACCCACTGGCGCGGGGGCTGCCTTGGCGCGTCTCTGTGGCGGACACCCAGCCTTTGTCACCTTCGTCCTGGTTTTCCTGTGAGACGCGCCAGACGCAGTTCGCTGCCCCGGGCTGGAGCGAGGCGCACACTCAGACACAAAGTCCGTCTTTGTCACGCCTTCTGCGCCCCCTCCCCTCCCGAGCTTGCACACGTGGACACATCACACACCCAGCGTCCACCTCTCGAACGCGCGGTCCTTCCCCGATACCCGAGTCACCAAGATCACGTGGGAATGCGGCCACGCACGCCCCTAATCCCGGGGGCCGAGCCCCGAACCACTGCGGGCCGTGGGCAAACGTAGTCCCGGGCCGACTCTCCAGCGCTCGGGTTTCCCGAGACCGCTCCAGACCCGGCTCCACTCGGAGCGCGCGCTCCCCTCCCCGCGTCCCGGTTCCGCGTTCCGACTTGTCCTAATTAGCCTTCACGGTTTTGTTCCCCGAGGTACAGTGTTTAAACCCGGCCCCGATCTCTGCGCTCCGAGTCCCGCTGACCCTGACTCGAGTCCAGCCCCTCCCGCGGCCCGGGGACCTTTCCACCAGTTCGGATTCCCTTGCGCCCCACACCCTCGCTCCCGCCGGGGTGGATCAGCGGGTGACTACCCTATCCCCTCCGGCCCCAGGAATCTGCTGAAAGGGAACCGCAGCACAGGGAAGCGAGTCCTGGCTGAGACCTCTCTGGCCCAGTAAACAAGAGATTTTCCGGCCTCCTCCTCCTGGGGCCGCGGGCCCCGCGGGAGGTGGGCTGCGCTGCCCCTGGAGGCCGGGTGCGGGCCTGCTTGGCTTGCGCCGGAGGCCCTGAGAGGCCAAGGCGCATCGAGAAAGAGTAGGTTGTTGGGCCCACCCCGGCCCCTGGGGACGCGGGGGAGGGCAGGGCGACGGGTCTCGGGGTGCCCATTCTCGTGACGCCTAGTTGCCTGGGGGATCGCCAGCAGCGCGCGGTCGGAGCCAGCCGGTGGGGGGCGGGCTGCTGGGCATGTTTGCTCAACCCCGCGCTCCCGCGAGGGGGAGGGGAGGCAGCTGGTCACGGGTGAGGGGGTAGCCAGGTGGGGTCGGGCGCGGAGAGGGGAGGGGTACCTCCCGGGCTGTTTGTTTGCGTGCCTCGCTCTATGACAACCCGGAATCTAAACTCAATCAATCACCCAGAGTTGCCCGAGCGATAAACCTCAGGCCGTTCCTCCCTTTGCACACCGGGCTTTCTGAAGAGGAGGGGATGTTTGCTTAGCCCGGTACTGGCGGTAGGGCCCTGGCTTTCTAGAACACTATATCCTTTCCTGTGCCTTGTGCTGGCAGGCTTATCTGGAGAATGCTGCTAAGACCAAGTTGCTTCAGTGTTGCTGCTCCAGAGATCTCCAAACCCTACCTTCACCTCCCACCCGAGAGTCAGGGACCTTGAATAGGATCAGCAGCTCCATGCCCACCCTGGAAAGTCCCCATCTACGTGAGTGAGAGAAGCTAAGTTGTCCTGGCTTCTCACTACTATTACTTAACCAGGCCACTAACTGGCAGCTCACTGGGCAGGGACCTATAGGAGAAATAGCCTGAGACTAGCAGACCCGTGGCCCTGCGTACTCTGTGGATTCGCTTTCCATCTCCAGGAGCCTCTCCTCCCCACCTAGATTCTCCAGACACCAGCTCTTGTCCCCTGCAGCCCTGCCTCAGGAAGGTGAAGGGCTGGACTGTCTGTTGCCTGGTCACAGGTCGCCACCTGGGAGTCCGTTGCAAAGGGGCCCCACTCCCAAGGGCTGAGCCCTGCCATGAGCCCGTCCTGCCAGGCAGCTGGCAGTGGGAATGTAGGACAGTTTCTGAGAACCGCGTGCTCTTCCCTCTTCACCCCGTGTCCCTTCTGGAATAGGATCTGTCTTCAAAGGACAAAGCAAGTCCCTCAGCGCAGATGGCCAGGGCCCCTGGGTGTCCAGGATTCCTGTTGCACTCCACTTCAGTCCCTGGGCCTGTGCTGGTTGGAGGTAGGGAGACTGGAGTTGGGAGCCACCCCGCCCCCGCCCACCCTGAGTCTCACCCTGGTGGGTAGGGCTGTACCCACCCAGCCTACCATGCTAGAAAGGGAGGTGCTGTGCTTTGTGTGTGTGTGTGTATGTGTGTGTGTGTGTGTGTACCGGGGATTGAACTCAGGGGCACTTGACCCCTGGGCCACATCCCCAGATGTATTTTTGTATTTTATTAGAGACAGGGTCTCACTGAGTTGCTAAGTGCCTCGCCATTGCTGAGGCTGGCTTTGAACTCATGATCCTCCTGCCTCAGCCTCCCAAGTGCTGGGATTACGGGCATGCACCACTGCACCCGGCAGATGCTGTGCTTTTTCAGACTTCCATCACAGGGTCATCTGTATCCCCTGATGCCTCTCACCCCTATTAAATAATCCAGCAGAGCCGGGCGCAGTGGCACACACCTGTAATCCCAGCACTTTGGGAGGCTGAGGCAGGAGGATCGCGAGTTCAAAGCCAGCCTCAGCAATGGCGAGGCACTTAGCAACTCAGTGAGACCCTGTCTCCAAATAAAATACAAAAAAAGGGCTGGGGATGTGGCCCAGTGGTCGAGTGCCCCTGAGTTCAATCCCTGGTACCACAAAAAAAAAAAAAAAAAAAAAAAACAACCCAGCAGGTATGGAATCCATTGTGAACTCCCTTTTCACCAAGAGATAACCCTTTGAGACACGGTCCCTGAAGGTACTGCACATCCACTCTTCCAAGCCCTCCTGGACTTACTGGGTTGAAGGTAAATGACACCACCTTTACTCACCAGAAGGCCCCTTCTTTTAGCTGCCTGAGTGCCCTCAATTCCTGGAGTCTGAGGTACTTGCAGGGCCAGGGTGCCACCTTGCCAGCTGTGTAGCCAGCAGGTCACTTCATCTCCCTGAGCCCCACCTTCCTCTACTGTAAAACGGAGGTGATGACACCATCCCCAAAATGCAGTGGGTCTAGAATGTTCCTCCCACAAGGCTGGCACTTACAGATGGTCAGTGTCCCGCCTCTCCTCTCTGTCACTGTCCAGCCTCACTGAGCCTTAGGCCTTTTGGCTAAAGACGCCTGGCAGCTTCGAACCCAAACTCCTGTTAAGTCTGCTTTTCTGGTCGGGCGCGGTGGCGCACGCCTGCAATCCCAGCACTTGGGAGGCTGAGGCAGGAGGATCGCGAGTTCAAAGCCAGCCTCAGCAATGTCGAGGCACTTGGCAATTCAGTGAGACCCTGTCTCTAATAAAATACAAAAAAGGGCTGGGGATGTGGCCCAGTGGTCGAGTGCCCCTGAGTTCAATCCCCGATACCAAAAAAAACCCAAACAAACAAACAAAAAAACAGGTAGGGGCCTTGTTCCTGAGCTGGGTGGCCAGGAGCCCCGCCACCTGCAGCTGGTTAATAGTTTGCATTTCACCTGGCCGGGCTCCCGGGCTCTGTATTAGCTGGTTCCTGCCCCTGCTGCAGTGTTGAGCCTTGTCTTTTTCTTGGTCTCACAGGACTTCCTGTTTGGAGCAGCCGAGGCTGCGTGGGTTTTGTGGGTTTTGTTTTCGAGAGGACTGCGATATCATGAAGGCCCTTTAAGAAGCAGGAAGCCAGATGGGTTAGACACTCATTCACCTCAACTGGCTACCCGGGGGTGACCCCTCTGGAAATGTACCCAGAAGCAGACTTTGGGCAGAGCCTGCTAGAATGCCACCCGGGGCGGGACCTTCTGCAAACCTGCGTCTGCCTTCTCCGCACGCCCTGTCCACAGCTCAGTGGCCACTAACCAACTCCCTGGGAAGCAGAGAGCTGGATTTTCTGAGTTGCCCAGACTTGGCCAGGCTCCATCAACAGACTCAGCGAATCCTAAGAGCCAGGCCTTTAGCAAGGGTCCAGGCATGCAGACCACTCAACCCGCCACCCCCTCCAGGAACAAAAAGGAGACGTGGAACCACGCAGCATTTAGTGTCCCCACCTTCACGAATGTCACCCCATTTGAGAGCATTTCAAGGGTGAGCATGCCTTCTGCACTAACCCCCAAAGTGATGACCCTGCTTGCACTGTCCCCTCCAGTCACCCTGCGATCCCTCATCTAGCGTGGGACATTCCCTGGCTTTACTCCAAACCCCCTTGCCCAGCATGCAAGGCCTCTGCAGCCTGTGTCCAACAAGGGCTCCTTCCTCTTCCCCACAGGAAATGGTCACTCTGGCCTGAGCCTGCCTCCTGACTGCCTTCCTGTGACTCGCTCCCATTGTCCCTGCAGTCGATCCAAGATGCCCTCCTCTTAGAGACCATGCCCTAGAGCCCTGGGCTCCTCCTGCAAGCAAGTGCTGGTGACCCCAAAGTCCTCTTCCCCCCAGAACTCTGCCCCCCACCATTTGCTAATCTTACTTTTTTTTTTTTTTTTTTGCATTGTTAATTATATCTTATGCAAAGATACCTTGCCTCCCTAATTCTCTGAGGCCTTATAGGAAGGAGTCTAGATTCTGCCCCTCTCCTTCCCAGCACAATGCTTTCTACATCCAAAAAAAAAGGCATTAAGTGTTGGTGGTTGTATTGATTGGCCAAGAGAGAGGCTGTCAGCCTTCTCTAAGTGGGAGGGGAGAGAGGACGCAGGGTCAGCAGGAATCCAGTGACCAGAACCCCAGGCCGAGAAGTTCAGAGATGCTGGCTTGTCTGATGATAGAATACCCGTGATAACTTACCCCCTTGTAGTGCTGTACAATTTCAAATCGTCTTTTATATAATTTGATGCTTTCCACCCTATAAGCATCCAAAATGGTAGATCCGACTCCCTAAGGCAGATGTTATTATCTCTGTTTTACAGATTTAAAAACTGAGATTCACAGAGGCCAAGCCCAGCTGTGGACTTGGACTTGGTCTTCTCTCTCTGTGCCCCCACGTGCTTTTCTCACCCCCTGTATAGACCTTACAATTTCCTGCCTGTGGGTAGTTATCTATGCACCTGTCCTGTCCCAGCCAAGGTACAGGCTCGGCGGAAAGGGCGTGAGCTCCGTTCATCTTTGGGTTTCCCTTCCTGCCTTCCCGGTTGTGAGGCCTCACTTCCCATTTGCAAGGACCTGCTCGGTCCTAAGGAGGGAGCTCCGTGGTGGAGCCAGCAGCCGGCGGCCGCCTGCCCTCCTCCAGCAACCCCTTCACCTACGGAAGCCAGCCTCCACTCCGGGCTCCGCAGGGCCCTGCCTTGGCCTGTGGCCTCCGATGGTCACATCCACCCCGCACACCCTGCATCCTGTGGCCATTTGGCCCTTACCAGCCTCTCCAGCCACCACCAACATAGCACACTCAACAAACCCTTTAAAAGACGCAGTCACGGGGCTGGGGTTGTGGCTCAGCGGCAGAGCGCTCGCCTCGCACGTGCGCGGCCCGGGTTTGATCCTCAGCACCACGTAAACATAAATGCATTGCATTGTGTACAACTAAAGTAAATAAATAAATATTAAAAAAAAAAAAAAAAAAGACGCAGTCACTACCCCACCCCTTGCCTAGAATTTGAGGCCTCCCCAACCTCTAATCCAGCCCAGACCCTTAGCAATGTCAGGAGAGTCATGGGACCACAGGGGACCCAGAGATGGTGCCTCCAGCAGGGCAGGACAGGGCAGGGCCGGCCAGCTGGCTTCTGGGCCGTGTCCAGGCCCAGCTGTTCCTGGCACTGTTCGGGGCTTGACTGTCTCCCCCACCGGAAGGCCAGTTGCGGTGCCGCCTGGGCTGCCGGGAACCCAGCGCGCTATTCTGGGAGTGTGATGGGGCTCCGAGAGGCCTGGCAGCGGCTGGGACGTCAGCCCCTTTGGTTTCTAGGCTGTTCTCCTCCCCTCTGATGATAAGGCAGCCTTCAGTCATTATGCAAAATTCCCGACCACTGATGGCGCGTTGGAGGGTCTTAATGGCCCTTGTGGTCGTGCTAAAGTGGGCCCTGGGCAGAAGCAGCCTGCGTGTCAGCCCTGGGAGGCAGCAGCCCTCCTTCTCGCCGTCACTCAGGCGGCCCCCGAGCTCTTCCTCCAGTTTGTCCGCGGCTCTCCCTGCTGCGTTAGCAGGCACGGGTCCTGGCACCGTCCCTCCCGGTTAAATCCGGTGGCAGATGTCCTCGGAGGGTCTTTTTTCTTTCTCTTTTTTAAATTGAAACTGGATATTTCTGCAATGTAAGCAATAAAAGCACGAAGACCGGGTTTGGTTGACAAAAGGTTAAAGTCGTAACCCAACTTAGAGCAAAACCAAGCCCTTACAATTGACCTGGTTTGGGTAGGAGCCTGGAGATTTATGATCCTGGTGTGGGACTAGAGGCCAGGACGGGAAGAGAGCCTGCCCCACCCGGGTCACTCGCTGGTGGACAGGAAGCAGTTCTCTGGACCTTTTTTTATTTTAGATATGTATTTATTTGCTTTAGTTGTACACAATGTGTTTTTATGTTTACGTGGTGCTGAGGATCGAACCCGGGCCGCGCACGTGCGAGGCGAGTGCTCTGCCGCTGAGCCACAACCCCAGCCCTGTCTGGACCCTTTTTGATGGTGGAATCCAGATCCCTAGGCAAGGAGCCCGTGAGCCTCTTCGCATCCACGCCCCCACACGTGCCTAGAGGTGCTCCCTGGCCTTGGGAACCGATGAGGCCAGGTTAGAGAAAGGATTGTGGGAATCAACTAGAAGAAGGTCTTGTGCCCTCTTCATTCCACGTGGTGGAAGGGATGACCGAGGAATAGCAAGTTGCTGTGAGGCAGCCTCTTTGTTCTCTTGCCTTCTTATCCCCCAGCCCCACATATTTTCTAGCCCTGTGTGACGCCATCCCCGTCAGGGCACGTTTCCTCCAAGTTCAAGGTTCACCTCCTTAGGGTCCCCTGGGAGCGTAGTAAGACTATCTGAACCCACCCAAACCTGTTAGATAAGAATCTACAAGTGCCACAGGTGACTGGTAGGTCTCATAAAGCTTGAGCCACTGAACTACCAATCCATTTGGGATACAAGCCGTGCTTCCCAGGGGGGGTCACTGTGTGAGCAGTGCTGTGGGGCTCTGGCTGGATGGGGGATGGTGGGAGGGCGATCTGATTAACAGAGGAGAGAGAGAGAGAAGTCTTGGGAGCAAGCGAGAGCGCCTGGGTGGTTCGCAAAGAGGCCTGCCGTGAGACGCTCTGGCCAGACTCACAGTGGAAGGCCCTAGGCAGGGGACAGAGTCGGGGACAAAATTTGAGCCAGCCCCAAAGGCAAACCCTTTGGTGTTCATAAATATTTATTTATTTATTTATTTATTTATTTGGTACTGGGGATGGAACCCAGGGCATCAGGCGTGCTAGGCAAGCATTCTACCACTGAGCCAAATTCCCCCCACCCTTTTTTGTACTTTATTCTGAGGTCAGGTCTTGCTAAGTTGCCCAGGTTGCCCTTGAACTTGGATCATCCTGCCCCGGCCTCCGGAGTCACTGGATTGAGGGGCGTGCACCCCTCACCCGCCGGGTCACAAACATTTTTCTGAAGCGGAGCCCCTGTAGGTCTCCTCTTCCTGGGCATCAAAAGAACATTGAATTGAATTTTTTTTTTTTTTTTTTTTGTGGTACCGGGAATTGAACCCAGGGGCACTTGACCACTGGGCCACATCCCCAGCCCTTTTTTGGATTTTATTTAGAGACAGGGTCCCACTGAGTTGCTAAGTGCCTCGCCATTGCTGAGGCTGGCTTTGAACTCGCGATCCTCCTGCCTCAGCCTCCCAAGTGCTGGGATTACAGGCGTGCACCACCGCGCCCGGCGAATTGAATCATTTTCTACTGGACACCCAACCTCCTCTTTCTAGAAATGGTAAAGTCGCAGAGAAAAAGCAAGGTGGTGGAGGGATCCCAGGGCCTTGGGTGCTGCTGTGGGGCATTATAGGTCCTGGAGATGATTTAGGGAAAACCATACTTGGAGACCACACCAAGGGCGCTGCCTGCCGGGAGGAGCATCTGGAGAGCTTTGAGCGCACCTGCAGGTCTTTGCATCCTATTTTCATAGGGATGTTGCTCACCCAAAGGTCAGTTTCACTTGCCATTATCTTGTTTCTTTCTGCTCTCTTTTTTTTTCCTGGAAATCTGGCCTCATTCACTCGACCATTGACTGCTCCCTGCTATCAAGTGTGGGGCAGGAGCCCCAGACCGAAGAGAAAGAAGAGTGGGCACTTATTCTAGGGGAGCCTGTGACTCTTCTGCATGTCCAAGGTCATTTGGATCAGCTGGAACTGAAGCAGCCAGCCCAGTAGAGATTTACTCCCAACAGCCCTTGCGCCCTAATACCGTATTGCATTTCAAAACAGTTGTCTTAGTCTCCCAGCCATTTCCTAACTGGGGCTGCAAACAGCCCCGTGTGGCTCCCTCCCTGTCCTTGGACCTCCTCTGGCAATGAAATGTGATCCAGAAAATGTGATCCTTTTTTTTTGGTACCAGGCATTGAACTCAGGGGCACTCGACCACTGGGCCACATCCCCAGCCCTTTTTTTTTTTTTTTTTTTTTTTGTATTTTATTTAGGGATAGAGTCTCACTGAGTTGCTAAGTGCCTCGCCATGGCTGAGGCTGGCTTTGAACTCGCGATCCTCCTGCCTCAGCCTCCCAAGTGCTGGGATGACAGGCGTGCGCCACCGCACCCAGCTTAGAAAAGCCCCTCTTGGACGTTCCCAGCCCACTGCCTGCTCCTGCACGCCTTCCTAAACTGACCCCACTGGCTCCTCCCCATCCGGACCTGATGGGCACAGCCAGCTGTTGGCACAGAACGGGCAGGAATGCTAGAAGTGCTAGACTCACAGAGCCTCGGACTCCCCTGGCTGATCTGCTTCTGGGTTCCAGTTACACTGGGAACATTGTCCTGGGGGTCAGGAGACACCCATTTAGGACTCAGCTTGACTGACCAGTGTAGCCCTGGAGACGTCCTGTCAGCTTCGTGAGCTGTTTTCTCGGCCATAATATAACAAGAACTAACATCATTATGGGATAGGACTGTTAGAAGTTACATATTAACTCCTTGGCCCCAGCAATCTTATTAGGTGGATGCAATTACTCTACCTACTCATAAAAGGGAAATTGGCTGGGTGTGGTAGCATATACCTGTCTTCCCAGCTGCTGGGGAAGCTGAGGCAGGAGATGGCAAGTTTGAGGCCAGCCTGGGCAATTTAGTGAGACCCTGTCTCAAAATAAAAAGGGCTGGGGATGTAGCTCAGGGGGACAGTGCTCCTGGGTTCAGTCCCCAGTACCGCAAATACACGAGGACGCTAAGAGGAAAAAAGCAACGTGTTCAAGGTCAGTTGGTAGGAACTGATGCTCACCCCAGAACCTGACCACTATGCATGCTGCTTCTGGGGGGGGGTAGGAAAACTATAGAAGCTGTCTCCCGTGAAACTGGGTGGTGTGAACATAGACACTCGCGATGTGCGGTTTCTGGGGGTCAGGAATTGGAGGGGCTTGAGTGGGGGGTCAGGACCAGGGCATCTCATGTGGTGATGTCAGCTGGGGCTCCTGCAGTCACCCAAAGGCTCCCCTAAGGTGGGGAGATGTGCGTCCAGCTGGGAGCTGCAGGTCCTCACCACAGACCTCTCCACAGGCTGTTTGTGAGGTGCTTGTTTGTTTGTTGCTACTGGGGATTGAACCCAGGGGTGCTTCTCCACTGAGCCACATCCCCAGTCCTTTCATCTATTTTATTTAGAGACAGGGGCTTGCTGAGTTGCTTAGGACCTCACTAAATTGCTGAGGCTGGTTTTGAACTCACGATCCTCCTGCCTCAGCCTCCCGCGTTGCTGGGAGTACAGGCGTGCGCCACCGTCCCCAGCTACTTGTGAGCTTTTCCTCAATCAAGTGATCCAAGGGCCCAGGCAGATACTGAAGCCTAGCTATGGAGGGCAGCCCTGGTCAACTGCCATTTCCACAATATCCCGCTGGTCACACAGGGAAGTGAATGCCAGAAGATGGGACCACTGGGGCCACTTGCAGGCTGAATGTCACACACAGTAACATATAGCAATTAGCAGGGTGGTCAGGAAGCTCAATTCAAAGAATAGTTGTAAACGTGCTATTTGCGTTTGCTAGGGCTGCCGTAATAAATACCATAGCTAACAGGAATTCATTCTCTCACGGTCCTGGGGGCTAGAAATCTAAAACCAAGGTGTCGGCAGGTCATGTGCCCTCTGAAAGCCCCAGGGAGGAAGGCTTCCTTGCTGTTCCAGCTCCTTGTGGTTCTGGTGATCCTTGGCGCGCGTTGGTCCGCAGGGGCATTGTCCCATCACTGCCTCCGTCGTATGTGACCCTCTCCTGGTGTGTCTCTCTGCTCACACGGCCTTCTTTCAAGGACACCAGTCCTGTTGGGTCTAGGACCCACCCTAAGCCTGTAGAACTGCATTTTGACTTGATTACATCTGCGAAGATCCTGTTTCCAAGTAAGGGCACATTCACAGGTCCCTGGGGTCAGCACTGATGCATATGTCACGGGGCACCCAATCAGCCTCCAGCACGTGTAGTGTGGTGTGTAAAGTCCCGTCTGGGTAGGAGTTGCCGTCTTCCTCATTGAGTGGTGACGGTAGAAGTAGTGATCATGGGAGCTGGAGAAAGAGCCTAGCATAGTGGCCACACCTGGAATCCCAGCGACTCAGGAGGCCGAGGCAGGAGGATCGTGAGTTTGAGGCCAGCCTGGGCAATTTATTGACACCCTGTCTCAAAACAAAATTTCAGGAGAAGGGCCGAGGTACAGTTCAAAGGTAGAACACTCCTAGCTTCAATCCCTCATACTGGGGGTGGGGGGAGTGGGGATGAGAATGGACATCCTGTTGATGTCATCATCGTCATCGCAAGGCAACACAGGTGGGCAGTTCTTAAAGTCACCCTGAAAGCCCTTGAATGTCTAGGCCATTTTTCCAAGTGTGGCTGTTCTCTCTCTATCTCTCTGAAACTTCTTCATGGTTTTCCATGGATTCTGTCCATTAAAATTTCTCAGCTGGGTGCGGTGGCACATGCCTGTAATCCCAGCACTTGGGAAGCTGAGGCAGGAGGATCGCAAGTTCAAAGCCAGCCTCAGCCATGGCGAAGCACTTAGCAACTCAGTGAGACCCTGTCTCTAATAAAATACAAAAAGGGGCTGGGGATGTGGCCCAGTGGTCGAGTGCCCCTGAGGTCAATCCCTAGTACAAAAAAAAAATGTTTTTCTCTATCAATTTATCAATTTCTTGCATGGATATTCCATTTCCTATGGCGGATGCTGCTTCAGCACCTTCTCACCCAGCTGTCTTGGAGGGATGTGCTATCCAGCCCTCCGCCCCAGCCCTCTGCCCCACCCTTCCATCCCAGCCCTCCGCCCCAGCCCTCCAAGATACGCCACCCACACCCTCATTCCTGGTGCTTGCTGGCCCTCAGCCAATTGGGGTCTGCAGCAACGTGTGCCGGAGGATTACAGAACTGGCAATTGGCTTCCCAGTTGGCTCACTGGCCCTGCTTCCAGGTGTTGCCGCCTGAAGCGCTTGGAGCAACGGAGCCGCGGGAAGAACTTCAGAAGCAAACTGGAGACAAGCAGCTTTTTATTCTGATAACTTTTCTCTCTGGTTCTAACAACAACTAACACACGCCAAACACACCACTAAAATGGCGCTGACCCGATCAGCAATTTCGGCCAAGTCACTCGAGATCCCGCAACAAATCCCGTGAGACTACGGGTGGCGACAATGGCCAAATCTCCACGGCTCATAGTCAACTGCAATTCAAGTCAATCCCCAAACAGGGCTCCTGCATCCAGGGAGCTTAGTGACCTCGGCTGAGTTCCTCTGCCTCTTCCTACCACGGCATGTGCCTTGTGCTCTAGCTTCCAAACCCAGAGGGTCACTTTGTGAACTATCAGTCCAGGCAGCCACACAGAAGCCCACCCCTCCCTCCGGGCTCACTCTGTGAGCAGAGACACAGGCAAATCCAGGAAGTGGACCCCAGAGCCAGAGCCACGCGCGGGACACAGGAGGGCCCCGAGCTTATGTCTTTCGCCTCTCCTCTAGCCCGGAAATCAAACGCCCTGGCTCTGGCCCTTACGCTGCCATGCCTGCTCGCGGGGGCCTTGGTGCCTTGGTGCCGCTTCATGCTGGACAGACAAGTTGTCGCGGCCGCACAGTCTTTGCTGTTGTCACAGGTGAAGCGAGCCTGGCCGTGCTGAGTGCTTGCAAAGCTCTTTAATGCTCTTCAAATAAAAGGTGTTTTCCGTCTTTGATTCCAGAGTGCCGCAGACATCTAGCTGCTGGGCAGATATTTGTTGGTTTTAACTTAGGGTTTGCCAACCCCAGAAGGAGCAGTGCCACTAGGCAGCTCTGCCTGTCCCCAAGACTGGCCACCAGGGAGAAGGCTGGGGCAGAGCAGTAATAGGGGGCTGTGGATCTGGAGGTCGGGGGCCCTCGTTGCCCCTAAGTAGCCAGTGAGGTGGGAAAGACGGGAAAGGAGATGATGGGTGAGGCTCCGGAGCCTTCCCGGAACTGACAGCAGTATAAAAACTACCCGGAAATGTAGTGGCTTAAAACAATTTATTTTCGGGGGGGTGGGGAGCGGCTGGGCTTGTGGCTCAGCGGTAGAGTGTTCGTCTAGCACGTGCGCGGCCCAGGTTCGATCCCCAGCACCACGTGAAAATAAAACGCATTGTGTACAACTAAAAGCAAATAAATAAGTATTTAAAATACATTATTTTCACCCCTCCCCCCATGGTTGTGTGGGTTGCGGGGCTCAGCTGGGGGGTTCTTGCTTGGGGACTCTATGCAGGTGCAGTCAGATGGCAGCTGGGGCTGTGGTCATCTGAAGGCCCCGTTTGGCTGCATGTCCAAGATGGCAGCGCAGGGTCCGCCCCAGGGCCTCCCTCCAGCAATATGGCCCTTGCTCAGTAAGTGGCAGCTGACAGCTCTAAGGACAGAGACAGCACCGGTCCTTGAGGGCTCAGTGGGGGTCCAGCAGTGTCCCAGGTGTCCACACGTTGCCATCTGTTTTAAGGCAGTGTTGAGTCAACCCACGGCGAAGGGGTGTAGGGGGACCTCTGCGCTCCATGGACATTGGCGGAGGGAAGGGAACGAAGGTCGCCACCTTCTGAAGCAGGCTACCACCCAACACAAGGGACGATGCCCATCCTGAAGGCTCCGGAGCTGCCAGCCTGGAAGGGCTGTTGATACGAGGACCCGAGGACCTGGCTTTGGCTCCAGAGTGTCGGGAGAAGCCAGGGAGCCGGCCGCACCTCCCCCGCCACCAGGTGCTTATGGTGGCCCGGGGCGATGGGGATTAGGGCCCTGGGGCACCAAGGTGAGGCTGAGGCACAGAGGACTGCAGCTCGCCACCATCCAGCCTGGTCCCACTCCCAAGCCCTGCTCGCGGCTTGACCAAGCAGGTGGATGGCTACATAGGGGTAGCGTCTGATCGTCTACAGGACAGCCGTGCAGGCCTGAGCACTGGCCACGCTCTCTCCAGAGCGAAGAACTTGTCACCAGCCTTGTGTACTTGAATTTCTCAGACCTAGAGGAGACAGCGCCATGCTTGGCCTTCCTCACTCTTCTGTGAATGTCCTGACCTTGCCCCTCTTCCCGGCTCCCAGCAGTGGCTTCCCTGGAACTGGCACTGCGCCCCTGGCTTTCCAAGCCACCCCCTCCCCACCTACTCATTTCTCCCTTCCTTTGTCTCTTTGCTTGTCCATTCTCTCACCCACAAAGCATTGTTGTGTGCCGCAGAGTGGGCTGGCCCCAAGAGATTCCAGGAACCACAAAGCCCAACGTGATGTATTAGTCTCTTGTGGCTGCTGTAACAAATTATCAAAAACCGGGTGGCTTCAAATGAGAACTTTATTCTCACAGTTCTGGGAGGCCAGAAATCCAAGATCAAGAAATCACAGAACTGGTTCCTTCTGGGTGTCCCAACGAAGAATCCATTCCTTGCTTTTCTCCCAACTTCTGGTGGCTGCCATTAATCCTTGGCACTCCTTGACTTTTAGACACGTCACCTCGATTCACACCTCTGTCATTACATGGCCTCCTCTAAGTCTCCAAGTATCCTCTGGTTCCCATAGTGACAGCCTCTTTGGATTTAGGGCCCATCGTGATCTAAACCATTTTATCTCAATCCTTTTCTTAATTATGTCTATGTAGGCCCAATTTCCAAAAAAAAGGTCACATTCTGAGGTTCCAAGTGGACATATCAAACAGCGGGGGACACCAGCCAACCTTTTACAAATGGCCTCTGGATGTTTGTGCCAAAGGTCTGTTTGCTTAGGACAGTCTCATGTTCCCAGGAAAGACTGGCAGGTGTACCAGAGACAGGACCTCCCAGCTGAGCTCACAGTGCCTCGGAAGCAACCCTGTTCTTCCTCTGCATAAAATGGAAGCACAGTTATTGCACGGGGGAGTCAATTTTCCTATCGTCTTCAGAAGGCCCCAGGTCCCTTGCACATGCCCATTCTTTTCTGGTACCGTGGCCTTCATGTTTCTCTTTTGAGTATAGCTACATCTGTGTGCCCTTGGGCAATTTATTGCTTCTCTGAACCTTGATTTCCTCACCTGTAAAATGGGAAGAAGAGCTGCTTCAGAGTTTTGTATCAAATAAGAGATCACTTAGCATTTCTTAGCCCACGGGAGGTACCCAGTGAGCAACCCAGCAGTCAGTTACCAGTCATGGTCACAGGTGTGGTCCTGCCTGTGTTTGCCAGGTATTATGCATAGAGGTTATCTGATCTAAACCCCAGGGCTCCAGGAGCCAAGTACCATTTTTATCTCCCTTTTTTTCAAACAAGGAGACCAAAGATTAGTGAGATTAAGTAACCTGCCCAAGGCCACTCAGTAAAGGGCAGCAGATCTGGAGTTTGAAGCCCCTTGCGCCAACTATGGATGGATCCTAAGCCCAAGCAATATGATAAGCACAAAAATATGTGGCTAGGCGCTCACCTACAATCCCAGCTACTTGGGAGGCTGAATCAGGGGGATCACAAGTTCAAGGCTAGCCTGGGCAACTTGGTGAGACCCTGACTCAAGATAAAATATAAAAAGGGCTGGGGATGTAGGTCAGTGGAAGAGCACTTGCTAGCAAGCCCGAAGCCCTGGTTCAATCCCTAGTACCAAGAGGCCCCATGGCCCCCTCTCCAAGCATCCTACATGCCTGGAAGGTGGACCACCCTTTGTTTCATCTGCAGAAACCCTACCTGGCCTGCCTTGGTGACTTATGGGTCCACAGACCTGTTCGCTGGGGAGATATTTGTTGAAGGTTAATGAAAATGGGTGGATGCAAAGTGCTTTCCGAGGGGGCTGTCCAGCAGACCTCTGCTTCCCCATGCACCTGTGCTGAACCCTCCTGCTCTTAACCTTGACGGACAGCCAGGCTCTTGGCACTGATGGTGGGTGCTCAAAGCCCAAAGCCTACAGTTCCAGAATTTAGGGAGGACAGCTGGCCCCGAAGTGTACACGGACCTGCCCTCGGAGGGGGTCTGGTAAATTAGAGCAGGGATCAGCAAACTGCATGTCACAGGACAAACCCGGACCGCCGTTTGTTCTTTTAAATAAAGTTTTATTGGAACACAGCCATGCTGACATATTGACTGTGCCTGCTTTCTTTCACACTGCAATGAGTTGGAGAGTTGGATGGAGACCCCACGGTCACTAAGTCAATATCTTTGCTATTTGGCCCTTTACAGAAAGAATTTGCACGCCCCTGAATTAGGGAAGCGTCCCGTCCTCTGGCTGCACTCTGCATTCCGTGGTCCCTGTCTGGTGGGCTGCTGTCGGGCGATAGAGGAGGCAGGAGATTTGTGTCGGCGAGGGTGTGTCAGCGTTTGTCTCAACCTGATGGGCTGGACTTGTTCAGGACCAGAGCCGGGCGGGGTGCTGAGGTTGACCCCAGGTCTGTGTCCTCCTTCACCCTTGCCCTGAGCCTGCCACTTGCAATGGGGCAGCTGCCGCCCTCTCGGGCTTTGGGCACCCACCATCAGGACAACTGGTTTCCTGTGGCCCAGGACAGGGCAGAACTTGTTTCCGGCGCACAAGGAATTCCCCCCAGCCTGTGCCCCCAACCGCCTGGAGCCTGGGGGCGGAGGTGAATTCCCTCTGAGCCCCTGGACTGAGAATAGCTGCAACTTGATCTCAGCTGTATGAGTGTGACCTGGTTTCTGCGGCTGGCTGGAGGGCCTGGCCACCCCTGCCCTTCTGTCATTGGTCGGAGAGACAGGCAGTTGGGACTCCCTGATGAAGAACAGCAGTCATCTCCTTACTTGGGCTCTTTTCTTGCTCCTGACGTGTCCTGGGTTCGTCATGGGCTGTGACCCTCCACTTTCCAGATCTGGAAGGGGATCTAGGAAGGAGGCCTGTCCTGGGGGGACTCCAGCCTCATAAGGCAACCGGAGCACCTTCCCACACCTGCTAGGGGCTTCAAAGAGCAAATAAACAAATATAGATGCCCACGGCCCCATTCCTCCCGGCTGCTTGGTGCGTGTGCCAGCCTCGGTTGTGCCGTTGGGCACTGTGTCCTGCCGGCCTAGGCTGCTCACAGTGCCTGCTGGAGTCACTGACATGCCTATGACCCCAGGGCAGCCAGCTCCTGGCGAGGATGGCCTCCGTGCCCGGCCCCTTATTCCACTGGGCTGCAGCCCCAGCCATTGATTTTTTGTAAAGTGTGTTCTTGCTGACGCCGTGCTGCCCTGCAGTGTCCCTCGCTCTGGCCCCACTCGGCCTGCCTGCGGGCTGGTCTGCAGGTTGCCAGGGAGGAACATAAGTGCTTCACCTGGGAGGCCCAGGGGAGGAGGGAGGAGCCCCGCTCCTAGCTGACAGGGAGCCCGCCATCTCTTCTGCCTCTTCCTCTGCACCTCCCCCCCCCATACCAGCTGATTTCACTGGCACCCTCAGATCTCAAATATCCAGGGACTCGCCCGTTATGCTGTGAAATCCCTGTGATAGATGCAGGGCTCCGTGACCCACGACACAGGCTTTGAAGAGCAACTAGCCGCTTAGGGGTGGAGACTTTGCAGACCACAGGATGTGTTATTTAGTCACTGCAGTGAACACTTCACCCTGTTTTGGGTTTGAACCCAGGGCCTTGCATATGCAAAACACACTCTCTACCACTGAGCGATGCCCCCAGCCCTACAAACTGTTTAAGAAGAATTCATACTTGTTTAAAACCTTGAAACGAGATCAGAACTGATCGAAGAGGAAAGTAGAAATCCCCATGATCTCCCCATTCTCCAGAGAAGCCACTCCAGAGAGGCCACTTTGGGCTGTGTTTCTGGAATTTTTTTTTTTTTTTTTTTTTTTTTTTTTTTTTTTTTTTTTTTTGGTACCAGGGATTGAACTCAGGGGCACTAGACCACTGGGCCACATCCCCAATCTTTTTTTTTTTTTTTTTTTTTTTTTTTGTATTTTATTAGAGACAGGATCTTACTGAGTTTCTAAGTGCCTCGGCACTGCTGAGGCTGGCTTTGAACTCATGATCCTCCTGCCTCAGCCTCCCAAGTGCTGGGATTACAGGCGGAATTTTTTTTTTTTTTTTTTTTTTTTTTTTTTTTTTTTTTTTGTGATTGATCCTTTGCATCTAGCAATAATTCTATGAGATGGGCAGATCCGATTGCAGAGTAGCCAGTTGACAGGTGAGCAAAGAGGCCTGAGGACCTCAAACTCCTTGCCCAGGTCCAGCAGCCAGCCAGTTGCAGAACTGGAAGGAGCAACTGTGTCCTGCCAGGCCACGCCCACTACTCCTGCCCCTGGGATTGGCTGTCCTAATGAGCGGCCCACAATTTCTTTTTGCCAAAAAGATCACCTCATTGCACAAGTGGAAAACTCGGAGGCCTCCTTTCAGGTAGTCAACAATGCAATATTGGCACAGAGTGTCCAGCTCAGAGAGGACTGTGCTCTCTGGTCCTCCCTGGCCTGTCAGGAGGTCTGGAGCCTGAGTCTTCCCAGAGGCAGAGTGGGGGATCTAGGAACCAGGGGCGGGGGGACAGCAGGCTCAGCCCCCCAGTCCCAGTAACAACAGAACTAGCAGTTCCCACTCCTTCCGCTCAGCTCTTGGCTTTGGCGTAAAGCCACAGCCTGGACGGAGGGCTGGAGGGCCCTGTATTCACAGCTGCCAATCACAGAGCAAGATGAATCCCGGCTCCCACTGTAGAGGCTGCGCGTGCAGTTTCTGGCCAGTTATTTGACCTGGTGAGCAACATGTTTCAAGCAGATGAGTGACATCTTGCAGACAAGTCAGAAGTGTTGTTACTGTTTTGCTGTCAAGAAGGGAATGAAGTTGGCCTTGCAAACCAGTGGACAGCATTTATTAGTCTGCATCTCTTCATGAGCCCTCTGCAGTGCGTGAGAAGCAAATTTGCATCCTGCCCATTCCTCAGGCAAAATACCATCTGTTCTCCCAGGAAACAGGTGAATGGCTGCTCTGGAGTTTGCTATAAAATTGGCATTTCTCCTCCTTCCCCAGAACTTACCCAAAGGTTCTACCTAGGTGGGTGAGTGTCGAGGTCCTATGTAGAACAAAGAAACACAGCTGGGGCTTCTGACATCTGCACCCCAGAAAAAACAGAGTAAAAAACAAGGTGGTAGAGGGAGACAAGATGAGTCTATCATTTCTGTGGAAGGGCAAAGGAACTAGAATGATCAAAACTATTTTGAAAAAGAAGAAAGTAATGTCACACCGCCCAGCTAGGTGCAGTGGCGCTCGCCTGTGATCTCAGTGACTCAGGAGGCCAGTCTCCGCAGCTTAGCTAGAAACTCTCTCAAAATGAAAAATAAGAGCCGGGTGCGGTGGGGCATGCTTATAATCCCAGCACTTGGGAGGCTGAGGCAGGAGGATCGTGAGTTCAAAGCCAGCCTCAGCAATGGCGAGGCACTTAGCAACTCAGTGAGACCCTGTCTCTAAATAAAATACAAAAAAGGGCTGGGGATGTGGCCCAGTGGTCAAGTGCCCCCGAGTGCAATCCCCAGTACCAAAATAAACAAATAAATAAATAAAACCAAAAGGGACTGAGACTGTAGCTTGGAGGTAGATTGACCCTGGGTTCAATCCCCTGTATGAATGAATGAATGACTTAATGAATGAATAGATAAATAAGATTTTAAAATGACCATCACACCACCCTATTTTACTGTTTAGTAGAGAGCTCTCGTTTTATAGAACCGGTCTTGTCTTTTCTTTGTTTGCAGTGCTAGGTACCAACTCCAGGCCCTCATGAGTGCTAGGCAAGTACCATATCATGAGCAACACCCCCAGCCAAAATTAAAAATTTTTGCTTTTTGCTGGGCGTGATGGTGCACGCCTTTAATTCTAGAGACTCAGGAGGCTGAAGCAGAAGGATTGCAAGTTCGAGGTCAGCCTGGGCAACTTCATGAGACGCTGTCTCAAAATAAAAAGGGTGGGTGTGGGCTCAGCGCTATAGGGCCCCTGGGTTGAATCCCCAGTACCCCTCCAGACACTTAAGGGAATGAAAAGACAGCAGAAAATATAAATCACATATTTCACACATGAAAACCCTTGTATCCATAATATATAAAGAATTCTCAAGGGATGAGAGGAATGAAAGAACTTTAAATAGAACAAAGAGGTGGGGAGGAGGCAAGGGGATAGGAATAATAGCAGACTGAGTTATCCATGGTCACCCTAAATACATGTATGAAGACACGATTGTTGTTAAAATACTTTATATAAAACCAGCAACTTGAAAAATTGTGCTCTTTATATGTAATATGAAATGAAATGAACTCTGCAAACATGTATAACAAATTAGAATAAAAAAATTAAAAAAAATAAAAAAAAGAATTCTCAAAATCCGATAGTAAGGAACAACCTAATTTTAAAAATGGGCAAAAGACTTGAACAGATACTTCACCAAAGAAGATACACAGATGGCAAATAAGCACATAAAAATATATTCAACATCATTAGCCACTAAGGATATGCAAATTAAAACTGTGATAAGATACTGCCACATACCTATTGTAATGAGTAAAATAAAAAGACCAACAACAGCAGGCCTGGGCAGAGATGTGAATCTCCTAGAACCCAGAGAACTTGTTGTAGGGATCCAAAATGGTAAACTAGGGCTGGGGGTGTAGCTCAATGGTAGAGGCCTTGCCTCGCATGCTGTGTCCAATCCCTGAGCCCTGGGAGAAAAAGAAAAGGAAAAAAAAAAAAATAGGTAAAGGCATTTGGAAGATGGTTTGTAGTTTCCTTACAGAGCTCAGCATACCATAGGACCCAGCAGGCTCAGCCCCAGGTGCCCCCAGAGCAGAGACTCCCAGCCTGAGCACCGCTGACACTTTGGGCCAGATCATTCATTGCCATGGGGCTGTCCTCCAGTCTAAGGTGTTTAGCAGCCTCCCTGACCTCTACCTGCTATAGCCAGCAGCCCCGCCCCCTTCCTGCCCACCTTGTGACAGTCAAAAATATCTTGAGTGGTTGCCAGCTGCTTCCTGGGGGCAAATTGCCTCCCATTGAGAACATTGCCCTGGAGAAATGAAAAGTTTGGTTCTCACAAAAGCCTTTGCACAAATATCTGGAGCAGCTCTATTCATAGTCACTGAAACCTGGGAAAAACCCAGGTGCTTCAGTGAATGAATGAAGACGCAAACCCTGGCACGCCCGGACCATGGATACCACTCAGCAGAACGCAGCAATGAACTACTGATAGGCAGACTGCTGAGACGACTCTCACAGGCACGATCCGAAGGGGGAGCCTGTCAAAAGGTTAGATGCTGCCGGGCACGGTGGTGCACGCCTGTAATCCCAGCACTTTGGGAGGCTGAGGCAGGAGGATCGTGAGTTCAAAGCCAGCCTCAGCAATGGCGAGGCACTTAGCAACTCAGTGAGACCTTGTCTCTAATAAAATACAAAAAAGGGCTGGGGATGTGGCCCAGTGGTCGAGTGCCCCTGAGTTCCATTCCCGATACCAAAAAAAAAAAAAAAAAAAAAAAAAAGTTAGATCCTGCCTAATTTTGTTTCTGTGACATTCTAAATAAATAAATAAATAAATAAATAAATAAAACTACAGTAAGAACACATCTGGGGGTGCCAGGCAGGGGGTAAGTCTGGGGAAATGGTGTGGCTCCCCAAAGGGGCTGCTTGAGAGAGGAGTTTCTGGCCATGGAACTGTTCTGTATCCTGATTGGGCTGGTGGTTCTGTGAATTTAAACACACACACACACACACACACACAAATTTTATTATTATGTTATTCAGCTTTCTGTTACTATCACAAAGTACCTGAGACAATGAACTTAAAAAGAGAGAATGTTGGGCTGGGGTTGTGGCTTCAAAAGTTTCTACCCCTGTAGTCGCCGGAAAGGGATTTGCAGCCCGGAACAGTGGCGCCGCGGGAAGGAGTCGGGATGGAGACGAAAAAATTCTTTAATCTTTCTCTGTCTCTTGTAATTTCTAACACCACATACACACTCTCACAAGAAACCAAGACAACTACTCTTACAAGAAACTACAATATATATACACAATAGCGATAACCCCGTCCGTTCTCTCTCAGGTCTCATCTCACGTGCCCGAGCAGGAATGGCGCTGGCCCGATATGCTGAGTCACGGCTCAAGTCTCTTGAGATCCTGGGCCAAGTCCCGCGAGATCCCAGGCCAAGTCCTGTGAGACTATGGAAGGCGACAATGCCCAAATATGTCCATGGCCCATAGTCAATCGCAATCTTAGCTATCTCCCCAAACAGGGCTCCTGCATTTCCCCCCCTTTTTTTTTTTTTTTTTTTTGTGGTACCAGGGATTGAACTCAGGGGCACTTGACCACTGGGCCACATCCCCAGCCCTTTTTTGTGTTTTTATTAGAGACAGGGTCTCACTGAGTTGCTAAGTGCCTCGTCATTGCTGAGGCTGGCTTTGAACTCACGATCCTCCTGCCTCAGCCTCCCAAAGTGCTGGGATTACAGGCGTGCGCCACCGCGCCCAGCTTCCCCCCTTTTGTTTTAAAAGAGGGGATGCTCTAGGACGTCTATGTGCAACCAACATTCTTACCCGTCATCGGATAATCAAGGCTGTGCCCTTGACTCCTGTCTTAGGTTGATATGTCGGCCACATGAGACTGTCCCGTGCGACTGTGCCTGTCTTAGGTTGTCCCCCTCTGGGGATCTTACCCGTCATTGGCTAACCAGCCATCCAATGGAGCCCTTTAGGATCGACTGTGTAAGATGACTAACAGCCGTCCAATTGTAGGGAGATGCTGCGGCTTTAAGGCGACAAGCCTTTTGGTGATGAGCCAAATTGCAGAGCATATCAAATTGTTTAAACAAATCAGCTGCCCTAAGTTCCATCAAGTAACACAGTGAGTTCTCTAGACAAATACCCGCAAGGCATTGTCCCATAAAGTCCCAAACAATGAAAGATCAAAATGTCCACTTGTTATAACATGTAGATCTAGGAGGCCCCATGCATACAGAGCAGAGGCCACACTGCTGGTGAGGTTGTTTGACACTTGAGAGCAGGGATGCTGCCCCTCAAAATTTCACAAGGGCTCAACCTAGACATTATAATCAATCAGGGTATTCTAGGCAAAATTATCATAATCAATCAGGCTATTCTAGGCAAAATCCCAAAAGAGAAATAAGACCAAATTCATATGGTGTTCTAGGTTGCTGCCCCAGGTGTAAGAAAGGAAATCATTGGGCCAATAAATGCCATTCAAAATTTGACATCCATGGAAATCCTTTGTTCAGGAATTCAAAAAATGGGGCACGGGGCCCAATGCCCCGGGGCCCACAAATGTACGAGGCATTGGAGGAAGAGTATCCTCAAGCATCCACTCAGATGCTTCCCCGACACAATCCCTATTACCCATCCACTCCCTCGCCAGAGGAACAGGAGGAAATGCAGGATTAGACCTCTGTTCCACTGCCCGAATAGTGTTAACACCTGAAATGGGGGTTCAACTGATTCCCACAGGAGTCAGGGGACCTCTTCCCTCAGGGACTATAGGACTTATTATCGGGCGAAGTCCTGAGAGCTTATTAGGTTTGCAAGTGACCCCAGGTGTAATAAACTCAGACTACAAAGGGGAAATAAAAATAATGCTTAGCTCACCCCAAAGTATAAGTTCTGTTAATAAGGGAGATAGAATTGCTCAGCTGCTCCTCCTTCCAAATTTACATAATTCATTTAAAATGAATATGCCTCTAAATAGGAACAATAGAGGATTTTGTTCCACTGATTCGAAACCCGTGGTTTGCTGGGTTCGAGACTGTACAAGGAGGCCTATGTGTAAAATAAGAATCCAAGGAATAGAAATGGAGGGTCTTATAGATACTGGAGCTGATTCTTCCATCATTAATTTACGTCAATGGCCCAAACATTGGCCTCTGCAAAAAGCTTCAACCAGTTTAAGAGGCGTGGGATATAATAACCTCCCAGAAAAAAGTGCGGTAATTTTAAAATGGGAGGATGATGAAGGACATAAAGGAACGTTTCAGCCTTATGTTTTACCTAACCTACCGGTTACTTTATGGGGAAGAGATATTTTACAACAAATGGGAGTACACCTTGCAACCAAACCTGCAGGTGTTAAATGTGAAAATCTACAGGGTAATCTTAACCATAAAAGAAATCATTATCAAAAAGTACAGGGTAAGCTTAACCCTAAAAGAAATCATTATCATATAGGAAAAAGACATTTTTCTTCGGGGCCACTGAGAAAATAATTTTGAAAATACCATGGCTTTCTGATAAGCCAGTGTGGGTCCCTCAGTGGCCCCTATCTAAAGAGAAATTACAAGCGGCCCACCTACTAGTTCAGGAACAATTAGAAGCAGGACATATAGAACCTTCCACCTCTCCCTGGAATTCCCCCATATTTGTGATCAAGAAAAAAATCAGGAAAATGGCGATTATTACATGATCTTAGACAAATTAATAAAACCATGCAAGTCATGGGCCCTACTCAACCTGGACTTCCGAATCCTGTAGCTATTCCAAAAAATTTCCATCTTATTAGTCTTGATATAAAGGATTGCTTCTTTTCTATTCCCCTACATCCTCTGGATGCCCCCAGGTTTGCTTTTTCAGTTCCTTCTATTAACAATAATGGCCCTGATCAGAGATATCAATGGAAGGTTTTGCCCGAGCAGAAATGGCGCTAGCCCGATATGCTGAGTCACGGCTCAAGTCTCTCGAGATCCTGGGCCAAGTCCTGTGAGACTACGGAAGGCGACAATGCCCAAATATGTCCATGGTCCATAGTCAACCGCAATCTTAGCTATCTCCCCAAACAGGGCTCCTGCATACCCCCTCCCAGTAGTTCATGGACTGTGACCACACATGGGCATCTGGGGACATTCAAAATTCCAGCCATAGCATTATATGTTAATCCTAAAACTAAAATAACAACAAGGAAGGGGAGGCTGGATTAAGAAGAACTTTTGTTTTTCCTGCCAATCTTTTCCTTCTTTAAAGGGTGCTGTCTGGCTAAGGGCTTGGTGTTCAGCCCTACTTGGTGGAGAAGAGGGGGAAAGCTTTGTCATTCATGAGCCTGTTCCCCTCCTTTGCTCTTTTCTGGTTGATTGTAACTTCCAGAGGAAACAAATGTTTGAATATTTTTTTAAAAAATATTTATTTTTTAGTTGTAGTTGGACACAATATCTCTATTTTATTTACCTTTACGTGGTGCTGAGGATCGAACCCAGGGTTGCCCACATGCTAGGCAAATGCTCCACCACTGAGCCACAACCCAGCCCCCAATATTTGAATATCTAAGTGGAAGGAGGGTGAGAAAATTCAGAATGAGGCTGCCACATTGGTCCATTCTCCCCTGCTGACTGGGGCTGGCCAGGTTCCCTGGTTGCTGAAACGCAGCTCAGGGGCAGGAAGGAAATGTTAGAGTAGGCATCAGAAGGGAAGGAGAGAAGAATGTCAGAAAGAACACAGGCAGGCGGAGAATGCAAAACAAACGCGGGTGTAAATGCAATTTTTTTTTTTTTTTTTAATTTGTGCAAGAGTCATAAGCAGCCAGCCGGCCACAGTGGAGCAGGAAACTTGGCCTGTTTGTACTTGAGGCTACTGTTTCCTTAGCCCTTACGTCATTTAACCCCCAGAGTCATCCTCTGAGCTGGGTTCTACCATTGTTCTGTTTTATCAACGAAGCGACTGAAAGTTAGCCTCAGCCCATTCAGGCTGCTATAACAAAAACCTGTCAGAACAGGGAATTTATAAGCAACAAAAGTGCATTGCCGGGGCTGGGATTGTGGCTCAGCGGTAGAGCGCTCGTCTAGCACGTGCGCGACCCAGGTTCGATCCTCAGCACCACATACAAAATAAACACATTGTGTGCAACTAAAAGCAAATAAATAAATATTAAAAAAAAAAAAAAAAGTGCATTGCCCATGGTTCTGGAGGCTGGGAAGCCCAAGATCAAGAACCTGGCAGATTTGGTGTCAGGGAAGGGCTCCCTATCTGCTTCAAAGATGACATCTTCTTTCTGAGTCCTCGTGTGGTAGAAGGGGTGGACAAACTCCCTTCAGGCCTCTTTTATAAGGGTGCTATTCACCTCTCGAAGGCCCTACCTTTCAATACTTGCACACTGGGGATTAAATTTCAGTACATGAATTTTGGGGGACACACACACGCCCCTCTGCATGGCCTAATAAGGAACCTGATGCAGCTGACTCGGAATTTGACGCCACCCACTGACAGTTGGTGTCTAAGCCAGTACACACGGTGGCCTGGGTCATGTGACTGCAGCCCCCAGGACTATCCTTCCATAGAATGAGAGAGATAGGGATCTCAAAAGCTGGACTCAGCCACTTGCTGTGTGACTTCCAAGAACTCAGTTTGCTTCTCTGAGCCTCCAGTTTTTCATTTGAAAACACCAGACTGTCCCGAGGATTGAATGGGGCAGTACAAATGGAAATCGTCATAAAACATGACAAGACAGCGTGAGAGTAAAGTGGAACGAATGCCCTCTCCCCTCCGCCGCTTCATTCTGTCCTGGAACTTGCTCACTTTCAAATGCTGGGGTCAAGCTGGCTCACAACTGTCATTCCAGCTACTCAGGAGGCTGAGGCAGAAGGATTGCAAGTTTGAGGCCAGCCTGGGCAAGGTATCAAGACCCTGTCTCAAAATAAAAATTTGGAGGGCTGTGGCTGTGGCTCGGTGGTAGAGTGCTCCCTTGGCACACGTGGGGCACTGGGTTCAATCCTCAGCACCACATAAAAATAAAATAAAGGTATTGTGTCTAACTACAACTAAAAAAAAAAATTACATAAAAAATTTTTTTGGAAAGGGCTGGGGAGATAGCTAAGTAGTAATTGCTGGATTCAATCCCTAGGATCCCTAAATAAATAAATAAATACAAGCCAAAACAAAACAAAACAAAACAAAAAAACCCTACATAACAGAAATATTATTTTCATTAAAGAGCTGGGTGTCACATATTCTAAACTGCATTTATTTTTTTCAGTAGGTAACATGTTCACATAGCTCAAAAATTTCAATTTACAGAAATGCTTATTAAAACCGCTCCTCTAGGGCCAATGCAGCCTGTTTCCTGGGGAGGCATTCAGACACACTTCCCCACGCACAAGCAGGGGGCATGCGCAGTGCGGCTCCTTCGCCCCGAGGGAGGTGCCCTTTCATCTGCTCTGCAGCCAGCCAGCGCCCCACGCCCGGTGCTGCTCCTTGCCTTCGTACCTAGGACCGGTCCAGCCCAGGCATAGCCCAAGCGTGGAACCCGCCCCCCATGGAGGGCACCTGCAGCCCTCCGTCATTGCTATCAACACCCAGCTCGGCCATTGCACAGGTGCACCCACATGGCTGGATGTGACCTTTCTAGACGCGGAACTGCTGGGTCAAAGAATCTGTGCACTCGGTAGACACTGCCAGGTCGCCCTCCGCGGGGGGTGGGATCAGCTTACAGCGCCTCTTCCCCCTTTGCCAACTGAGCGCATGCATCACCACCCTTCCTCTTTGCCAAGCGGCTCAGTGGACAGTGGGGTCTGGTGCAGCCTTGGTGCACCTCTCCTACCCTCAGTGAGGCTCAGCATCTTTTCAGTGCTCCCCCTGCCGTTGCCCCCCCCACACACCCTTTCCTCTCCATACACAACCCACGGCCGCGGCCTGGCGCCTGCCTCATTCCCTCTGGAAGATGCGGCTGCGGGATGGTGTGTTTCTGTCGTCTGTCGTCCGGCTTCTAGCTGAGTCACTCCCAAGAAGGAAAGGGCAGTGGGCTCAGGTTATTTCTGCCCCTGGAGCCATCCGAGCTGCCAGTCCTGGGAAGACCTTGGGCTCTGGTATTTTCTGTAGTCACTGGGCACCCTGGATAGTGCACCTGTCAAACTGGGGCTTCCTGGAGGGGTGGGGGCTTGCAGGTAGGGATCAGTTCGGATATGTTTGCAAACTGGTCATGGAAAGAACCCAGGGCAGATTGGGAGAAGGGACAGTTGGAAGGAATTCATAGCATGGTTCTCAATTTTTGTTTGATGGAGGATTGAACTTGGGACACTGAGCCACCTCCCCAGCTATTTTTACATTTTTTTTTTTTTTAAATTTTGAGACAGGGTCTTTCACTAGGTTGCTGGGGCTGACCTTGAACTTGGAATCCTCCTGCCTCAGTCTCCCAAGTAGCTGGGATTATAGGCTTAGGCCAAGGCGCCTGGCTCACAAAGTCAGAAGCTTTAGGTGACAAAATCCGAGAACCAGGCTGAGTGTAGAGAAGGGATTTGAGTTGGTGGATAGGACAGGGTGGGGAGGAGGGGGAGCCACGGGGAGGGGTGGGAAATGAGGAACTGTTCTCCCTGGAGATCACACAAGATGCAGCTCATAGCGCCAGTGCGGGGCCCCAAAGCTCTGCCAGGTTATTGCTAAGGGCTGAGGGCAGCCTGGAGTCAGAACTACAGATGCCCCTTTTGCTGAGCATAAAGGATTCAGGCCATCCTGTGACCAGACCAGTTAAAGGTCTGGGGAGGCCCTGTTGGCCACTGACCCTCCCTGAGTGGGGGGTCTCAGCATCCGTGGGGACGTGCGGGTCGGGCTGTTGTAACTGCACTTCCCCACGGCCCTGTGCGGCGTGCTGATCTAGCTCACAGAAGGCCAGGAGGAGCCAGTGGCTGGATTCCTGGGCCCCTGGGGAGCCTGCAGCCTGTTATTTCCTGATTCAAACAAACAGCAGATTTGTTCTGGAACTTGCTGAGGCAGAATCCTTCTGGAGCCCCTTGAAGGATGGGCCTTGTCATTTTCTAACCTCCAGAGCATCTGACCCCATAAAGGAGCCGGGCCTTTGTGTCTTGGAGCTGCAGCAGAGACCCCAGAGAGCCTGGGCCTACTCCAGGCTCAGCTGCCAACCTCAGTCCAGCCTCTACTCTCTCCTCTGTTGAAACCTGTCGTCCAGAGCCACACTCCAGGGCTGGGGACTGCAGCTCAGTGGTAAAGCACTTGCTTAGCACATGTGAGGCCCTGGGTTCCATCCCCAGCACCACAAAACAAAACAACAACAAATTGATCTGAATAGAGCCAAACTGCAGAAATGGATAGCTCCTTTGTATCTTGGGCCTGTTTCCGGTCCATTCCGGGGCTGCTCATAGAGAGAGAAGTAGCCTGGATGGCAGGTGGGTGGGGCTGGGCTGCCTTTCTGCAGCGAGATTCTGCGTCTTCCCAAAGCCCCAGGATGAAGCCTAGTTTTCAAGAACTGCCGTCATGGATGCCTTCCTCCTCTGCTCCTCGGCCTCCCTGGGGGGAAAGTACAACAAGCTGAGGTTGTCCCTGAGGCCACCAAGAAATGCATAATTGCTTTCTGAGAGAATTGTCCCCCCACCTTGGGGTTCCTTCCCCTCTCTCCATTGCTCCCTCCACCTCTTCCCCCAACCTCTGGAGGCTCTTGCTCGGGGAGTTGGAGCTGAAGACACAAACTCCCTGGCTGCGTCCCAAGTCACCAGGAGCCATGTGCGGAAGAGCAGCTTGCCTCTCCAAATATACTGCACCACCTTTGCTGAAAAAAAAACCCTATGTTTGGGGGAATAAATGTGCATTTTGCTGGGAGCCAGGCACTCGTCGACAGCAGATGGATGGTGGCCCAGGCCGGCTGAGTCGGCCAAACTTCAGAGCAAGCAGACAGTGTGAACCAAGACAGGGATGGGAGGCCGCCAAGGAAAGTGAAATACAGGGATAGCTGGAGCTTTCCATCCCAGGAGCTTTGTCAGCATCTTGTGCAACTTGATTTAGGTTGAAGGCCAAGCAGAGGGACGTGCCTTGTGAAGAAGAGGAGGCGGACAGGCACTCCCAAGCAGGCTCCCAAATATATCATGGTTCAAATGCCTTAGGAATTTCTCTCTTCCATAACAGATGGAGATGTGTGTCCTCTGATTGGCCAGTGGCTTTCCTCCACATGGTGATTCAGGGACCCAGGCTCTTCTCATTGCAGGGTTCTTTCATTCCCTAGAGTCTCACTATCACCTGCATCCAGCTGGCAGAAGAGGAAGGCAAGTGTGGAGGAAGCCAACTTGCTTCTTAGGGCCTTGACTCAGAAGAGTTGGACTCTCTTCTGTTCATATTCCATTGGTGGGGGCTTGTCACATGACCATACCTAGGTGCAAGGGCAGCTGGGAAATGTAGTCTTTGTTCCTTAGTGACTATGTTAAAAGGAGTGGGGATTTTGGTCGACAACCCTCTCAGTCACAGGATAAAATCCAGGCATTTAGATCAGGGAACCAAGAGAGCGCAACTCATCCTGAGTCTTCAGGGACTATGTGGAAGAGCAGTCTGAGTCTTAAATTAGGAAGTCCTGCCTGAATAACTTGCTGGAAAGAGTTTTGCTTTTGCCAGGGACTGGAGGATCCAACAGCATCAGAACTGGGCAGAACTCTAGGGGAAAGGTAGCAGAGAAGCAAACGTAGAAGAAACCTATATAATTAGGCCTAGGAGGCTGAGCTGTCCACCAGCAAATGGTCTATCTGTAACTAGCTTGCACCCTGAGGACAGGTGCTTGGGTCTCCTGCAGAGACTGGGTGGACAAGAGCGGGCTCAGCCAGCCTGCAAGGAGAGGGTGAACGGAATGCTTCCTTCCCCCTCCACGGGGATCAACACACGCCCTGGAACCGTGACTGTGTCGGTGCCTGTACTAGACATTACTGCTGCATCACAAATTAAGCAGCATAAACACACACACACACACACACACACACACACACACACACACACACATGTTTATTGGCTGTCCACTGGGTCCCCACTTGAGAGTGTCCTGAGGCAAAAATCAACATGTTGTCCAGGCTGAGATCCGGCCTGGAGGCTCTGGAGAAAAATTCCCTTCGGAGTTAACTTGAGTTGTTGACAGATCCCGGCTCCTTGTGGTAGTGGGGTCTGAGGGCCCCATTTTCCTGCTGGCTATTGGCTGAAGTGCTCTCAGAGCTCCTAGAAGTCAAGTCCTTTCCTCCATCTTTAGATGCCTAGAGTCCTCCCTGTGCCTGGAATCTCCCAGATTTCCCTTCTGTGCTCTAAACGGGCTCATGTGCTTAGGTGAGGCTCACCCAAATAACCAGCTTATTTGAAGGTGAACTGATTAGTGGTGTTGTAACAGTGTCCACTTTATGCTTTGAACATAACCCTTGCTTTTCTGCCACTGCTACTTATGTTTCAAATGGATTTGTTTCTTTTTCTTTCTCTCTCCCGGCTCCACCTTAATCTCCCCCCCCCTCCCTAATCTCAGGGGAAACGAGATTGCTTTTCTTCCCCATTTTAGGCAGATTCTGTCCCTGAGTCCACACCCACCGTAGGAACAAAGTAATCCAGACTTTGGGGATGGCACCAGAAGATTTCAGAAATGACAATCTTTTTTTTTTTTTTAAGTATTTATTTATTTGTTTTAGTTGTACACAATGCTTTTATTTTTACGTGGCGCTGAGAAACGAACCGTGCAAGTGCTAGGCAAGCCCTCTACGGCTGAGCCACAACCCCAGCCCCAGAAATGACTATCTTCCAAATTAACAACTCCAACAGAGAACACACGGAATGGAGCCTTGGAACCACCTCTTTCAAAGCCCCCTGTTGCTGCTGATGGATGGAATCACAGCCTCTGGGACAGAAGTCCCCTGTGCTTCTCCTTTGCTAACAAAACAATAAAACTTCCTTTTTCTTTTTCTCAAAACTGTGTCCTCATTGGATTGCCATCAGGGACACAGGGACCGAGCGTTCAGTAACAGTCTTTTTTTTTTTTTTTTTTTCAGTACCGGGGATTGAACTCAGGGGCACTCGACCACTGGGCCACATCCCCAGCCCCCCAGCCCTTTTTTGTATTTTATTAGAGACAGGGTCTCACTGAGTTGCTAAGTGCCTTGCCACGGCTGAGGCTGGCTTTGAACTCGTGATCCTGCCTCAGCCTCCCAAGTGCTGGGATGACAGGCGTGCGCCACCGCGCCCGGCCCCAGTAACAGTCTTAATCACATCACAAATCCCTTTTGCCATAGAATGCAATAGGGCCGTGGGAGGGAAACCCGGGGATGAAGATCATGGTGGCCATCTAAGAATCCTGCTTGCCACGATGGTCCATGAGACTCTGAGTCTGTGACCAGGGTGTCATCCATCCTTTGCTGCTAAAGTGACTTTTGTCTTCTGACCAAAGGGCTGCCTGCTTGGTTCCATCCAACCGTGGTGGGGAGACCACAGGGGTCGGGCCCTAGTTCCTGCCACACACAGAGGAGATTTAGGAACAGGGAGGAAATGCCCCCCCCATGCAAACTCCATTCTCAAGCCTCGTGGATACTGGATGCCCCCCTGCCTCAGTTTCCCAGAGAGGCTCAAGACTGCACAGAGCACTCGGACCCCAAAAGAAACACAGCTGGCCCTGCCATCGGGGAGTCTGCCCACCGATGGCCCCCACCTGCCTCTTGAGACCCGGCCCTCTTAGGGAACGGCAGGCCTGGGCACAGTGACCTCAGGACGTGGCAGCTCCCAGGCATTCCCTGGCCCAACTCTAGGCACCCGGAGTGGCAACTCCTAATTTGTCCCCATCAGTGGTGCAACACTGGGGCAGGCAGGGGAGGGAGGAGCAGGAAGACCCTCCTGGTAGGCTTCCCTGGCCACCTAGGCCCAGCCTCTTTTCTGTCTGTCACCTCCCAGGTTCCTCGAGGGTCTACCCTTAACATGTTCCCAGGGGCTCCCGCAACCCGTCTAGTTCCTTCTGATGCCTGCTCCTGTAGCGAGTCCACGTGGAGGCCCCCAACCCGGGGCCTTGTCCCCCGCAGTTATGCACGAGAAAATAGGCACCCCCCAAAAACGACTGTGAGTGTCTTAGCGGCAGGGCCTCTGCCCCGGGGCCGTGGGGAAGGGCAACCCCTCGAGCAGCTTCCCTTCGCTTCCCTCCACGAGCTGGTGGCCAGCCTCACCTCAGGCCCAGCCGTGGTCTTCCCCCTGTTGGTGTTTAGATCGGGGGTGCTTGCAGGGGACCCTCCCTTTCCATTCAGACCCGTTAGCGCAGAGCTCCCGTGTGAAGCCATCTGTCCGTCTCTCACCTGGTCTTTCTGCTGGACGCTGTGATGAGCTGCAAGAGGTGTGGCCGGATCCTCTGCAGGGGCCAGAGCTGGGGAGTGGACAAAGGCCCAGGCAGCCCTCAAGCTTCTGGGCGGCCCAGACGCTGACTCCAGAGCCCGCTGGGCAGGGCGTGGCACAGCCAGGCAGGAAGGTCGGTGCGCCTGGGCACGTGCCCTTCCCTGCACTTTGGAGCAGAAAGGAGAGGAGGCCACACGCTGAGTGGCTGGTCACCACCCTGCGTCCCACGCGCACACTGCGGGCAGGACCACAGCAGCCTGCGCTGTCAGGTGTCCGGAATCCGCGGCCAGCGCAGCGGCTCGACGGGCAGCGTGGCTGGGGGTGGGTGGGGGGCTTTGGGGAGAGACAGAGTGAGGCCCCGCTGAGAGGTCAGGGTTCATCCTGGGGCCCCGGGAAGCCACCGTGGGCTTCACACTGTGACAGTCTGGATCTACATGGGCGAAGGTGGCTGGCCACAGAGGAAGGGACTCGCGGGTGGACTCCCAGGGAGGTGCGGGGTGTGAGCAAGGCTCCCCGACCCTGAGCACCCAAATACACTCTTGATTCTAACCTGGCAGCAAGCCACTGTCAAAGCAGAGGTTTGTCCCCTAACTCGTGCTGCTTTTGCTTTCTCTCCTCCTGTCCCCTCTAAGCCCTCTGGCTCCTAGACAGGTGTCTGCCTCCTTGTCTCCACCTTGGCGCCCTCAAACCTCTGCTCCGTTCCTCTCCTCCTCTTCTGACCAGGACACGTGACACTTTCCCTCCTTAGCTTTTCAGGGCCCAAGGCCACCGCTGGACTCAGAGGAGGCTGATGAAGACAGGAGCCCTGAGATGCCCCAACGCTGCGGCAGACCCCGCCCGCAGACCCCGCCCTCCACGGTCTCTCGCAGCTGCGCTTAGTCTGTTTAGTCTGGCCACACACCAGGGTGGGCCACCTCCCGTCCCTGGAATCAGGCTGAGGCTGTGGCTGCATAGCCTTGGGTATAAGGGGGAGGCAGGCTGGATGGGCCCACACTCTGGGACTGGAGGTGGCTTTATCAGGTTGTCACCACACCCTTTCCATGTGGCCTGGGGAAACGTTCAGACCTTAGGAAACAGAAGCAAGCCCTTCTAAAAACAAACAGCCACACCTGTCACTTACCCAGTCACTCTTTCCTCTGTAGGTGTGGTCCTTCCACCCTGAGGTGGCACTTAGGGGATCTGGGGGTGGAGGGAGGACAAGAGGGAATCCTACAGCTCACCCACACTGTGGCCACATTCACAAGTCATTTCTTTTGCTTTTTTTCCCTCACAGAACCAAGGCTCCACCTCTACTCACCTGACCAGCGTGACCCAGGGGAGACAGCCTTAATCCTGGCCTCTCTTGGGCTCCAAAGAATCCGTATCACAATAGGTAGGGTCGGATTACTTTGGCTAGTGCCCTGCTTTGCAGATATAGAAACTGGGGCTTGGAGATGGGCAGTGGCCTAGGGCCATAAGGCCAGTCCAGGACACAGCAGGGTACCTAGACAGGTCCCCAAGTGACCTGACACTCAGCCACCACTGGTTTCCGTGGGACAGGTCTCCCTATATACCCTAAATCCCTCTCACCGTATTACCACAGATATAACAGAGTCCTGGGAGTCACACCAGGGAAAGGATGAAGGCCATGGCGCCATCTTGGAATTCTCTCTGCCACGTGGTGCTCTAGTCTCTCCCCACCTGGCTGGACCCCCCAGGCCAGCTCCTAGGTGGAAATGTCCTTTTCCACGACTGACTGCCCCTCCCTGCCCCACCCCCACCCTAATCATGGATGATAACCATGTCACTGGTCCCGTGATCTGCAGCCAAGCCAGGGAGTCTGCCTGGGTCCTTGCTGCCTAGATTTGGTTGCTCACTTGCATAAGAAATAAGCAAATGAAGTAAAAAGGAATAATGAACTTAATGCAGTTTGGCCAGAAATGGGGAGAAGCAGCTGGTCCTTCTCTTTGTGGGTTCCACAGAAGCACTTTTGTGATAAGCAAAGGCAACTTAAACTGGGCTTAAACTGTCTCCACCCAATGGCCCCTAAGCCACCCTTAAACCGGTCTCCACCTGAGGGCCTGAGGGTGTATTAACCCTTGCTATGAGCAGGTGCCATTTTCTACTATCCTATTTTGTGCTGGACTAGTTGGTGGCCTCGGCCCCAATAAAGGCTTCATTGGCTATTACGTGAGTGGCTTATGAGACTTTTTTTCCTGCAAATTGGGTAAAACACTTTCAACTTAGAAACAAAAGCCAGGGGTATGCATGTATAGACTTAACTAGGCTGTGCTAGCCAGAGAACCTGTCACAATTCCTGTTCCCCAGGCCGGAGGGTAGCTTTTCGGTTTTCATTCTCAGCATGAGGAAGTTCAGAGAGCAAAAAGAAAAAAAAACAAAACAAACAAGCAAAAAAAACTTTTACCAGGAAGTTGGGGGTGGGTGGAATATTTTAAAGGTGCTGTGTTACAGATAGGACCCCTCAGACTACTCTGCCCCCTTATTCTTCCAGAGGCCCGGGGCCTCAGCTACAGGGAGCTAGCTTCACATCAGAACACTGTCCTAGCAAGCCCAAGTCCCTGGGTGTGATCCCTAGCAGCCAAAACACAAGATCCACGTGGATGCAGCAGTGCCTGCCAGCTACCTAGGAGGCTCAAGCAGGAGGATCAGAAGTTCAAGGCCAGCCTGGGCAACTTAGTAAGACCCTGCCTCAAAATAAAACAAAAAAAGACTGGCAATGTAGCAGGGTGGTAGAGTGCTTGCCTAGCATGTGAGAGGCTCTGGGTTCCATTCCCAGTACTGGAAAAGAAAGGAAGGAAATGTGTGTAGAACCAGTGGGTTCCGGTCCAAGTTCTGAAACTTACTAGTTCTGTGACCTTAGCTAGGTTAGCTCACCTTTCAGCTTCCCATGGTGCTTGCCTGAAACCTGGATGACTCACTGTGGGTGAGGTTAATTATACAAATGAACCGTGAAGACCCAACCAGACATCAAAATAGAACTATGGCCAGACATGGTGGTGCACACCTGTAATCCTAGAGACGCAGGAGGCTGAGGCAGGAGGATCTCAAGTTCGAGGCCAGCCTGGGCAACTTAGTGAGACTCTCAGCAACTTCACGAGACCATCTCAGAATAAAATATGAAAACAACTGGGGGTGTAGTTTCGTGGTAGAGCACCCAGTTCAATACCAAGTACCAAAAGAAGGAAAAAGAACTCTGAAGCTCACTCAAGGCCCAGGACTCAATCCCCAGCGCCCCAAACCAAACCAAAACAAACAAAAAAACCCTCGGACCCCAATCTACTGCAAACAGCCCGGAAAAACAACCTATTACCTGTGGTAACTGCCCAGGGAGCCAGCCTGCACCTACAAGTCACAGACCACCAGCTATGAAGGACAGCACTCCCAGAACTACATTGGTCCAGGAAGCCAATCACCCCTGTAACAAAAGGCCCAACAGGGTCAGGACTTTATTTAAATTTATTGGTACCAGGGATTGAACTCAGGGGCACTCGACCACTGGGCCACGTCCCCAGCCCTTTTTTGTATTATATTAGAGACAGGCTCTCACTGAGTTGCTAAGTGCCTCGCCATTGCTGAGGCTGGCTTTGAACTCGTGATCCTCCTGCCTCAGCCCCCCAAGTGCTGGGATGACAGGCGTGCGCCACCGCGCCCGACTCCAGGACTTGATTTATTATGGGCAGATTGTCTAATTCTTGTTCCTGTTTCCACCTGAACCCCCACTTCCAGGAAGCCAAACATGCTCCCCGGCCAGCACTTGCTTCTAGGCAGCACCTCCCACTTCCCAGGACAGCAGTCACCAGGGTTGGGGCAGGGGGCACACCTGAAGTCATCGGTTCTTTCCAATTCACAGGGCTCCCACTCCTTGGCCACCTGAGGGTCCCTTCCAAATGCAAGTGACAGCTGACTCCCGGCCCTAGCAAGGCCTGGATAAATAGCCTTTGTGTGTTCTTATTTGGGTAGGCTTCCTTTATTTCTGCACTGAGCTAGGAGTTAGAGCATGTGGGGGAGCTGAGAGTCCAGACCCAGGGCTGGAGAGGTGGCTCAGTGGTAAGAGCACGTGCCTAGCACATTCAAGGCCCTGGGTTCCCTCCCCAGCACTCATGTGTACAGCGGTCCAGAACCCTAAAGACATAAAGTGGAAAGGTCAAGGTCAGTACCTTCAGAGAGGAGAGTGGTGCAGGCCTCTGAGGTTTTGGTCTGGGCTTGGTCCTGGCCACAGGGCTGGGCTCTGACATGCACAATGATTTGGGGCAGCTGCCTCACATAGTCATGGACAGGGCTGTGTCCCCTTGACAATGGACTTGGGACAGTCAAAAGGGGAATGAGAGGGTGAGGCCAGGTACCCAGGCCCATCCAGGTGGTGCCTCTTTGTGAAGCTAGACTTTTGAGATGAAACTGGGTGTTAGAAAACTGCTGAAACTTAGTTAACTTAGCCGGGAACACTGTGTTAGTGAAATAAGAGGGTTTATTGGGGTGCCACGTGGGCAAGGGTAGGGAAAGGAAGGGAAGGGAAGGGATGGACGGGAATAGGGGCAAGCAGGAACGGAGAGCAGGAACAGAGAGCGGCAGGAACAGAGAGAGAGCTCAGTCCGGGGCTGGCTTTAAATAGAGTAGGGGTCATAAAACCCCCTTGGAGTGAGTCCTTGCCCTATTGGCCAGCAGAGGTCAAGGGGTGGGTAGTGGACAGGGGACATGCTGGTCAGGTTTTTTGGTCACGCTGAGGATCTTGGGAGGTGTAGTTTTTAACAAAGCACCTGGGGAGGTGTGGCCTCCTGCCTGGGAGGCGCAGCCTTCTGCCTGGAATCCAACACTGGGTGCGCCGCTTCTGCTGCCAGGGGGCTCTGCCCAAGCTGCAGCCTCCGCAGCCCAGAAGTGTTGAAGCTCTTAGTGGGGGGGCCACACCCTTAAGTGTGGCAGCAGAGCCCAGCAGCCAGTCACCAACTTCTTCAGGGTTCTTTTCTTTCTTTCTTTCTTTTTAATATTTATTTATTTATTTGCTTTAGTTGTACACAATGCATTTTATGTTTACGTGGTGCTGAGGATCGAACCCGGGCCGCGCACGTGCTAGGCGAGCGCTCTACCGCTGAGCCACAACCCCAGCCCCCAGGGTTCTTTTCATTTAAAAAATATTTCCTTAGTTGTCAACGGACCTTTATTTAATTTATTCGTATGCAGTGCTGAGAATTGAACCCAGGGCCTCACACTTGCTAGGCAAGCGCGCTACCACTGAGCCCCAACCCCAGCCCCTTTTTTCAGGGTTCTTGTCACCCAAACTCCGAGAATGAAATCCACAGACCAAGGTGAACGATCATTATGACAACACCTTAACGAGAAACAGGCACAGGAACAGGATTGTAGCAAGTGTGAGAGTCTAGGGGTTCACATCGCACGTAGGTCACTGTGATTGGTCCAAACTTATGCTGATTAGGGTTCTGAAAGAAGTACCAATGCCGTTGGTCCAAGTTTATGCTAATTAGGGGTTGGAAGAGCAATAACGCTATTGGTCAGCCCTGAATCCCGTCCAGGGTGGCCTTCCTTCCGTTTTCACCCGGCTCTGGGCGGCGGGAGGCTGAAGTCACTGACTGCGCATGCTCAGTGGGGTGTGGCCCGAGTGCGCCTCTGCGGGGGGCGTTCGCACTCTGTGCCAGCCGGGCTGCTGCGGGGTGACAGCTTGCCCCAGCTCCCCTTGGCACTCTCAGGACCGCCCTTCAGCTTCCCGTGCCATGGGCCAGGCTTGCCACCCCCGCGTTAACCTACCCGGGCCACTACTGGGCTGCTCCGCTGCTGCTTCCTGGCAGGGACCAGGGGGTGGCCGCGGGGCCTGGCAGCGGGGAGTCCCGTCCTCGACACTCACGCCCCGATCACCTCTTCCCTTCAGATCACCTCTGGGTACATGTCCCCAGCCTGGAAGGACAGCTGTGGATCCCTGGACCGAGGGCTAACCCTCACGAGCACAGGGTGACCAGCTGGGCAGGGCAGGCTGAAGCCGCCCTCACCGTAGTGCTGGGAGTGCGGCCCTGCCTACCCCCGCACCTGCGGAGAGCACCCTCCTCCCTCCACGGCTCTCGGTTCCTCCCCTGAAGTGCGCCAGGGACGAGGAGGAGGGCGTGAGCATTGTGTCCCTTGGTGTCCAAACTCAGGCACACGCCCTGCCGAGGCGCCTGGGGTCCCTCTATCCTGGCAGCCCCCTCTCCCCTGGATGTCCTCATCCTTCTCTGTCCCCCCAGAGCCAAAAAACAAAACAAGTCATCATCGTCCTTGTGAACGGATCATCCCAACGTCCCTGACACCTGAGGGGAACGGAAGGCAGGTGGTTCACAGGCTTCTGCGCAGCCAGCAGCTCACCTGGCGGTCACATCACTGAAGGCGGGGCCTTGGCGGACTCTCGATGGAGGACGGAGAAAAGCCCTACTGCCCTGTCCCCTCTGACCTCCCCAGAGCTGGCCGCGTCCCCAAGTGGAAGCACAGCTCCCGGAGGGGGGGTCCCTGGTCCCCGGGGACTTCCAGCCCAGGTACTCCTTGCCACCGTGTTCCCTGCCCCGGGGTCCCAGCGGGTTCAGTGGGTGGCAGGAGCTCTTGCAGCCAGCCCTGTGCAGCTGCCTGCACCCTGAGCTCTGTTCCCAGCCTCTTTTCCACAGTCCCTCCATGTCCCCGGGAGACCAGGTCACATGGTCCTTCTCTGTATAAAGAGCAACACCCTCGCTGACAGGGCGGAAGGCCTCTCCAGACCGCAGCCTCTGTCTCTGCCCCTGCCTGCTTCCCTCTGTCTCTCTTTCCCCCCCAGAGACAGATTTGTTTAGGAAAGCAGATGCAGGATCAAGGGAGAACTGCCGGCTCTCAAGGGAGAAGTCCTCGGGACGCGAGGCAACACACCCCAGGGAGGCCGGGCCCTTCCCTGCACCTCGGGGCCTCCTTCACCACCCACCCGGCTCTCAGAGCACTGCACCCGCCTTGGGAGGGTGTGGTGAAGCAGGGCGTCTGGGCTTCCCTCCGCTGCCTGCCCGCCTGCCCTGCCTGCTAAATATACATGGAGGATTCGGGGAAGGAGCCACCGCAGACGCGATGGCCTCTTCCACCCAGCAGCCGCGGGAAGACACTGGGCAGGAGGGAAAGGCACTGAGGTCAACGCAGGGGGGCCCCTGCCCAGGCCCAGCTGAAGGAGCGGAGGGACCCGGCCCTTCCCCACCCCCATGTCCAGAAGAAGGAAACTGAGTCCGAAGAGGGCAGGTGGGACTGCACAGCCCACAGCGGCCGTCGGGGTCAGGCCCGAGCCCCTTCTCCAGAGAGAGCTGAAGGAGGCCCCGTCCACCCTCCACAGGAAGGGTGGGGGGCCACTTCCCCAGGGCGGGTCCCCTCCAACCTTCTCCAACAGGCGCTCAAGGTCTCAGGGCAGGCCTCGGGCAAGGGGGCAGCGTCCTGCAGCCCGCACTGGCTCACCCTCCCACCTCCTGGCAAGGCAGCGAGCTCCCAGCCCCAGGTGCCCAGAGGCTCAGCTGGTCCTGCCAGCGAGGGACACGGCCTGAAGCCTGGGGAGGCCACATCCTCCTCCCCTGCTCTGTGGCCAGAGGGAGGACCCCAGCAGCTGCTGGGGCACCTCCAGGGACAACAGTGGCAGGCAGGGGACAGAGCCCGCTGGTCCCCTTCCCACCCCTGCTCATGACTCACCGTGGGCTTTGGCAGTCTCCCTCCCTCCTTCCTCACCTTCCTGGCCCCTTGCCCTCCATCCTGTCCGGTGGGACCACCGCCAAGGGTCAGACTTCCGGAGGGCAGGATGCCCAAGCAGCTGCCCGGGACAGGAACCACTGGCCTGGGGTGGGGCGGGGGGGCCCTGGTGGAGCTGGACGGGAAAGGGGCAAGCTGACTGGACCGGGTGGCGGAGCTCCCCCATGGTGGGGAGGGCAGGCCAGCAGGAGGGTCTGGGAAGACCCCGCAGATGCAGGGGCGGAGAGGGTGATGAAAGGGCCCTTCATACTGTGCCCCGCACAGGAAGCCACCGGAGTGGCGTAGGGGAGTTGCAGACCTCGGCCTCCTGGGCTGGCCAAACCCAGCTTGGGGGCCGAGGCTTCAGGTCGGAGATGACCCGGGAAGGCCGAGCCCTCCCACTCGGTGACTCCCACTGCGCAGGGGGCCTCTGGCGGGAGCCGCTGCTCCCTCCTCCTGCCTATTGTCCCGCCAGCCGGTCCTGCAGCGCCCCCTGCTGTCTGGGCGCTGGAGCTGGGCTCAGAACCCAGGGAGGGGCTTGCGCCTCCCTCACTGAGGAGGGCAGCAGGCTGGGGGTGGTGGCGAGGTTTCCTAGACACTCAGGCCAAAGACTGTCCCTTGGTTCCTGCCAGCACATCCACAGCCTACTGACCAAGAGGCTCAATGTCCCATACGGAAGCCAGCTCTCTGGGGACCTGCTTCCCTGGGCCAGGGGTGCTGGAGATCTCTCCCGTCATGCCCCTGCCACTGGTAGGCCACTGCCTAGGCGCAGGCTCGAAGAGAGGAGGGACCAAGCTGCCGTCTCGTCAGGATCAGAGGACACGGGCGTGTCTGTCGCGTGGAGCTCCAACAGACCTGGAGCAGGAGGTGGACAGCTGGGAGTCCCCATCACCCAGCCAGGCGGCACCCCGCTTGAGACTGTGCTGCAACGTGAATGTGTTCCCCCAAAGTCCGGGTGTTGGGAACAATCCCCAGAGCCATGTTTGGAGGGAGGAGATTAAGATTAGAAGAGGTCCTGAGGGTGGGGCCTCTGGGATGGCATTGGTGGCTTGTAACAAGAGGAAGAGAGACCTGTCTGGTACATTTGTCCCGTTCTGTCACAGGATGCCCTCCACATTGTTAGGATGCAGCACGTGGCCCTCCCCAGGTGCCGAGCAGATGCTGGCCCATGCTCTCTAACCCCGTAAGCCAAATAAACCTCTGTTTTTTATAAGTTTCCCAGCCTCTGGTATTTTGTTATAACAACAGAAAACAGACTGATACAGGCCAAAAAAATAAAAACTTTGGAAGGGGGGAGAGTAGTAGGAGGCTCTCAAGGGGAAAACTGAGTTGGAAGTCAGAGGGGGAGAGGCTACACCTGGGGTGGGGGCAGTGAGGACATCCTGTGTAAGCAAGCTGGGGAGCAAGGCTGTGACAGTAGCTCAGGGGACTCTGTGTTAACCTGGAATCCAACCCAGAACAAGGACTGCTGCTGGAGGTGGGAGCGACAAAGGGAACCCAGAAGCTCTGGCCAGCTTGAGAGTAAGTCAGAATGGTGGCAGGAAATGGGGGCTGGCCACCGGCTATGACTAAGAAAATAGCCTGTGGCCCCAGCTACTTGGGAGTCCAAGGCAGGAGGATTGCTTGAGCCCAGGAGTTCGAGGCCAGCCTCAAGCAACACAGTAAGACCCTGTCTCTTAGAAAGAAAGGCAGAGAGGTGGGGGAGGAAGAAAGGAAGAAAAAGGCTTTTCTGAAGGAAAAGATACTCTCAGAGTGGAATCTAAGATCTATCGGGGGCTTTGGCAAGTGGCTTTAAGGAAAGAACCACTCTCAGATGCTTCAGTGAGGTCTAATACTTCAAAAACCTTCAAGGGCTTTCAAGCGTTTGAGAAGAAAGGAGACATCACGTTTAAAGACACAAGACAGCCTTTGAATCCCGTTCCACCAACCACGGAGGAGAGAAAGGCCAGGGACAGTCCGTGTAAAGCTGCGAGAAAAGTTCCCTTCATCAAAGACTGGATACACAGCCAAACTGTCATTTTAGTTTAAAATAGCCATAGCATTACCCATAGTGTGCCCCCCAAATTCATATATATATATATATATATATATATATATATATATATATATATTTTCCCCCCTCTCTTTCTTTGGCGGTACTGGGGATTGAACCCTGGGCCTTGTGCATGCAAGACAAGCACTCTACCAACGGAGCTGTAGCCCCAGCCCCCCAATTCATATGTTGAAGGTCTAACTCTCAGTGATGTATCTCAAAATGTGACAGTATTTGGTGATAGGACCTTTAAGAGGTAGTTAAGTTAAAATGAAGCTATTAGGTTTGAGCTAAGCCAGTCTGACTGGTGTCTTTTTCCTTTTTTTGTACTGGGGATTGAACTCGGGGATGCTTCACCACATCACCACATCCCTGGCCCTTTTTATTTTGAGACAGAGTCTCGCTAAGTTGCTTGGGGCCTTAGTAAGTTGCTGAGGCTGACCTTAAACTTGCAATCCTCTTGCCTCTGCTTCCCAAGTCGCTGGGATTACAGGTGTGCACCACCTAACCCAGCCAACTGGCGTCCTTATAAAAAGAGATTAGGACACACTGAGAGACACCAGGGGTCTGGGTGCACAGAGGAAAAACCAAATGAGGACGCAGTGACAAGGTGGTGAACTGCAAGCAAAATAGGGAGAAACCTGGCCTGCGCACACCTTGATCTTAGACCTCTGTCCTCCAGAACTGTAAGAAAATACATTTGTGTTGTGTCAGCCACCCAGTCTGTGGTCCTCTGTTACAGCAGCCCCAGAAAGCTGACATGCAGCTGGGCGCGGTGGGGCACGCCTGGAATCCCAGCTCCTGGGAGGCTAACGCCGGAGGATCACAGTTCAAGGCCAGCCTTGGCAACTTACCAAGATCCTGCCTTAAAATAGAAAGGGCTGGGGGTGTAGCTCAGGGGGAGAATGCTACACCCAGTACCACACACACACACACACACACACACACACACACACACACACACACCACAGAGGAAACTAATATGCATATGGGGTCCAGAAAACAATTCTTCAAGCAAAACCAGCAAAAATCATCTACAGGCTTGGGAAGAACTGAAGACACTTGGCGAATAACCACCCCCAACCGTTAACAAGGGGTTAATGATAGAAGAAGGCAATGGAGAGACAGGCACATGGAACTGCGGCCGGCCGGGGCACCCCCACCCCAGCAGTCTAACCTGTCTACACCCCCTGCCCCCAGTGGTCTACACTGCCTTCCCATCTTCACGTGCCAGGATACACCAAGACTAGAGATGGTCGCATCAGTTGAGGTCAGGTCACTATGTGTTTGTGGCACTCCTGGGAATGACATTTTGGTTTTCAGAGCTTTTTGGAGCTGAGTATGGAGTCTGAGGGACCGGGCACCTGCCGGCCTTCTTTCTGGGTGTGGCCAAAATTCCCTTTCTGGATGTCCCTGCTCTGGGGCGCAAAGCGGGGAGCGGAACATTCATTCTGCACCAGTTGAGTGCCCGGGCCCCCGCTGAGGGTGGGGTGGGGTTGAGGCTGGCCTGAACCTCCCGCTCGGGGGAAAGGTCAGCTCGGGCTGACCGGGAAGGAGAAAGGGGCTGAGCTCAGGCGGCTAATGTGTTTACCCAAGGCCTGGGGCAGCTGGGGGTTCCATCTGCCACGCTCTCCAGGCTGCCTGCCCAAGCTCGGGGCTCTGAGGCTGGGCAGGGGCCAGGCAGAGCCCCTCCCAGCCACGAGTCCAGCCACCTCCTTCCTGCCCACGCTGGAGGAGAGGACCTTCCCAAGGGGAGTGGGCTCTGAGGGTGGGGGCCGCCTCCAGCGAAGTGCTCCCTTCCTGAGCTCCGGGGCCCAGGGCCGAGAGGCCATTTCCTTTCTCCTCAATGGCAACAACCAAAACTTCAGCCCCAGAGCCCACTCGGGGCTGGCTCCCAGAATGGCGTAATGCAGAATCAAACCAGGACGTTCGATACCTAGAGGGTTGTGCCCCCAGGGCTGGCTGAGATGGTCTGGGGGCATCCAATATGCTTTAAGACCACCCCCTTGCAGCATGCCCTGGCGACTTCTGTCCACGCCCCCCAGTAGCACCCCCTTTCATTGCTCAGTCAAACACATTGGTTCCCCCAGGCTAGGAAAGTCCTGCAGATCATCTTCCTTTTCAAACCCCGTGTCACCACTAGGAGCGCGAGAACCTCAATTCAGGGAATGTGAGGCAGGCCCCAGGAAAGGGACAGGGCAGGAGATGACAGGCACCCTCCTCTACGATCCTGCCCCTTGGGGAGTCCCGGGGGCCTCAACACAGGCTCCCCCACCATGCCCTCTGGCTGCGACCCCAGGGTGCAGGGCAGGTGGGCATCCCGGATGACCTGTTGGACGGCGGCCCGGAAGGCCCTGCTGACAAAGCAGTAGAGGCCGAAGTTGACTGCCGTGTTGAGCATGGCCACCATGTTGGCCACATCCAAGGCCAGGTGGACCCTCCAGTCCCGGTGGACGGGGGCCACATACAGGTGGTAGAGCATGACGAAGATTCGCGGTGCCCAAAGGAGGGCAAAGAGCACGGTGACCCCCAGGAGGACGGCTGTGCTCCTGCCCACCCAGGGCCGCAGCCCGCCCTGCCCCCTCTTCCGCAGCTGGAGGACGATGGCCGAGTTGGTGACCAGGAAAACACTGCAGGGGATGAAGAACACGATGAGGCAGTGGGCCCACTTGAGGACCTCGTCCAGCCTGCCAGGGGGGCCCGTGTCCCTCCAGACGTCCAGCCACCAGTAGAAGGGGATGCCAGTCAGCAGGGCAGCGCCGAGGACAGCGGCGATGGCCCTGCGGGTCCTGCCTGGGGACGAGGTGGCCCGGTGGCGCAGGGGGTGGCACAGGGCGTTGTAGCGGTCCACCGTCAGCAGGACGGTGATCCAGACTGAGGCGTGGTTGGCGGCAAACTCCAGGACGTTAGCCCCGCGCACCACGGCCGGGGGCACCTGGCGGGCCAGGAGGGCGCCCTGCAGGAGGAAGCCCGCCAGCACGATGACCACCTGGGTGGTGATGTCCGAGGCCGTGAGCGCCAGGAGGTAGCAGTAGGAGGGCTTCCTGGTCTTGGCGGCAAGGCGGGCCAGCGCCACTGTGGTCAGGAGGTTGGCTGGTGGCAGTCGAGGTCAGGGCAGGTGAGGTCGCGGAGAGAGAGGCGGAGGTGTTAGAGGGGCGCTCGGGGTCTGCTCTCCAGAGCTCTCACCGCCCCTCCCCACCCCAGTTCTGGCTTCGCGTCTCTCGAGATTCTCCCCCAGCCCCACTTTACCAGCTCCGATGCAGAGCTCTCGCCTGGCATGCCCGAGGGCCGGGCCCAGCACCGAGAAATTAAAACAAAACCCCACTTGGTCCCTGTCCTTCCCTGTCCTTCCACACCATGGTCATGGACCACCTTGGTAACACAGGTGTCCACCTGTCCTGTGGAACCCCCGCCAGGTCCTTTTCAGGGATTCTGTGTCCTCCGGAGCAGAGGCTTCCCGGGACAAGGTGTGGTTGATTTACCAGCCTCGGGATGCCCCCCAGGCAAGGCCACCTGCCCTCTGCTCTGGGCAGCACGGATGCCCAGGAAGCCCAGCACGTCCTCCATGAATGCAGTCCCTCTGTGAGGTCGGCCTCGCCCAGGCCAAGCCCCTGCCCCCCACTTCCCTCCCTTCTACATCTTTTTTTTTTTTTTTTTTTTTTTTTTTGTGGTACCGGGGATTGAACTCAGGGGCACTTGACCACTGGGCCACATCCCCAGCCCTTTTTTGTATTTTATTTAGAGACAGGGTCTCGCTGAGTTGCTAAGTGCCTCGCCATTGCTGAGGCTGGCTTTGAATTGCGATCCTCCTGCCTCAGCCTCCCAAGTGCTGGGATGACAGGCGTGCGCCTCCACGCCCGGCTCCTTCTACATCTCGCCCCCAGGTGACCCAGAATGCACCCCCCATAAAGGCAAGGAAAGACCTGGGGTCTCTGATCCTGGGTCTCAGGGGCCAGCACAGAGGACTGGCTCCCAATGAAGGAGGACCCCAATTTCTGGCCACGCCCAAGACCCCAGCCCCAGTGCCCACTCACCAGGCAGCCCCAGGCTCAGCAGAACGCTGTAGTAGATGACAGGGACCACACCAGCCACACACGGTGACTTCTCCGGGATCTCTGGCCAGTGGCCTTCCAACTCCTGGCCTGGCCCACTACCGTTGGGGGTGGGCAGCAGGGTTGCTCGCGGCTGGCCGGCTAGGGAGGGTGGAAGGGCAGGGTTAGAGCATTTGTTCCCTCCCGTTCTAACCTGGCCACCAGAGCCCCGACTCAGGTCTTTCTATCCAACCCTGCTCTGTGCAGACCCCAGGTCCCTGTTGCCTGGACATCCCACCCTGCCCCGTCCCACCTCCGGAGGGGGGGACTGCATGCTGTCGAGACCCTCACCCTCCGGAGCAGGGAGGCAGATGGAGCGTCAGGGTCACTGAACGCACTGTGGCCGCGCCGGGGTCTGGGGCGGGTGGAGCAGCCGGACCTTTAATCAGCAGGCTGGGGGGTGGCCGTGGTGGCACCCAGCGGCGGCACGGCTCACTCAACGGCCGCCCCCTCTCCAAGGAGAGACTGGTACTAGGTTCCCCTCTCGTCTAAGCCAAAGAGCGTCTCTCTTCCCAGGTCGCGGCACTGAGGCTGGAGTGGCCCTGGTTTTCAGATGGGGAAACTGAGTCCCGAGGTGCGGGGACCAAGTGGGCCTGTGGTCAGTGTGGAACGAGGGCCCTGCCCCTGCCCCTGCCCCGTCCCCTCAAACCACATTTGAAGTCTCTTTGGGCTGTAGCGTCCAGCCTCTGCTTCCCTGCTGAAGATGGTGGGGGACCCCGCAGCTCAGCCCAGCTCCCCCTCACTGCCCCTTCATCACCAGCTTCCTCCGCCCCACCCCAGCCTCAGGGTCCCTCACCTGCCCTCAGCCTCCCCCCTCAGCCATTTACCTGTCTCTGGTCCCTCGAGTCCCATGCTCCAGGGTCTCGGGCCCCAGGTCACCAGGGGCTTTTCCGGGGCTCTCCACAGCTCCCTGCCTGCATCACCAGCTGTCCCCTTCACCCAACTCTCCCAGCAGCGCTGGCCCCAGGGTTCCTCCAGCTCCCCCAGCGCAGGGAGCCTGTCAGGCGCAGAGTGGGGCGGGGGGAGGGGAGGGGCGGGGCGAGGCGCTGGGCAGTCCTCAGTGCGTGCCACGGGGCAGGGCAGGGTCTCCCGCAGCGCACGGGCAGGGAGGGGCCGCTGGGTGGGCTTAAAGAGAGCAAGCCTGGCACCCGAGTGGGTCCGTCTGTGCCGGGAAGGGGGAGGGAGGGACCGGCAGGAAGGAGGACCTGGCCTGGACTGGCTGCCCCGTGCTCCAGGGCACTGGGCAAACTGGCCTGCTCACCTGGGGCGGCCACACCCGGAGGTGAGGACTGCGGGGGCGGCGAGGAGTCAGGCCGCTGGTTCTGTGGGCCTGGACACTCTGAAAGGCCCTTGCTGCCCGCGGGAGAGCACTCCTGCCCAGGAGCTGGGGAGACGCGCGGGGGTGGGGGAGGCAAGGCAGGGACCAAGTGTGGGGGTGAGGTCAGACGGCAGAGCCAGCAGAGGCTGGGATGGGGCGGAGGGTGCCCCGGGCTGCTGGCGGGAAGGGAGGGCGGGAACCCCTGTGCAGCGGAGGCGGCCCCGGGAGAAGCCTGGCCAGGCGGCCAGCAGTGCTGGGAAACGGGGACCGATGGCCCCCCCCCGGCTCTTGGTGTCCCGCCCTGGGGAAACGGAGCAGCCCTCGAGAGCCTCAGTAAACAGCTGCCCGCGCGGCGGCCCTGGAAAAGGCGGAATCTGCAGCTGCGCGCTCCCCTCACCTGGCGAAGAGTGGTCAGGGCAGCCCACTAGGGGCACCAGGACGCGGGCACCCCGGGGACCTCAGGGGAGCAGAGCTGAGACCCAGCCCGGCCTCGCTTCCCACATCCTGCCCTCTGGGATCTACCAGAAAACGCAGCAGGGAGCGCTGGGTGCCTCCCCCGCGCCGACGTTAGATCCGGGTCTCTGGGCTGGAGCTAACCTCCCCGGACCCCAGCGCCCACCCGGTGCTCACAGCCAAGGCCTTGCTGCCTCCTGGTGGCCATACCTGGATCCTGCAAGTCTCAGAGACCCAGGGGCTTGGGCCAGACACGCTGGGGGGCTCAGGCCCGGTCCAGGGTGGAGTGTTGGAACCCCAGCCCCAGGACAAGTGGGACAGTCGGCCACCTCCCTGCCCACGAGGCCGGGAGTGAGTAGAGGCACTGGCCCTGCTTCAAGGAGTTGGAGTGACCAACCCAGTTGGAGGGCAAGGAGGCTACCCCATCGACACAAGAGGAGACGGAGGCTCAGAGAAGTTAAGCAAACAGGCCAGGGTCACAGAGCTGGCACTGGGCAGCGGGCACCGGAACTCCTCCGCCTTCTCCAGAGCCGTTTGTTTTTCACTCCTCACACAACCTGCTTGGGAAACGAGAGTCTGCTGGAAACTCGGGCTTCCTGGAGGAGGCCCGCATGGAGCAGGACGGTGCTCCGAGCGGGGAGGGCACCCGGTCGGGGGAACAGCTTCCGACAGCTTGGGAGTTATGTCAGGGAGAGATTCCTCCTGGTAGATCTTTGGAGTGCACCCCTGGATACGTGGGGCCTGGAGCCCCTCTTTCCCAGTGAAGTGTCCAAGTCACTCCTGGAACCCTAGCCCAGTACAGGGACACTACAGATGTAGGGGAGCTGTGGGTCAGGGCCTGATCACCCCCTGTGCAGACCCAGAATGCCTCCTCCCGTCCCAGGCTTAGGAGATAACTTGTCCAATATCAGGTCTGACACACCTCCTAGAAAAGAAGTCACGGAACTGTGAAAAGCAAAGCCAAGCAGAACTTGGGGACACTTGAATCCTGGATCTACTAGCGCCTGCTGAGTTCAGATGAGTCGCTTAGGTTAGACACCCTCTGGGACAAGAAGACACACTCGTCTCAGGGAACTTCTGTCTTTCTTTTTTTTTTTCTTCTTTTTGGTACTGGAGATTGAACCCAGGGGTGCTTTACCATCAAGCTACATCCCCAGCCCTTTTTATCTTTTGAGACAGGGTCTCCCTAAGTAGCAGAGGCTGGCCTTGGCATTTGCAATCCTCCTGCCTCAGCCTCCCGAGTCACTGGGATTACAGGTGTGTGCCATCGTGCCTGGTTCCCCTTCACATTTAAAATGCCACCCATCTAACTCAAGTTGGTAGGTTTCAGCCTGGGGTGTCCATAGTGATCATCTGGGGGCATTTAGAAGATACAGAGGCCCAGGACTGCCCCTGGGAGTTACTCTCTAGGCAAGCACCAGAAACTCCCGAGCAGGTGAGCCACCCTCAAGAGGGACGGGGCGGATCCCCCCGGGGGCTGGTGTCCAGAGCATGTCCACTGAGCTGGCTGCTGGGTTCTCTGGTCAGCATGCTCCCATTGGCAAGCGTCGTGCGTGGAAGCTGGGGTGCCTCTGGGGCCTGAGCGGCCCTGTCGACAGAGGCTGGGACTTGCCGGGTTGAGCCAGGACGTGGTGCAGCCCACGGGAAGGGCAGGCGGGCAGCCAGTGGGCAGGGGATGGTGACTCTGGAGGAGGGGGACCAGGCGTGAGAGTGGGGGCAGCTGGGAGGGGTTTCCGCTGAGCAGGACAGCTCGGCCCCTGCCAACCCGGATGAAGCCGGTGCCAGACCCACTTCTTGCTTTCTTTGTGGCTGCGGGGAGGGAGGGCGTGGGCTGCGGGTCTCTGTGCGCCAGCCGGGCCAGGAATCAATGCATCAGGCTGAGCCCTGGGATCCAGAGAGCGAGGGCCAGGGTGCTGCAGCCCGTCCTCCATCCAGGACCGGCTCAGAGGAACTCAGTGGGATTTCTTGGGCGCCACCCACTTCAGTTGTCCACCTCAAGGAAGTCCCTCCTGGAGGAGCTGGAGGGGTCCCGCTCCCCTCCATGCAAAGGTGAGGCCTGGGGAGCCCCCAACACCAGCTCGCTCACTGGCTCCGGACGGCCCCTCTCCTCTCCCGATGCCTTTCTTTCTACAAGAGCCTGCTGCTGGGCCTCCCGGGTGCGGCTCCCGCCTCAGCCTCCCTGCAGGCGGCCTGGGGAGCTGCACGTCTCCTTGGGAGTTGGGGAAGGGAAAGGGTACTGCTGGAAATTAGGAACCGGAAGAAGAAGGCTTCAAAGGAGCCCTTGAGGCGGGGGCTGTGTGGGGAGGGGAGTTGAAGAAAGCAAGAAGAGGGGCCCGCCCTGCGCGGGGCCGGTGCTCCTCTTGCAGTGTAGCACGGAGGAAGGTGTGTCCCTCTATGCCAGCCCTGCCACCTGGGCTCACTGTGGCCCTGCTGGTGGTGGTGGGGTAGCCACAGTCCCCAGGGAGGACCTCTCCTAAAGGCCCATTGCCGGCTCCAGAGCAAGCCAGAAACTTTTTCTTCAACAAAGAACATGAGAATGATCCAAGTGACCCCAGGGACCCCTACTGGAGACTCTGGTCCTCTCTGGAGAGGCAGCCCACCCCAAAATGGGAGTGGGGGATGGGAGCCCAAGCCCTCTCTTCCTTGGCCTCCTCCAGGCCTCCCCCTTGCCTTCAGCAGATGCTGCCAAGCATGCTCTGTGCCAGGGTGGAGGCTGGGCCTAGGGATTGGGACAGGGGCTGGGGACCCTGGGACTGGTGACTGCCAGTGGTCTTGGGGCTTCTTGCTTGCCTCTCAGGAAGCCTAAAACTTTCTGGGAGGAGAACGGCCAGCCTGCGGGGTCATGAGGAGGAGTGGGGGAGGGGGTGCCGGATCTGCTCCCCTTGGGGGCCCAGGGCAGCACAATAGTCCCTGTGGCTGCCACTCTCTGGCTTAAGTGGTTGCCTGGGCAACAGCAGGGGCCAGTTTCCACCAATCCATGGCAGAAGCTGGGTGGGGGGAGGGAGGCCGGCAGGAAGGGGGTGTCGTCCCCTGTGCTGGATCCTATATAAGGAGGAGGGATGCAAGTGACCAGAGTGGCTTGGACTTCAGTGTCCCCTCCGTGGACCTGGGGGTGGAGCACAGAATGTTTAGGACAGGCCGCTGCAAGCCGGGGCCCTGGGGCAGCTTCTGGACCATGCTGACCTTGGTGGGCCTGGCCACTCGTGCAGGTGAGGGGCAGTGGGCGAGTGGGCATGGGCCAGGGTGCAGGGCAGGCCCTCCTGGCCCTAACTGCTAGCGGCTGGCCGGGAGGGGGCGGTGTCTAGCCATCGGGGTGGACTGGACAGCTCCACAGACCTCTCCCAGAAGGGAGCGGGGCAGCCAGCCTAGAGGGTAGAAGGGGCTGGGCAGCAGGCAGGGTCTTAAGGACAAAAAGACCCTCCATTGTTCGTTGTCCCAGGCAGCTGGGCCCAGGCAGAGGCTGAATGGGGACACCATTAGCATTCGGCCGAGAGTGACAGCCGTGGAGGCGGGGCTGGGAAGGACACCCCCAGCTCCTCTGCCTTGCTTGCTCCGGCCTCTCACACACAGATGCTGCACTCTGTGGGCTTCTCCCCGCCAGTGCACGTGTGCCGCAGCCTGTGTGTGTGTGTGTGCATGCTGGAGCGTGCCCGGTGGCCATCTGCTGCTGCCAGTCACCCTCCTGGCTCCTTCTGCCAGCCTCCTTGAGCTGCTCTCGGCTGGGGGAAGCTGCCAGCGATGGCTCTGTCAATGGGTCCTCTGTAACCGAGCGTAGGTCCCCCTCGCACTGCATGGGAGCAAGAAAGGAGGAGCCCCGCGGGCCAGCCTGGAGGGGGTGCCAGCCTCGACTCCAGTGACCCAGAGGGTTCTGCTCCTCCCTCTGCCTCACAGATCCAGGGCTCTTGCTGGACCCCTCCTCCCACTCGCGTTCCCCTCCTCTCCAGGGACCACGGGAGTGGGCTTCTTCTACCCACTGCCATGCTCCAAGCCCGTGGGAGTGTGCCTGGCATGTAATAGGTGCTCAATATTTGCTAGTATATGTGCCCCTCTGACGGCTCCTCCGAGGGGTAGGGTGGGCAACTGCTCAGAGACAAGAGGGGCGGGAGCCAAGTCTCTTCAATCCTCTCCTGGGGGGTCTGGTGTCATGGACACCAGCTCATGGAGATCACCGAGGGTCCGTGACCGCTCCCTGCCTAGAACCCGCCCCCTTTCAAGAGCATCCCCTCGGGTTCTGCCTCCGCAAGACCTGCCCACCTAGACTGTGCCGCGGTACGCATGGCATGTGCACCCACTCTTCTCCACCCGTGCACGCGTGTCTCCAGCGGGCGCGCTGCACCCCTGGATGGAGGCCCTGGGTCCGGGAGCCTCCTCAGGCCATGCCGTGTCCCTTCCTGCTGCAGCCCAGAGAGCCGATGTGGGCGGGGAGGCAGCGGGCACCTCCATCAACCACTCCCAGATGCTGCTGCACCCGCCTGCAGGAGCTGCTGCACCGGGCAATGCCAGCGACGTGGTCCTGCGCGTGCAGGCGGCGGGCACCGACGAGGTCCGCGTCTTCCACGCGCACCGCCTGCTGCTGGGGCCTGCACAGCGAGCTGTTCCGGGAGCTGCTGAGCAACCAGAGCGAGGCGGTGCTGCGGGAGCCCCGGGACTGCGCCGCCGTCTTCGACAAGTTCATCAGGTGGGAAAGGAGGGCGGGGCCGTCTCCCATCAGCCCTGGCTTCCCCGCCCACAGGGTCCCGGGAGCCCAGGCCCTGACGTCCTCAGGACAGCAAGGCGCCACCTTTCGCCCCCTCTCCCACTCCCTCTCTCACACAGCACTGTGGTGCCCTGCCTGCCCCTGTGGCTCTGCTTGCTTTGATCTCACTGCCCGCCCCTGGCAACCCCTGCCTAGCTGTTTCCAGCCTGGCCAGGAGAGCTTTAAGAAACCACCTGGCCGGGCTCAGCAGCACACACCTACAATCCCAGCAGCTCAGGAGGCTGAGGCAGGAGGATCGCAAGTTCAAAGCCAGCCTCAGCAACAGGGAGGCGCTAAGCAACTCAGTGAGACCCTGTCTCTAATAAAATACAAAAATGGGCTGGGGGGGTGGCTCAGTGGTTGAGTGCCCCTGAGATCAATCCCTGGTACCAAAACCAAACCAAAACAGAACACAAAACCCCCACAGATTCCTGAGCCTGGACAATTTCAGGTCTACTGGTTGGGACCAGCAATCTCCTCCTTCTCCTCCTCCTCCTCTAAGTATCTATGCAGTTTTGGGGTCTGCCTAGTTTTGGAACCAGGGCGCTAGGGAGCTGAAAGCTTAACCAGCTCCCTGCTTCCTGCCAGGGTGCTGCACAGGGAAAACCCTTCACACTATGGTCTAAGAAAGTATCCCAGTTCAATGGCTTAGACAAGATGGCTGCAGGATTCTGGACATCACTTCTAAGTCCCAGGCAACAGGAAGGGGGATAAAACGGAAGCGCTCCTATAGAGCTAAGTGTGTCCCAGTGAGCAGGGGATAGTGGCAGGAAGGATGAGCAGGTGGACAGTGGCAGACCGAGAAGGAACGGTAGGGGGCCAGGAAGGAAGCTGTGTTGACTGCCCACTTAGTAGCAAGAGTCCTCCCTGCCTCCCGCTGTCTCCATAACCCCAAGGGGTGCATGCTGCTCCCCCTCTCCAAGATGATTCCAAGGTTCATGGAAGTTAGACGATTTGCCCAGTCTCTTGGCAAGGAGGTGGTAGGACATGGCTCTGAACCCAGCCTCCAAACTCCACAGCGGCAGGAACTTCTCTTCGTTTGTTCTGGCTACAGTTAGGCCCCTAGTACATGCTCAACTAACACATGTGATTTCCACCTCACCACCAGAAACCGAAAGAAGAGGCCGTCAAGTGGGAACAGTGTGGAAGGGCACTAAGAGGGAAGTGTCAGGGCCCATTCCCCGCGGATTGCGCCCCTGACCACAAAGCTCTCCATCCGAGTCGGGGCTCGTCCTGACTCCACCCCACCTCTGGGCCTCTCTGGCAGGTACCTGTATTGTGGAGAGCTGACGCTACTGCTTGCCCAGGCCATTCCACTGCACAAGCTGGCCACCAAGTACCGGGTGGCCTCCCTACAGCGAGGCGTGGCCGACTACATGCGCGCACACCTGGCAGGAGGCGCGGGCCCTGCGGTGGGCTGGTACCACTACGCAGTGAGCACGGGGGACGAGGCCCTGCGTGAGAGCTGCCTGCAATTCCTGGCCTGGAACCTGTCTGCCGTGGCGGGCAGCGCCGAGTGGAGCTCCGTGAGCCCCGAGCTGCTGGCGCAGCTCCTGCAGCGCTCGGACCTGGTGCTGCAGGACGAGCTGGAGCTGTTCCACGCGCTGGAGGCGTGGCTGGGCCGCGCGCGGCCGCCCCCCGCGGTGGCAGAGCGGGCGCTGCGCGCCATCCGGTACCCCATGATCCCGCCCGCGCAGCTGTTCCAGCTGCAGGCGCGCTCGGCGGTCCTGGCGCGGCACGGCCTGGCGGTGGCGGACCTCCTGCTGCAGGCCTACCAGTTCCACGCCGCCTCGCCGCTGCACTACGCCAAGTTCTTCGACGTCAACGGGAGCGCCTTCCTGCCCCGCAACTACCTCGCGCCCGCCTGGGGCGCCCCGTGGGTCATCAACAACCCGGCCCGCGACGACCGCAGCACCAGCTTCCAGACACAGCTGGGCCCGAGCGGCCACGACGCCGGCCGCCGGATCACGTGGAACGTGCTCTTCTCCCCGCGCTGGCTGCCCGTCAGCTTGCGGCCCGTCTACGCGGACGCCGCGGTACCGCGCTGCCCGCGGCGCGCCCGCCCGGAGAGAGGACGGCCGGCCGGCCACGGCTTGTGGTCACGCCGGCCAGCAGCGGCGGCGACGCTGCGGGAGTGAGCTTCCAAAAGACGGTGCTGGTGGGGGCGCGCCAGCAGGGCCGCCTGCTGGTGCGCCACGCGTACAGCTTCCACCAGAGCAGCGAGGAGGCGGGAGACTTCCTGGCGCACGCGGATCTGCAGCGGCGCAACTCCGAGTACCTGGTGGAGAACGCCCTGCATCTGCACCTCATCGTCAAGCCCGTGTACCACACCCTCATCGGAACCCCCAAGTAGCCTCCGGACTGGGGAAAAAAAGTCTTGCCTAGAGGCCACCAGGGTCTGGGGGGGGCAAGGCGAGTGTGGAGGCGACTGCCAGCCTGGCCCCTGGGTGATGGGGCGCTGGCGACGCTGGGCTGGATGGAGACCAGGTGAGCGGTGGTAGACCAGATGTCTGGCTTCAGGAGCTGGTTTCACATGTAGGCAGCGCCTGGCCCTGAATAAATGGATGCCCAGAGAGGTGAGGGGATGATTGAAACCACCCGCCCCTGGGCAAAAGCCACCCAGGGAGAGTCGCAAGCCTGGGGATCCCCCTGCCCTTCATTGAGCTTCTCCCTGAGCTCCCCCTCTCTCCCATGGAACAGGTCAGGTGAGAGCATTCAAATGCTGGGGGGCACCAACCAGCCTGCCCACCTTGAACCTGAGGGGTTTAGCCAGGCGATTCTGAGCCCTGACCTCCAGGGGGCAGCCACCTCATCTGAGTTGTGAGGCAGGCCTGCCTTCCTTCCTTCCTTCCTTCCTTCCTCCCTCCCTCCCTCCCTCCCTCCCTCCCTCCCTCCCTCCTCCCTCCCTCCCTCCCTCCCTTCCTTCCTTCCTTCCTTCCTTCCTGGAATTGAACTCAGGGGCACTCGACCACTGGGCCACATCCCCAGCCCTTTTTTGTATTTTATTAGAGACAGGGTCTCACTGAGTTGCTAAGTGCCTCGCCATGGCTGAGGCTGGCTTTGAACTCGCGATCCTCCTGCCTCAGCCTCCCTAAGTGCTGGGATGACAGGCGTGCGCCACCGCGCCCTGCTAGTTGCGAGGCTTTCTGAGGCTGGCCCCCACCAGTCCTGCACCTCGCTCTCCCTGGGAAGGGGCATGGGCTAGTGTGACAGCCCTAGTGCCCCCTTCCTGAGGAGGGGCCTTGGGATCTGGAGGAACACCCCTTCCTCCGCAGTGTCTGTAGGTTGGTGCTCTACAGCCAGCCCCAGGGAGACAGGGTGTGGGAGGGGAGCGAAGCTGGCTGAGTCTGCGCCACAGCCGCCCCGACGCGCAGATGAGGTCTAGTTTGCAACACAACCATCAAACCAAATGGGATTTTATTGTTAAAAAGGAAGCAGAAAAAAAAAAAAAAAAAAGCCACAGCCAAGTAACAAAACCCTCCCCAACCCCCAACCATCACCTGTGAAGTGCCCACCAGCCCCCTCCCCAACCATACAAATGACCCGGCCCCAGGTGGGGTCCTAGGAGCCCCATCCCACCCACAGTTCCCCTCCCCCATTGCCAAGGCCAAGACTAACCAAGGTGTGTGCAGGGTGTTGGCAACAGTGTTCTGCCCAGGGCTCCTGGCCGTGCCTCCTGGGCCCGCCTCCCTTCCCTGTGGCACTGAAAGCAGGGAAGGGCTGGGCAGACACCCCCAAAACTCTTGGGTCTCAGGAGCCCCCACCGTCTGAGCTCCTGCTACCATGGGACCTCCATTTCCCATTCCCTGCTACACCCCCCATTCAGCCTGGGGGGCAGAGGAGCTGGTTCCAGGCAGGATTCCTCAGTTGTGCCGGCAGCGCCCATCTTTGCCATGCGTGCTTGACCCGTGGGGCAGGTGGGGCCCACGAGTGGCCCGTCGGGAAACGCCGGCTGGGTTGGGGGGGAACAGCAAGAGCTGAGGGGGTCTCCAGGGCCTACAACAGGGAAGGGCCAGGATCAGGAGTTGAGAAATGCCCTGCCATCTGCTCCCCCGTTGCCCAGTGGCCTTGAACTACCTAGGGTACAGCCCAAGTTGCCAGTCCCATGAATATTTTTCAAGAAGCATGCTTCCAGCCAGGAGGAGTCCTGGGGGCAGGGAGCTCGACACGCCCCTCCCTGGGCTGGCCAAGGCTCCCCTTCCCCTTTCCCTCCCTTGAGGGCACTGACCTGTGCTCTGGCCTGTGGGGAGTTTGACTTTGGCCAAAGGCAGCGTGACCTTTCCCAGGTGCTTGGCCCCAGGGGTTGGGTGCCCACACACTGGCGTCTTGTGGTCCGAGGTGCTCTCTGAGGGCCGGGGCCCCAGGAGGTGTGTCTTGGGGGCGGGAGAGCTGTGTCGGCGGGGAACAGCGGGCTGAGGCCAGGCACTGCCTAAGGGTCTCACACAGGGCTCTTCCCCGGGCAGTGCCAGCCTGGGACAGAGGCATTATTGAGGGTGGTACTGAGGGTGTGCAGGGCTGGAGGTGCCCTGTGGTTTCTGGAGGAAGCTATCCCTGAACTACCACCCACAAGGAAGGTACCCAGACACCTTACCCCTTGCCCTGTGACCTCGAAGGACCGGGACCTCCGTTTCCTGCGCTTCGCCTCCAGCGACTCCTCCCTTTTCTTGCCTGGGCTTTTCTTCTGCCCGCGCAGCCAGAACCCAGGGCCACCACCTCGCTGCCCAGCCGCCTGAGATGGGGTCTCTCCCGTGCTGCTGGACAGGTTGTCCTCACTGGCGGCGTGCTGCAGCGTGGGGCTGGGTGGCCGCTTGCACGCCAGTGGGCCTGGGGGCGGGGCATCCTCAGCCTCGCTCAGAGAGTGCAGGGACAGGCTGCTGCGCTCCATGGCAGGCGCCAGCAGGTGGCGCCCCTCCGCGCCCAGGGCCCGCGAGCGCCGCCGGCAGCCTTCACCGAGATGCACTTGGTACCCGTCAGGATTTCTTTCCTCTCTGCAGCAGATACCAGAGCACGGGCCGTGGGGTCAGGGCTACTCTACACCCCTTCTCTGCCTGGCAGAAATGAGCAGGAAACAGGACTCCTGGCTTGCTACTTAAGACACACTCTCATCTGTAAACGGGATGGTAAAACTAACCCCAGGGGCTCATTTAGAAGATTAACACAATGAGTTTAGCCCACCTTGCCCAGGGGGCAGGGGTCCAATGGGTATTTGCTATTATAATTAATACTGAGTGGGAAGGGGGGCTTGATCCAAAAGTGCAGGTGTCCCCGTCCCAGTTTCCGATTATGCCCTCATCTCTGTGTGTCCTTGAGCAGGGTGTCTTATAGAGTGTGTGTCATCTGTGTGTCCTTGAGCAGGGTGCCTCTATAGAGTGGCAGCATTCAATGCATGGGCTCATTCAGCAGGGCAGAGAACAAGAAAGGGCTTTGGGCTGGCTGAACTGACCAATTATTATTATTTTTTTTTTGTACTGGTGATTGATTGATTAAAACACCCAGAGGTGCTTTACCACTGAGCCACATCCCCAGCCCATTTTATTTTTTATTTTGAGACAGGGTCTTGCTAAGTTGCTTAGAGCCTTGCTAAATTGCTGAGGCTGACCTTGAACTTGCAATCCTCCTGCCTCAGCCTCCCGAGTGGCTGGGATTACAGGTGCAAGTCACCACGCCGGAGACTGAACCCAGGGCCTGTGTACTCTACCACTGCCCCATTTGGAATCCCAAGTGGAGATGGTGCCAGGCAGGGCAGGCGGGGGGCAACGCACCTTTGTGGGATAAGAGGATCTCCGACAGGTTCTTGCTGCTGTCTGGGGAAGAGGTGATATGGCTACCCAGGCTGTCTGGAGGCAGGGCCTGGGGGTGGAGTGGTTGGGAAAAGGAAGGCCTTGAACATAGCAGGGACCCCCGTACCCCACTCAGCAGGGCTGCAGGGTCTCAGAGGTGGTGGCCGTTTTGCAAAGACTCTACTATTCGCTGGGTATGCACCCCTGAACCTCCACCCCAGCAGCAGAGCTCCTGGAGCCAACAGGTGCTCAGAGCTCACCTCCTGGGTCACCAGGCTGCCAACCTGGATGGGAGGCGGGGTGGGCACAGAGGAGCTCTTCACCTGCCAGGCCCGGGAACTGGCCTTGAACACGTGGTGGGCATCACTGAAGTTGGCAGAAGAGGATGGGGTGGCTATTGACCAGGCTGGTTGCACCGAGATCCCACCCCAGGGGAGAAGGGGCCGGTCCAAAGGGACAGAGACCCCAGGAGTCCCAGCTCCAGACCTGTGCCACCTCCTCCCTTTCATTGTAGTTCTTGGAACTTGGCACAGATCGGCGTTGGCATCCCAGACAGGACACAGCGGGTGGCTGGCAGGAAGCTGCCTCACCTGTCCGTGCCGAGGGGCGGGAGGGTGCTTCCCTGCAGGTGCTGCGCCTCAGAGCTCAGCGTCTTCACGCTCTCCAGGTCCGAGTCTGGGGTCAGCGTGGTTCCTGCTGGGGCGATTTTGGGCAAGGAGCTGTCCTGGGGAAGCAAAGGGCAGGGGCAGGCAGTCAGGAGACTTGGTCCCGGGGCAGGCGACTGTGGGGGGGGGGGAGTACAGAGGACACGGATTGTAACATGGGCCCAGAGGCCTTGGGCTCTGGACCCTCAGGGCTAACTTGTGGTCTGCCAGGCAGTTTTAGTGACCCTGCCTGATGGCCTGGTTTCCTGGGAGGGTATCTGGGGCCATTTAGGATATCTCAGATGGCCCAACCTGACCCTCAGACCCCGGGGTGGGGACAAGCGCCAGAATGGAATGCCCAGGGATGGGGACCTTACTCAGGCTAGGCAAGGCTTGGATGGAGTAAGAAAGAAAGGAAGTCACCTCCTTGGGGTGCCAGCTAGCCTGGTCCCACCCACTTGCCAGCTACATTGGGCACTGTTTTGGGCGCAGCCCCTCCCTCACCGCATGCGCCCACCTGTAGGGCCCTGGAGGCCACGCGGTCCATGATGGTGGCCCGCTCCAGGCTGCCCTCCTCCAGCTCCCGCAGGTACACTTCATAGAGCTCCTCTAGGTGCTGGGGGACAGCCAGGTTGTAGTCTGCGGGGAAGGGCAGGGCTCAGCGCGGGCCTGCGGGCCCTCCGCCAGTGGCTGGGACACGCAGGGCGCGGGCCTTACCGTCGATGATCTGCCGCTGGCCCTGGATGATCTCCTCGCAGAGGCTGCGGTGCTGCTCCAGGCGGCGCACGGCCTCGCGGCGGTGGCGCAGCGCCCCGTCGCGGAGCAGCGCGTGCGACTGCATCTCCGTGTTCTCCACCTCGAGCTCGTGCACGCGGCACAGCAGGCTGAGCACCTCGCGCTGCTCTTCCGAGCCGATGCGCCGAGGCAGCGTCTCCTCCAGGCGCCGGCCCCGCGCGCGCAGCTCCCGGCAGCGATGCTCCAGCGCCCGCTGCGGGCAGCGAGCGATCAGCACCGGCCAGCGCCCGCCTGCCCATCCTGTCCCGGCCCCTCCAGCCTCCGAACTCCAGGAATAGGGTGGGGCACCATGCCAAGGCCACCCTCCTAAGGGGCATCTTGGGCCTTGCAACCAGGGGCTGCTCCAACACGGTCTCTCTCTGCGCACTTTCTTGCGCCCTAACCACACCCACCCACCCCTGCAGCCAAGTGGATAACTAGTTGCTGAGCTCCAGCCCCCGGTCTCATTATACCCGGAAGACGCTCTCCCCAGTTTGGGTAACCCCAGAACGGAAGGTTCCTGTTATGGGAAAAGCCTGACTCTTCGGTGTGTGCGGGGCATTGATTTCCCTCTCTCCAACGACCCAGCGAGGGCTGCATCTGACTGCTCCCACTTACAGGTGGAGTGTGAGGACCAGAGAGGTTCAAGAATTTAGCGAGGTCACCCAGTGTTTGTGGTCTGACCTCCCAGGTTTCCCTGGTCACCCACCTCGTAGCCCGCTCCCCCACCCCCCTCGCTCGCCCCATCCCCCCGGCCCCCCTCGTCTCCCCTCCCCCGCTCCGCTCGCTCCCCCAACCCCCTGCTCCCTAGCCCCCCTCGCCCGCCCCGGACACCTTCTCCTTGTGCAGCTGCTTCTGCTTGCCCACCAGGGCCGCGATGCTCTCCCGGGCCGAGGCCACCTCAGGTGGCTCCAAGATGTCCAGCTGGTCATCGCCTGTGTCTGAGTCCTTCTCGCTGTCGTCCTTAGTGTAGGACTCCTTCCTCTGCTCCTCCCGCCACTTGAGGGCGCGGCGCGAGTGCTCATGCTCCCAGCTGCCACGGCCCCGCCCCCCGGGAAGACACAGGGGTCAGGCCACGCCCCACCCCCAGGAAGACACAGGGGTCAGGCCCCGCCCCGCCCCCGGAAGACACAGGGGTCAGGCCACGCCCCGCCCCCAGGAAGACACAGGGGTCAGGCCCCACCCACCCCCAGGAAGACACAGGGGTCAGGCCCCACCCACCCCCAGGAAGACCCAGGGGTCAGGCCTTGGGACAGGGCACAGCGTGTGCCCACAGACGCCAGCTCCTGCCTCCTGGGTGGGACCTGGAAGGCGCTGCTGGGGCAGTGGGCGCTCACCCGGCAATGGTGAGCAGGTGGCGGGAGGTCTCGATCTGGACCTCCATGGCGTGGTTCTCCAGCTCCAGCAGGCGCCTGCGCACCTCCATCTGCTCCTGGAAAGCGCTGATGAGCTGCTCCCGCAGCGGCCCCATCTCGTCCTGCTCGCCCTGCCCCCTGTGCAGCTGGACCTCGGCTGCCCGGTGGGCGTGGGGGAGGTCAGCAGGGGGACAGGCTCAGGCCAGGAAGGTCTGTGCTCCCCGCCACCCGGGCCCTCGCCACACTCTCTTTCCAAAGCACTGCTTCCACTTCCTGTGCAGCCACTTCCTGCAGGAAGACCTCCTGGAGTGCCCTCTCCTCCCACGCCACATCCCCACTGGGTGCCTTTAGGCTGTGGCCCAAAGGTGACCCCAGCTCCTCCACGGGAACTGGGCTTTGCTAGCCCCACAGCACCTGGGTGTCAGCTACACACATCAGGTGACCCTACACGTCACTGCCATCTGTTGGAAAACCGTCACAGCAAACACACAAGTCTAAGAGGGACTGTGCCCCCTTCCAGTGGTGGCAGAAGTGGCCACCTCCACTGTTAAGTCCTGCACAGCTAAATGCTCAGAGTCTCTCACTTGTGTGATCCCACCTAATCTCAGACTCTCTGAAGCAGAGATGGTGATCTGAATTTACAGGGGAAGGCTAAATGGCTCAGAGAGGTTGAGTGACTAGCCCAAGGCTGCCCAGCCAGAAAGAGCCCGGGTCTGGATGGACATCTCCCTGCTCTGGGGACAAGCAGGGAGAGACAGCCTGGTGGAGGGCTGCTGCCCAGGGGCACACCTTGGATGTGGCGGATGTCGCCTTTCCCCAGCTGGCCCTGGGCCTGGCCCCGCCCAGCCTGCTGGTCGATCTTGCATTTGAGCCGCTGGATCTCTCCGCGCAGGTCGGCGATGATGCTGGTGTACTGGGCGATGTGGTAGGAGACGCTGAGCAGGTTCTGCTTCACCTGTGGGGAGCAGGGGGTGGGAGCCGAGGGGCTGCACTCCCAAAGCCTGCCACAGCCTCCTCTCACATCTGCCCGCCTCTCCTTGATCTGTAACTTGAAAGTGCTGCTTCTGCTCATCAACCTTCAGTGGCTCCCTACTGCCGAAGGGGGCGGCCGGAGTCCTATCCCCCGTGTTCAAGGCCCAGCGCTACCTCTGATTTCTTTTTCCCGCACTGTTCTAGTCAGGAGCTCTCCTGGCCTCCCACGCCCACCGCTGATACCACCTCCTTCCCACCTTGGGAATCCCTGCCCGTCTGCTTCCACACTTCTGGAATGTTCTCTCCAGTCTTCAGAGCAGCACTGAGTCTCCCAGAAGCTCCAGCGGCTGCCCTGTCCTGCCCGCTCCTCCCCCTCCCCGTCGTGCCTCAGCGCCTGCCGCCAGCATGCTGAGCGATCGATCGATCGGTCGATCGGCGAGCCACTTCAAGACCGCGTCTCCCCTCCACCCCGGGAAGTGCTGCAACCTGGGGTGCACCTCCAAGCACCCTCGACGGCGACCAGCTGGCCTGGGTGCTGGAAGAAGGTTCCAGCTCTGCCTTGCAGCCACCTGCTCCTGCCTCCACGCCCGGGCAGGCTGGGGTAGCCTCTCCTAGGCGGCAGGAGGCCCAACAGGCGCCCACACCCAGCTCCAGTCTGCACCCCGTGGCTGACCCGCCGGCAAGTCGCCCCACGTCCCTCCGCCTCGTGGTCCTACCCGTGTGGCGAGGAGTGACCCCTGCCTCGTCGGGGGCCTGAATGAGGCACACACCAGGGAGCCCAGAGCAAGGGCTGTCAGGGCCACCACCTGACTCTGGCTACTGTGACGGGGTGCCGGGGACGCAGAGGTCTGAGGGGCCCTCTGAAGAGGAAGGGGAGGCCGAAGGGGACGAGGAACGGCGGAGGGGAGGGCCCGTGGGGCCCGGGGACTGCGGGCAATCGGGTGCTGGGGAAGGGCTTGCAGGCCAGTGGAGTGGCGGCTGGGGGGGGGGTGGCAGGGGTCAGCCCAGGAAAGCTGTGCCCTGGGGTCCTCACCTCACCTTCCCTGAGCTACACCCCAGCACTATTTTTTTTTTTTTTTGAGACAGAGCCTCCCTAAGTTGCTGAGGCTGGCCTTGAACCTGCCTCCGCCTCCCGCGTTGCTAGGATCCCAGGTGTGCGCCCCGCGCCCTGCCCACCCTGGTCTTGATGTTCTTGGCCCGGCCAGCGTAGGTCAGGGTGTTCCGGGACTCCTCAAAGGCGGTGCTGGCAGGACTGATGTGGGCGATCATCACAGTGCGGCTGTTGCCCCCCAGCGAGTCCTGCAGGAGGGCATGGGGAGGGGTCCCCGTGACCACCTCCCTGGAGGCTGGGCCCAGTGCCCCCGGGTGTTCTCTCCCAGCTGCTGGGCACCGTGTGGTGTAAGGAGGGCCTGGCTCCGCCCTCGCCACTTCCCCGCCTAGTCCTGAGCTCCCTCCATTCTGCACAGTCCTCTGCCTCTGTCCCCACCTCCCTGCCTTGGTGGATGCAGTCCCCACAGCGGGCTGATGCCACTGCATGAGAGCTGTGGCCGTGCTGGGGGACCAGAGAGACCTCTGTGCCTTTTCTGCCACCTAGGAGCGTGAGCCCCGGGAGAATTCCTCAACGTCCCCCCGCCTCGGTTTCCTCATCTGCAAAGGCAACAACCCCCTAACGCACAGAGCCACAGACAAGGTTAAAGGACTAGTGGGGCAAAACACCAAACAGAGAGCCCCGTCTCGAGTGGGCACTCAGTGACGTCCCTAGAACTTAAGGCCCAGGCGTCCCTGCATAGCGGAGGTGACCCTTAAAGAGCAGATTCTATGGGCCATGAGACCGACCATCCATCAAAGTAAATCCAGATGGCTCTTGGGTCTCCTGGACCCGCAGTCCTAGAAAGAGGGGATCAGGTACAGCTCCTGTCCCTCCTTGCTGCCACCCTTTGGTTGGAGTTGCTAGATAAAATACAGGACACCCAGGTACGTCTGAACTTCAGATAAACAGCGAATGAACACTTCTTTTTAAAAGTGTACATATGTTTCAAATACTGCACGGGACATACTTACACCAAAACTAAACTTTTATTTATTTTTTTAATTTATTTTTTGGTACTGGGGATTGAACTCAGGGGCACTCGACCACTGGGCCACATCCCCAGCCCTTTTTGTATTTTATTAGAGACAGGGTCTCACTGAGTTGCTAAGTGCCTCGCCATTGCTGATGATTGCTCGCGATCCTCCTGCCTCAGCCTCCCAAGTGCTGGGATGACAGGCGTGTGCACCACCGCGCCCGGCAAAAAAAACTAAACTTTTTATCTGAGATTCTAATTGAGCTGGGCACGTTTCATTTTCTGTTGTCTGTTTCTGAGTCAGGGTCTCACTCTGCTGTCCAGCCTGGGCTCAGACTCCTACGCTCAGACAATCCTCAGGCCTCGGCCTCCCGAGGAGGGGGACGGGGACTCGGGGCCGCCTCTGGCTTTGCCTGTTTATTCGTTACACCTGGCAGCCCAGCACCAGGTCAGGGTAGCCCCGGTGCCCTGCCTGGGCCGGCAGCTGGTACCTTCAGGAGCCGGGTGAGCTTGCTGTCACGGTAGTTGACGTACTTGGTGCTGCCCCCCTGCCGCTCAGTGCGTTGATGCAGTTGCCCAGGGCCAGCAGGGAGCGGTTGATGTGGGCCCCCTCCTTCATGCGCTGCCCGCGATTCCGGGTCTGGGGGGCGAGCAAAGGCATAGCCGGGACTTCGGGGGCAGGGGGCAGGGGACGGGTTTCACTGAAGCCATCTACGGAGCCCTGGTGACTGGGGGTGGACCCCTGTGTTCTGCTCTGGGCCCCTGAATGTAGCTGTGGGTGACACCAGAGGGTCTTGCCTGCCCTCCTCCCAGGTGTCCTGGGGACTCTCCAGGGGGTGAGGACAGGAGTCTCTGAACCAGAGGGGAGGACTGAAGGCCGTGGGGCAGGGCTGAGAGTGGCTGGGTCCTTGTGTTCCCCGGGCAGGCACCGCACAGGAGGCTTGAGGGTGCGGTCCACAAGCGTGGGCTCTAGGGGGCGCCGCAGGCGTCAGGAGCCAGGAGGAGTGAACAGCTTGAGTGTGAGGAAATGAGTGTGTATGAGTGGGGTGAGTGTGTGTGTGAGTGTGTGTGGGGGCATGAGCGGCGGAGGGCAGGCTCCTCTCCTCCTCCTGGCCTGCAGGACGGCGTCCAGGCCGAGGGGGCTCTGCCCACAGCACCCCACAGGAGCCTTCTCTGCCTGTCCGGGTTGCAGGACCGGCTGGCTCCAGCTGCGGGAGGACACGCCCTTCTGCCCAGGCCCCTGCCCACACACCTCAGGAAGGCCTCTGGGATTTACTGGCGGGGAGGGACGAGTTTGCTGAAGCGCCCCTTGCTCCAGCCCAACCCACGCTCAAACACGAAACCCGGTCACTCCCCGGCGGCTGTCCTGGTGTTAACAGCGACACCACCGGCCTCCTTGCTCAGGTGACCGTGAACCCCAAGCTTGTCCACAGAACAGGTCCAGGCCTGTGTCTGCTGGGTGGTGCCACCACCCCAGGCCACAGGGCCAGGGAAGCAAGGCTTAATGGTGGGGGACAATGATACCGCAAGAAACGAGTGACAGGCACCTTCGACTCTCCTCGAATGTGACTGGCAGCCCCTCTTCCAGCTCCGCCCAGGTCCCCTCTTCTCCTCCTACCCAACTCCTCATCTGGACGCACATTCTTCCGGTCCCCCGTCCTCCCACCCCGGCCCTGGCCCTTCGCGGGAGGCTCCTCCCCTTCCCTCTCTGGACACTCCTTGGTGCCTTACCTTGGGGGCCCCTGCTCACCCCCCCACCTCCCCGGGATACCCTCTCCTCCCAACCCCTGGGAGCTGCCCCCCGGGAACCTCCCCGAGCCCCCACAGCTGGGGCAGGTCTCCCGGCCCCGCCTTTCTCTGCAGCCTCGCCCGGCTCACCTGGGAGGCGCGCTCGGAGCCGGCCAGGTCGATCATGAACAGGCGGCCCTGCCGCACCTCCTGCAGCGCGCTCCTGCCCCGGCTGCGCTGGCGCACGGCCACCTGGAGCACGGCGTGGGAGCGCGAGGACGCCTGGTTGGCGGCCGTGGGCTCCTGGGTCCTCTGCCGGTTCCCCTTCACCAGCAGCTGCATGATCTGGGGGCACAGGCGGCTCTTGGGGACCCGCGGAGGTGTCGGGCCCAGAGGAGCCCGGGGGGGCCTGGGGCGCTGGGGGGGCGGGTCTGCCACTGAGAGGTGGGAGAGGCCAGCTGGGGTGGGCTGGCCTCCGTGTGCTGAGGCTGGGCAGGTGGCCTCAGCCTCTGGAGGGTGTAAGTGTGGAGGCCACGCGGCCCGGTCCCTCGCCCAGGCCAGTGCAGTGGGCATGGTGGCGGTTGTGCGTGTCCCTCTTGCTGCCACGCTGAGCTCTCGGCACCCACCCTCAGCCGGGCGCCAGCAGCGCCTTGCTGCAGTCCCCGCCCTCCTGCCCCCCGGCCTGCGCTGGCCGCCCACTCGCCTCCTTGGCGTTGGTGGTGGAGACCTCGGTGATGCCCGCCACCTGGATCACCCCCTTGGCGTCCTCCCGCAGCTCCAGGTACCCCAGCGCGGGGTTCAGCAGGTCCCGGATCATCTCGTTGTAGATCTACGGGACCAGTGGGGGGTGCAGAGAGCAGGAGGCCTGGGCCAGGACCAGGCCCCCCCAACAAGAGGGGAACAGGAGGCCACGGCCCCAGGCTGCTCTGGGGGAGCCCTGCCTGGGAGCCACCCTTCCTGTCCACGGCCGGTGGGACGGGAGGCTCGGCACCCACAGGGTCACGGGGGCTGGGGGACTCCTTCCCGACAGGCAGGGCCAGGGCAGAGCGCCTCCTGACGCCGAGACCCCGGGCAGGTGGGGAGCCCTGCTCGTTTCTAGGCGACCTGAGGCTGCTTCTCCCCGGGGCCCACAGGGGGCCTGGACAGCCGGAGGCAGCTCCGCCTCGCGGCTCTCTCTGGGCCGTCACCCGGGAGATTATCTGCCCCTCTGCGGCCAGATGGAGTCCAGCCTGCTGGTGATCTCCCTCCTCTGTGGGCTCCCGCCCCCTCCCTTGGGCCAGATAGGTTCTGTTTGAGGGAGGTTCTGTTTGAGGGACGGCCCCGGACTGCGGGAGCTGAGCTCTCCGGGAGGCTCTGGGCTCACTGGCTGGGCTGCTTCAGAATGTGGTCCAATGGGCAAGGAAGGCTTGGCTTTCAAGCCGCAGGGCCCTGAGTCTGAAAGCTGGCTCCCTCACTTACTGTGTGACGTGGACCCAGTGGCCTAACCTCTCTGAGCTCAGTTTTTGTAAGGTAGGGATGTGGGAGAGCAGCCATGGTGAATGCCACGCCAGGAAGCTGCCTGGCCACTGGCTCCAGGCAGGTGGGCCAGCCCCGTCCTGTGCACCTCTTATCCAAGCCTGGGCGGGGCTTACCTCCAGGTAGGACATGGACACCTCATATTCCATGTCATTGCTGGTCTCCTCAATGGCACGGAAGAGGTCATTGAGGGTCCGAACATAGATGCCGGGCTCGTGGTCCGTGCCCAGCATGGTGTAGGTTTTCCCGCAGCCTGGGTAGAGCAGGGTGGTGGGAAGAAGTGAAGTCTCACTGGGCAGATGCTCCTGGAAACCCCAGGTCTGTCCTCAAGGCCACTGCCCCATGGTCAGGGGGGTGGCGAGGGGCAGGAAGGGCAAAGGCCTTGGCGGGGGCCGGGGCTCTGGGGCTGGGGCCCCCATCTTTTTTTTTTTTTTTGGTACCAGGGATAACTCAGGGGCACTCGACCACTGGGCCACATCCCCAGTCCTTTCTTGTATTTTATTAGAGACAGGGTCTCACTGAGTTGCTAAGTGCCTCGCCATTGCTGAGGCTGGCTTTGAACTCGCGATCCTCCTGCCTCAGCCTCCCAAGTGCTGGGATTACAGGAGTGCGCCACCGCGCCCGGCTTGGGGCCCCCATCTTTGATTGCAGTCCCAGCTGGGGCCACACCAGCTCTCTGGTGCAGGGTGAGGGGCTTGGCTCTCATGGGGCACACAGGGCACCCCAGTCCTGACCCACTACTGGGCTTCCCCTCACCTGTAGGGCCGTAGGCAAAGACGGTGGCATTGTAGCCTGAGATGACGCCTTCGATGAGGCTCTTGGTGGTGGCCTGATACACCATCTCCTGCAGGGAAAAGGGGACCATCAGGGGCCTGAGACGGACAGGGCAGAGCAGAGACGCACAGATGTCCTGGCCCTGGGCAGGCCGGCTTCTGTCCCTGGAGCCCCAGGCCGGGAGGAGGGGCAACGGAGCTGGACGTCCCCATCTTGCAGCCCTGGGGGACGCCAGCTGGCACTGCACTCAGGACACCCGAGACGGTTCCCCACAGCTGGCTTCTGGCCCCCACCCCCAAGGACACCTTCCATCTGCCCCTGGGAGCCTCCGAAGACGGGCGAGAAGGGGGTCCCCAGGAGGGTGTCCGCGTCCCCGAGACGGTCCTCCACCTGTGCCCCCGTGCCAGATGGCTCCAGGCTTCTTCCTCCAGCTCTGACGGGCCACCACGGAGTGTCCCACGTGACTGTGTTGTGCAGGGTGGCAGGCGGGTGCTAACCCAAGTGTGTCCATGCAGGTACACAGGCATGCCCCACGCAGGTGGGCACAGGCGTGCACCACGCAGGCACAGATTTTCTAAATGTGGGAAAACTCTGGAAATTGGGTCCTCGAGCAAAATGGAGGGAAGGCAGGGGCCAACAGCAGGTCCCCGAGCGGGACAAAGGGTTGAGAAGGGCTCGTGAGGGTCTCCAGGCCTGGCCTCCCTCACCTGGGTGGCAGTGAAGTCAAAGGCCACGTCGAACAGGTAGGACTTCTCCCGGGAGCGATGCGCCCGCAGGATGTCATCGGGGTCCTCCATGGGGTCCATGAGAACCACCATCTGCGAAGGTGGCCAAGGGCAGACGGTGTCACCGAGGTCCCCCCAGCCAGGGCCCATTCCGCCCCGTCCACCCTCTGGGCACTTGGCCTAGGATGCGGGGAGGAGGAGCCTCCTGGCGACACTCAGCGGCCGCGTGAGACGGCACTGGCACGGGGGTGCCCAGACCCCCAGGGCTCAGGCCCTGGCTCCTTCCCCACATGCCAGGCTGCCCACTGTGCCACCTCCACCGTGGGAGGAGCCGCCTGCCTGGGCCACCCTCCCCCCGGCCTTGCTGCCGCCACCACAGCATTGCTCAGTCAAACAGCGGTCACTCCCGCTGGACGGACAGGGCTCGGGGTCCACGGAGACCCCTGCCCGGCCCCACGCTAGCTGGTGGGGGCGGGGCTCACAAGCCAGATCTGAGTTTGAAGCCCAGACCCAACCACCTCCCTGCAGCTGTGTGGCAGCTGGTGACAGCTGGTGCTGCCCAGCCCCTCCACGCCAGGCTCACAGCTCACGGGCAGGCCGGGCAGGGCAGGCCGGGCAGGGAACTGCTGGCAGCACGTGACAGGCACAAAGAAAGCAGCTGGGGGGGGGGGGGACCACCGCTGATCGGTCTGCTCGCTGTGTCTGCGAGGAAGCTGGGGTGATTGACAGCTTCGAGCCTGAGCTGGGGGCCTGACTGCAGCTGGGACGGGGGCCCAGCTGCCCAGTGACTGACTGAGGGACGCGTCTTCCAGAACAATCTCTGATCCCACTCCACTCTGCCCATGACCTCAGAGTGCCGGGCCTGGCTCTGGGCTCTGTGTGACGATGCCGAGGAAGGGCCTGGCTCCTCGCCGGGGTCCTGGCCTCGGGTGGGGCCGGGACAGTCAGTGCCAGGCTCACGGAAACCACAAAAGACGTTCAAAGACTCCTGGAAGGGCTCAGTTTGGGGGCGCAGGATGAGGGGAGCCGGGGCAGGAGAGCACCAATCCAGGTCCTGCCTCTCATAAGCAGAGCGGCCCTGCACAGCACTGGGGCCTGCCTGAGCATCGGTCTCCTCCGCTGTCAGATGGGACAGCAGTGCTGCCTCCCTGCAGGGCTGTGAAGATCCCAAGAGACAAGGTGAGCACGCGCTAAGTGCTCAGCGGTCCTTCGAGGGGCTGTCCAGAGGAGAGCGGAGGAGCCGGGGGCAGGGGCGGGGAAGGTCACCCGTTTCCCCCACCCAGGACGGCCATCAAATGGAGAGTGGCGAAAAGTGAAACAAAAGAGCAAAGTGAAATAGAAACACAGCTAAGAAGCCAAAACAAAACAAAACAACAACAAAAAATACTTTTTAAAAGACCAAAATAGGCGCTGGGGTTGCGGCGCAGTGGTAGAGGGCTCGCCTCGCACGCGTGAGGCACTGGGTTCGAGCCTCAGCACCACATAAAAAATATACAATAAAAAGATCTGTGTCCTCCTAAAGCTAAAAAATAAATATTAAGAAAAAGACAAGAAATAAAAGAAGTTGAGTGACACCCGCCCTCAGCACGGAGGTCCTCCGTCCCTTTGTGCCCCCACAATGCAGTCGCTCTCCCCACCCCCACCGCCCCAGGTGACTGGCACCTCTAAGTGCTGCTCTGGGCCCGGGAACACCTGGGCTCCCCGGGGACCCGGCTTTGCCAGACAGCCAGGGGAAATAAGCCACCACAGCGCTCGCCTCCTAATGAGTGGGGCCTGTCCCCTGGGGCCGGGGAGCTCCGCAGAGTGCCAGGTGGTGGCCCCTTCCCCACCAGCAGGAGGGGCAGGGCGGCTCACGCCCTGGCGCACGCTCCTCCCCGCCGGCCGCGCCTGCTGAATTCACTTATGTGGACTCAGCTGGAGATGGAGGCACAAAGTCACGTGGCTAGGACGCGGCAGAGCCAGGGTCGGGGCCCCGGCAGGCTGGTCTCCAGGCGGGCACCTGCCCGTCCTCTGGACCTCCTTCTCCCTCTCTGCCCCCAGCCCGGGCCTGGGTGCCCATTCGGGCCTGGACACGGAGGTGAGCCGAGTCCTCACAGGGAAAGGCACAGGCCGTGGGCGTCGCCCCACGGAGGCAGAGGCGGTGACCGTGCTCCCTCGCTGGCCAGCGGCAGGACCGGGGCCAGGGGTGGCCCAAGCAGCTTGCAAACAAAGCACAGGGGGGTGGCCACTCGGAGCGGGCAGCAGAGGCTGGCGTGGGGGGGCCGACGGGGCTGCAGCTGAGCGCGTGGACCTAGGAGATCTGCAGTGGCCCTGGCCCTCCCTGTCAAGCCCGAGGACTCAGGGGGGCCTGGTCCCAGGAGGACAAGGACCTGGGGACTCCCACCCGACTCCCCTCTGCATTCTGTGCATATCCTGGGATCGAAGCCCCTCGCCTTCACTCCTGGACCCCCGGGTGGTGGGCACACGCCTGGGCTCCCTGCACCCTAGGGCCCCTCGGGGAGGTGTCGAGGCTCCTTCTTTTTTTTTTTATTACCGGGAATTGAACTTGGGGCCACTCGACCACTGGGCCACATCCCCAGCACCCCCCCTTTTTTGTATTTTATTAGATACAGGGTCTCACTGAGTTGCTAAGTGCCTCGCCATTGCTGAGGCTGGCTTTGGACTCGAGATCCTCCTGCCTCAGCCTCCCAAGTGCTGGGATGACAGGCGTGTGCCACCGTGCCCGGCTCAAGACTCCTTCTGAGATTCTCCAGGAGGGAGGGGCCGGGTGACCCTGGTGTTTGCCGCCTGAAGCGCTTGGAGCAACGGAGCCGCGTGAAGAACTTCAGAAGCAAACTGGAGACAAACAGCTTTTAATTCTGGTAACTTTTCTCTCTGGTTCTAACAACAACTAACACACGCCAAACACACCACTAAAATGGCGCTGACCCGATCAGCAATTTCGGCCAAGTCACTCGAGATCCCGCAACAAATCCCGTGAGACTACGGGTGGCGACAATGGCCAAATCTCCATGGCTCATAGTCAACTGCAATTCAAGTCAATCCCCAAACAGGCTCCTACACCCTGGAATCCCACCTGATTGGATAGGATGCAGAAGTGCTCTCCAATCAGATGGGATTCCAGGTAAACCAGTTAAAGGTGCGGGCTCCAGACAGGCTGGGTTGGGGAAAGAAGGCCAGCTCCCAGCTGGCCAAAGGCTGGTGGCCACAGAGAGCTAAGCACAAGGCGTCTGAGCCTGCACTGTTCCCTGGGGGACCCAGCTGGCCCCGGCCGCTGGTCACCTCCTCAGTACTCTCTAGGCCTCTTCCAGGATCTGGTCCTGTCCGCGGCTGTCAGCAGCACGGGCCCTGCTCAAGTTTCAGACTCAACCCAAGATAAAACCTGGCACGAGTCCCCTGGCACGGGGCCCCGTGGATGCAACTGGAGCCTGACCCTCTGTGCCAGCTCCCACCTCGGGTGCCAGGGCTCCTGTGGCCACAGGCAGACCCGCCTTCAGTGCTGGGGGGGGTGAGCAGCATGCACTGGTGCCCACCCCCCACCTACGGCCTTCCCAAGACCTCCCGGTACAGCCAAGGTCACGGCACCTTGGGCATCTGCGTTCTTTGACAGCCGAACGCTCCTGCGTCAGTGAGCTGCCGGCACAGCTGCCTCGATCCCCACTTAAAGAGGCTCTGTCTGGCTTCCATCTGTCTGCGCCCACCCCTGCCCTTCCCTCCTGTCCACTCTGCCACACAATGCAGCCCTTGTGTCCCTTGACCAGGTGAGCCGGAGCCAAGCTAGGGATGGGTGAGAGGGGCTGGAACTGCTAAGGAGGCCAGCCCCGGGGCCCTCAGGAAGGCACAGCCCCGGGCCAGACCAGCCCAGGAGGCTGCAAAGTGAGGCTGGCGTCCTGCCTCCGGCACTCCTTGGTCATTTTAACAAACAGGTGAGTGTGGACCTAGCGGGAGGCGCCTCATCCTGCCAGGACAGGAAGGCTCCCTGGAAGAGGGGGTGCTGGGTCCTAAGGACAAGCAGCAGGTCACTGATGGAGCTGGGGAGAATGTTCTGGAGGAATGTTGCCGCCTGATGGCCGCTTGGAGCAACGAAGCCGCGGGAAGAAGTTCAGAGACGAACTGGAAACAAACAGGCTTTTTATTCTGATAACTTTTCTCTCTGGCTCTAACATCGACTTTAACACGCACCACACACACCACCAAACAACCAACACACCAAATGGCGCAGACCCGATCAGCAATATCGCTCAAATCTCTCGAGATCCCGGGCCAAGTCCCGTGAGACTATGGAAGGCGGCAATGCCCAAACATCTCCATGGCCCGTAGTCAACCACAATCTTATCCATCTCCCCAAACAGGGATCCTACAGAGGAAAGCATGAGCAAGGCAGAAAGGTGAGGACAGGCTGTGGGGAGGGTCCTCCGCTCAGACTGCTGAGGTTCCTGGGAGAGACGCAGAGTTGGCAAGAGCGGGGCCCCCGAATGGGCACACACAAGCCCTCGCTCAGGGAGCCTCCCGTGCATCCTCCACGGCTCCCTCTCAATGCCACACTAGCCCAGGGGACGAGTGCTGAATAGAGCTGCCTTTTTTTTTTTTTTTTTGGTACCGGGGATTGAACTCAGGGGCACTCGACCACTGGGCCACATCCCCAGCCCTTTTTTGTATTTTATTAGAGACAGGGTCTCACTGAGTTGCTGAGTGCCTCACCATTGCTGAGGCTGGTTTTGAACTCGCGATCCTCCTGCCTCAGCCTTCCAAGTGCTGGGATCACAGGCGTGATCTTTATTGAGAACTCCGTAAGTTGGTATGAATCTAAATAGAAATATGACCAGCAGCAAATTCTCCTTCTTAGCTGGGTGCGGTGGTTCATGCCTGTAATCCCAGCACTTGGGAGGCTGAGGTAGGAGGATGGAGAGTTCAAAGCCAGCCTCAGCAATGGCAAGGCACTTAGCAACTCAGTGAGACCCTGTCTCTAATAAAATACAAAAAAGGGCTGGGGATGTGGCCCAGTGGTCAAGCGTCCATGAGTTCAATCCCTGGTACAAAAAAAAAAAAAAAAAAAAAAAAAATTCTCCTTCTTAGAGAAAAAATGAAAACCAGAAACAGGGCCGAAATCTGCCCAGCCAGAATCAGGTTTCTGTTTTTCTGTGCTTTGTTTTCACCCATGAGGGTAAAGGAGACGTCATCCCAGCTGGGGATGAAGCCAGAGCCAGCCAGAGGCTTCTGGGTAGGATGGGGGCTACAGGTCCCCTGTTGGTCCTACCTGACCTCAAACTGGGCCAAACTTGAGGCTCAAGGTCACACAGCACTGTTGCCTCTGGGCTCCATTTGTGGCACCCCCACCCTCAGGGATCTTCACTGCCAGCCGTGGAGGCTGGAGAATAGTCTAGGTCATCATTTTTATCAGGGACATTTTTCCCTGAGGGGACATTTGGCAGTGTCGTAACTGGGGGCAGGGTGCCCCAGGCACGGAGTGGGCAGAGGCCAGGGATGCCGCCAGACATTCCACAGCGCAGGGCAGCCTCCGCCATCAGCAATGACGAGAGCAGGCTTGAAAAGCCCTGGTCCAGGCGCAGCCTCTCGGAGGCCAGGAGGAGTCCTGACAAACCTGCCTGGCTGATCCAAGCCCCGGCAGCTGAGCAGGTGCAGCAGGAGCCCTGGTGTGCTCACCTAGGACTCGCTAGGAAAGAGCCTGGTCCCCGGCGAGATACAGCTCATGGGCTAGACAGCCTGTCCCCAGCCCGGGGCCCCACTGCCCAGCAGGATCTCCGGTTTCCAGGCTCAGGGGCTCCCAGTGGGCTGGAACTCCACCTGGTCCTTGCACAGCACTAAAAGCAGGGCTGGGAGTGGAGGGAGGACCAAGCTGAGTTAGGAGGTCTGGGGCTGCCGGGGCAGCCGGGCTTGCAAGGCAGCGTCCTTCTTGACACGCCCACCTCCCCTCTCTCGACACGCCCACCTCCCCTCTCGACACGCCCACCTCCCCTCTCTCGACACGCCCACCTCCCCTCTCTCGACACGCCCACCTCCCCTCTCTCGACACGCCCACCTCCCCTCTCTCGACACGCCCACTCTCCCCTCTCTCGACACGCCCACCTCCCCTCTCTCGACACACGCCCACCTCCCCTCTCTCGACACGCCCACCTCCCCCCTCTCGACACGCCCACCTCCCCTCTCTCGACACGCCCACCTCCCCTCTCTCGACACGCCCACCTCCCCTCTCTCGACACGCCCACCTCCCCTCTCTCGACACGCCCACCTCCCCTCTCTCGACACGCCCACCTTCCCTCTCTCGACACGCCCCACCTCCCCTCTCTCGACGACACGCCCACCTCCCCTCTCTCGACACGCCCACCTCCCCCCTCTCGACACGCCCACCTCCCCCTCTCTCGACACGCCCACCTCCCCTCTCTCGACACGCCCACCTCCCCTCTCTCGACACGCCCACCTTCCCTCTCCTGGCCTGTCTCCTGCCCTCTGGCGGCACTGACAGGCCCCTGGCCATGGGCATTCCCTGGAGGTTGTAAGAGAGAGGGTGCCCATGCACAGCCCAAGCCCTGGGGCTGAGGGAGGGCTGGGCTGTCGCCCCATCTCAGGTCCTGGCTGCACCCACATCCCCTTGGCGGGGAGCCCACCTGCGTTAGTTTGCAAAGCAGCTGTAATAAAGTGACTTGCTGGGTGGCTTGAAGGACAAGTTTGTTACCCCACCGCCTGGTGGCCAGAGTCAGAAATCAAGGGTCTGGTCTCTCTCTTTGGCTCGTTGGTGACTCTCTTCACCTCACCTTGCCTGTGTGTGTCTGTGACTCTCCCCTTCATAAATGGTCCTGTTGGGGGAAGGGACTGCCCTTCTCCAGTCAAGTCCTCCTCGTCGTCACTCAACTGATTACATCTGCAGCAACTTTTTTCCCAATAAGGTCACTGTCTAAGGTACGGGGCTCGGCCTTCAACATGTGACATTGGGGCTGGAGAGAGGAGCACAACTCAAGTCCTGACAGGTGGGCTGTGCCTAATGGGGCTGCCGCCACCGCCCACTTGTTCACACCCGGAGTCAGGGGTGGGCGGCTGGAGTGAGGAGCCTCGCTTCTGAGCCAGCTTTGGACCTAAGGACTCTGTCCTCTGCAGCATGACTTTGGGTGAACGATTGATCCAGGCTCAGTCTTTATCTGCAGTCCCGCCATAACAGGAGTGCCTACTCCTGCGGCCGCCGCTTAGCGCAGTGCCTGGTGTGCTCAAAAGGCAGCTGTAGCCGGGCCCTGTCAGTCTTCAGGCTGCACAGAGAAGCCCAGAACAGAGTCTGCTGAGCTCGTAAAGCCACCAAGGCCCAGCAGGCTGCTTAGGACAAAGTCCCATCAGATTGATGTCCTGGTCACATCCCCACTGGCTACAGGACTCTGAGGACCCCTAGACTCAGAACGATAGGGTGTGTAACTTAAAGAGTGTCTAGTTTGTGTCTATCAAGGGGTCTGCAGCTGCCTTATCAGAGTCCCCCAGAAGTGGTGCTTGTAAGATGCATATTCCCAGATACCTCGAGAGTCACACAATCATAACCTCTAGAAAAGGGGGGCCCACAAATCTGCTTTTTTTTTGGTGATGCTGGGGAATGAACCCAGGGCCTTGTGCATGCAAGGCAGGCATTCTACCAACTGAGCTACATCCCCAGCCCCAAATCTGCATTTTTAACAAGAATCCTTTCCTATACCCATCCAGGCAATAAGTGTAGAGTCCTTGTGTCCTCGTAGCATTATAAACAACAGTCAACAGTGGGGACGACCCAAATGCCATGGAATAGTATCTAGTCATGAAAAAGAATGAAGTTCTGAAGCAAGCTATAATGTGGATGAACCTCAAACCCATGCCACTAAGGGGAAGAAGTCAGCCATCAAGGGCCACATATTGTATGATCCAGTTACATTAAATGTGCCTAATGAACAATTCAGAGATAAAGAGTGTGGGAGGGGCTGGGGACATCCTGGGGATGGCTAAGGGGGTAAGGTAAAGAATCCTAGCCGGGCGCGGTGGCGCACACCTGTAATCCCAGCACTTTGGGAGGCTGAGGCAGGAGGATCGCGAGTTCAAAGCCAGCCTCAGCAATGGCGAGGCACTTAGTAACTCAGTGAGACCCTGTCTCTAATAAAAATACAAAAAAGGGCTGGGGATGTGGCCCAGTGGTCGAGTGCCCCTGAGTTCAATCCCCAGTACCAAAAAAAAAAAAAAAAAAAGAATCCTTGCACCTCCCCTGGTCATTTGCCACCATGCTCAGCTCTTGGGGACAACAGGGCCAAGAAGCCTGAGGTGGCCTGTAGCTCTGCTGTCCCCCAGGCAGGCAAGTGAGCCCAAGGCAGCTGCCCCACAGGGTCCATGTCTCTGGCTCTTGGCCGCTGTCACCTGGTGCCTCATTTACCTTTCACAACAGCCCCCCCCCCCCGTTTGTGAGGCCACACACCCCCCATCCCTGGGTGGGAGGGGCAGGTTCTGGTTCCGCGTCTTCTGAGGAGGCAACAGAGGCCCAGGGAGGGTCTTCGGCTGGCCCATGGGCACCCAGCCAGGGTGGCGGGGCTGGGCCCTCGGGGGTCCTGGCCCACTGCTGTGGGCCTCTTTCTGTGGGGAGCGGGGCCTTTTTCCCCTGCGCTCTCCTCTCGGCACCCACACCTTCCGTCACACCCTCGCCCCCTGCCTCCGCCCCTCTTTCCCCCTCCACTCAGTCCTGCCCTCCCTGCCTTGCCCTGCTGCTGGGCCTCCTGCAGGGTCCCTCCGGGGCTCCACAGGACCCCAGGAACCAAGGGGCTGGCAGCTGGGCTGCAAGCAGATAAATGCTAATTATAGGATCACACAACTGTCCCTGGGCTTAAATCCTGCAGATAAACCCAGCCTGGGACTCGGGGAGGAGGGGCTGGCGGGCTTTGGCGGGGAGGGGGAGGCGGCTTCTTCTTCCCCGGCTGGAACTCCCTCCAGGGCCCTTCCTCCCTCCAGGCCTGGCTCCAGGGTCTATCCCACCCCAGACGCTACTGAGGCCCAGGCTCCCGGCACACTCTTCCAGGGACATGTCCAAAGGGAGGTGGCCACGGCAGGGCCATAGTGGGCCCCCTGACCCAGGAAATGGGAAGCAGGAGGGTTTTTGACTCAGGAGCCTGCAACCTTCCCATAATTTGGCCTTGAGATGGAGGAACACATCTCACCCCTGCCACACGCAGGCAAATACAGGAGCCTCTAACAGAGACCCTAAAGCAAAGGCTTTTGATCACTGTCTTGAGTTGGACTGGAACCCTGGGGCCCCAGGCCCAAAAGGTACCTGACCCGGCCCTTTTACAAACCCACCCCCTAACTCCAGCTTCCCCAGAATCCAGGAACACCGGGCTCTTGTCCCCAAGGACACTCTGCCTGGGGGGCCCACCTCTGCAAGACTGGTTATCACCTCCTGAGTCCCACATGTCCCCAGGAGAACGGGGATGTCTGTCCCTAAGGGAAGTTGTCCTGGGACCCCATGAAGGAGGCCAGAGCCGGGGGAGACCCCACTGCACCTTTCCCCTCTCAGGACCCGCGGATGGCTGGGCTGCCACACTGCCCCCTCCTGCTGGCCACCAAGGGGCTGAGCGAGCCCTAGGCTGCGCCCCTCAGGGCTCCCCACCCACGGGCCCGACGACACCAGCCCGGGAAAGGAACCCACCTGTCTCCATGGCAGGCAGGAAGCAGGAAGCAAGAGGCAGGGCCCAGAGCCCAAGGCCAGGGGACGCTCCCAGGGGCTGGGCCCCACGGGCCATGACAGCCACAGCCCAGGGAGCAACGCAAGTAGGGGACAGCCCCACCCAACACCTTCTCTAGAGGAGGCAGGCACCACGCGGGCCTGTGGGCCCAGGCACACCTTGGCTGGACAGAGACCACTGCCGTGCTGTCCTGGGGAGCTCCCAGACTCACCCCAGTGACCCCTGGGCCTCGGGCCCTAGGAGGAGGGAGGAGTCGACGGGCCCACTGGCCTCATCTGTGAAGCTGCACAAGACTCGAGCCGAGCCTCCCTCAGGGCCAGAGCCGCAGGGCCATCTCAGGGCTGGAGAGAGGCGGGTGAAGGGCTGGTCCCAGCGGGAGGCGAGGGGAGTCTGCTGTCCCCAAGGCTCTTGGGCCTGTGATACTCCAGACTTCCGTGCCACCGGGGCCTTATTTGTCAGGGGGACAGCCTGCTTTAGGAGGTTCCCAGCTCGGCACTTGCTGTCACTATTCCCAAACTGCCGGCTTCGGGGGCTAGGCCAGGCCCCCAGGACAAGCCTCTCTTTGACAGAAGGCACTCAGGACGGAGCTCTCTGCACCTCTCCACCCACAGAGGGGCAGCTCTGTCGGGACTGCCCAGCTGGTGGCCTGCTGCCTGTGGGGGTGCAGCTCACGGGGACCAGGCTGGACCTGCAGGCAGCCCCCCCACCGCCCCCGAGACAGAATAGAGCCAGTGTTCGCCGGGTGTGGGCACACAATGGGCCGTGCCCTCCACAGCGGGTACCCCCTCAGTTAACATTTATCAGCCCCCGTGCTGGCCGCGAGCCAGGGGCAGCCAAGAGAGACATCATTGTCCCAAAAGGAGGACCTGATATCCTTGGGGACAAGCGCGACAGACAGGCGTGGCCTCGGCAGGAGGGTTCTGCCCTGAGCTCTCTGGCTCCTCAGAGACGGCCCTCTCGTGAGCTGGCCCGGCAGCCCTGGGGACGCGGGGCCCAGCGGGGAGGCCGGGCCCCACATAAGCACGGCACACGTCACCCCCAGAGACACTCGAAAGAAGTCCTTACGACGGTTGTCCCCCTGGGCAGACGAGGCGCCCGAGGGCCACGCGGCCGGCAGAGGCAGAAGCGACCCGCCCTGCCGCAGCTGGCCTCGACCCCTCAGGTGGGGGCTTCTGCGTCCCCTCGCTCTTCCCAGAGGCCTTGGAGGAAGCCGCGCCTTCCAAGCAGGAACCGGGAAGGGAACCGGGAAGCTGGTGCCGTTCTGACTTCCCCGGCCCAGCCCCGCATCAGACCACCCCACGAGCCAGTGGGAGAGGCGGGCAGCACAGGCCTGGAGCAGGGGCAGGAGGCCACCGGCAGCCCTCACAGCACTGCACCACCATGATGCTGCTACCCAGGCACCCAATCTGCTCCCACCATCATGCCATGAACACCCCCACACCTGAGTCTTCACCTGCCTACACGGACATCCAGCCTGCGTCCACAGAGTATTAGGTCTGGCCCCGCCCGTGTCTCCAGCCCCATCTCACCTCTTGCCCCTCTCTCCAGCTTGAGCCAGCCTTCTCTCAGTTACTGCACTACATCATCTTCCGTCTCACCACAGGCCCTTTGCACATGCAAGTCCCTCTGGTCAAAATCTCCCCCCTTGTGCACACTCCTATTTATCTCCTCTTTCCCCCTTGTTTGAGCTCAAGCACGTCTCTTAAGGGAGCCCTCCCTGACCTCCAGGACTAGCCCGTGTTCCCGCTTATTCTCCAGCACCCTGCAATTTTTACAGCCCTCATTAGCTTCAAACTCCTGTTTGTTTCCATTCATTAATGCCTCATCTCCCTGCGCCGGGCTGTAGGTAATGGAGGGAGAACAGGGTCTTTTTTTTTTTTTTGGTACCAGGGATTGAGCTCAGGGGCACTTGACCACTGGGCCACATCCCCAGCCCTTTTTTGTATTTTAGTAGAGACAGGGTCTCACTGAGTTGCTAAGTGCCTCGCCATTGCTGAGGCTGGCTTTGAACTCGCGATCCTCCTGCCTCAGCCTCCCAAGTGCTGGGATCACAGGCGTGCACCACTGCCCCGGCTGGGTCTTTTCTGTTCACTGTGGTTTCCCAGCTCCCGGCATGGTCCCCAGCAGGTTGTGGGTACTGGGTAAGTATTACTGTCTCTCGTGGCCTGCCCCCGTCACCATGAGGATCAGCAGAGCAGACAGTCAAGGACTTCACAAAACAGGAACACCTTGGAGGTGAGCGACAGCTCTGACCCTGTGACTACGTGCAGACACGTGAACATGGAATCAAGCTGTGGCACCTGAGCGATGAGGGAGTAGGGCCCGCCCAGGCCACCTAAGCTCTCAGCTTTCCAGGATCAGTCCAGAAAGACTTCCTGAAAGGAGAGGCCCTGGCTTCCTTGATGACGTCGTCGTCGTCGTCGTCGTCGTCGTCAACGGTATAGTCGGGAGTTCAGGGAGCAGAGGAGGAAGCCCCTGGGAGCCAGAGGGCCTTCCTGCCCCCGCCAGGTGCACCGGGCCATCTGAGCGGCTCCTGGCTGCAGTCCCACATACCTGCTCATCCACCTTGTGGGCGATGAGGGTGGCTCCTTCCTCCAGCTCTGCCACGCTGATGGGCCGGACCCTGAGCGCCACCTGGGAGAGAAGACCAGACCCCAGGGTGAGAAGGAGAGGGCCGTGCAGGCCATGGAGAGGAGGAGGAGAGGGCTTTAGGATCCGTCCTGCAAGCAGGGCCATGGCTTCTCCAGGCTCCTTTGTCCTAAGGAAAACTCAGTGAGTCAAGGTCACTGCCTAGGTCAGAGGGCAACAGGTCCACGGCACTGTGGCTCTGCGTGAGTCGACCAGTCTCTGCAGGAGCCCGTGCCTCAGACACAACCCCAGGGGAGAGAACTGTCTGCTCAGGCTGCATCAGTCACACGCCCAAATTAAACACCCAGAGCTCCCTTGGGCCTGAACTTGGAGCCCTGGGCACCGGGTACAGCTGTGTGTGTGAATGACGTACTGCACCTGCAGGTGCAGGCACCGGGGCTGTGGGATGGGGCACGGCAGTCGGGATGCAGCCGGGATCTTCCCCTTGTCATCCTAGCCACCTGTGGCCACATTCCTGCCCCAGAAGAATGTCACTGAGGAATGAATCTCCCCAAAGAACTCCGTGGGGAAGGGGGAGGGTTTCTTTTGCTGATCAAAGGGACACACACCTGCTGGCTGTGTGGGTGACACTAAGGGCCCTCACTTCACTTTCAGAAGCTCCTTCCCTGCCCTTAGATCATCTTTATCAGCCTCCTGGCTGAACTCCACAGGGAGGCAGGGGACGAGGGACGAGAGGGCCCTGTCTTGCTAGAGAGGCTGTTCCAGAGCCTGTGGCTTCTTGGGGTTGGGGCCCAGGCTTCCCTTTGCAGGATCCAGGGTACCTTACGGAGGGTGCAGGGGTGGTAACTTAATCCTCCAGCCCCATCACCACACCTGCTGGTGTTGAAGGCCCATTCCCGGTCTCATAAGGCAGTGGCTGGAAGGGGGTCTGGAGAGAAAGACCCCCTACCCAAGACTGCTGGAGGCCTTGGAGCCACTGAGGCCCCTCCTCCTCATTCCATCCCAGACTGCTGATGACCATTCAGTCCCTGCATGTCCCCACCCTTACTCCCACTTCCTCATCTGGCTCAAACCCCTGTGCTGGTCACTTCCAGAACTTCTCCCAGGTATTCAGAGTCCTGACTTGGACCGTGTCTCTGCTGCAGTCCTGGGCCAGCTATTACCCAGCCCACGGGTCTCTCCTTGCACCGGATGGCTGAGAGGGGTCTAGTCTTCCTATTGTGGTCCTCAGCTATCTTTACTCCAAACTCCTGCTGGGGGAGCCCCCCTGGCTCCCCAGGAAACCCCCACTTTGCTTCTCAGGACAGAAGGTCCAACCTGTTCCGGGTCAGAGCGCCCTCTTGCCCCTGAGGCTGCTCTGGTTTGGGGGATGGCGATGCTTGGGGGGAGTGCGTTGAAGCTGGGCTAACTTTCCAGCCTCAGATGGGTGGCCACGATACCTCTGGACGCCTGGTCTCTGGAATGTAGGCGAAATTGCTCTGGACAGTCCCGGGCCCTGTCCCTCGCGTGTCCTCTTTAGTGGACACTGTCTGTTAGACGCGGACTGAGGAGGTCTGGTTTCGGGGTCGTGGAGGGGGGCGAGGAGGGGCTTGAAGAGACTCACCATGAGTTGCTGGTCCTTGGAGTCCCCGCTGTCTTTCATGCTTGCGGCGGGTGGGGGGGGGGCTCAGGCCGCGACACCGGGCATGGCCGAGCCGCACCCCCACCACCGTCCTTCGGGTGGCTCCCCGCAGCCGCTGCTGCCTGACAACCCGAAACCAACAACGCGCGGACGGCCCGGCGCTGGCCCCGGAGGCGGGGCCCGGAGGCGGGGCCGGCGTCGCCCCGCCCCTGCGCCCGCCCCTCCCGTGCGCGGCGAGAGCGGCCACCTCCCCCGAGCCCGCGCCGTTGCCGCCTTGCGAGTGCCCGCCAGGCGTCCCTGCGGCCCTCGGCGCTTCGGTGCGTCCGCCCAGCGCCGCCGCGTCCGTTCGGTAGCTCTCGGCGCTTGCCCGCGCCCCCGGCTCGAGGCCCGGCCAGTCCCATGCGCCCCGGTGCGTGCGCGCCAGCCGCGCTCTGCCTGTCCCTGCTGCCACTGTCATCTGCTGCCTGCCTGCCTGCCTGCCTGTGGCCCTTCGGCGCCTCCAGGGCGGCGGCGGCGGCGGGCAGGTGTCCAGGGGCCGAGGGGTTGGGAGGGTGGGTAAAGAGCTATTCCGAGCGGTGCCGGGGAGCGCCTGGACTAGCTGGGCGTCGTCCAGAAGGCCCGGTGCCCAGGCCTGGAATGCAGGTCCAGAAGATACCCGCATCCTTCTAACTCGTGTTAATTGCCCTCTTCTGGCTCCCTGCCTGCCGGAAGAGTCACCATACAGTGCAAGAAAGTCCATGTCGAACGCCGCCGTCTCCATTCTTGGTGACAATAACAACAAATACACAGGGAGCGCAGTGGAAAGATTCCCGGTCTCCGGAGGCCAGGGTGAAACAGGAGGACTCTAGGGTCAACTCTGCCTCCAAGTTACCCAGCCACCTGGAGCAGGTTTTCCTGTCCCCTCGGGTCCTCCGTTCCCTGGATGATCTCGCAACTCTCCCTAATGCTGACGAACCATCTTTTGTGTCATCTGTCCCCACTGAAGCTGAGCCCTGGACTCCTGCAAAGACCTGGCGAGGGAGCCACAGTGGGGCTCACTTCCCATGGAAGGAGCTGGGAAAGGTAGCGCTTTTGCCCCCTGGGGCTGTCTCAGACGCCTGGCCTGGCGCAATGCCAGCCAGGGCCCTGGGGCTGTCTTCCTGGGCTTCCCCGAGGAACTTGTGTTGGGGATAGTTATTAATAAACAGTGGCAGGAAGCAGCCCGCAGCCTTGGTTTTGACAAATCTAATGAATCGAGTAAAAAATTGGTGGAAACCAAACGTTCCTGCAGGGGTCCCAGGTTTGCTCTGTTCTCCAGCTCGGGCTGCTGCTGAGCTGGCTGGTTTGCAAAAGCGCTTGCTGCTGCCAATCAGCACACACTTGGAAATGTGTCATGCTTGCCTTTTAAAACCCTGAATTGACTCTACTTGAATCATCCAAGGAGGCCCCTGGTCAATTGGGCTATAGCTGTCTTTCTTTTTCTTCTCTATTTCTCCACATGTATAAATGCCACCCAGGAGGACCCATAATGATTGCTGGGTAAAAATACAGCCTCAGCATCTTAGTGAGACCCTGTCTCAAAATTAAAAAATAAAAAGGAGCCAGGTGTGATGGTGCACACTTATAATCCCAGGGGCTCAGGAGGCTGAGGCAGGAGGATTGCAAGTTTAAGGAGGCAACTTAGTGAGGCCCTAAGCAACTTAGTGAGACCCTGTCTCAAAATTAAAAAAAAAAACGGGGGGGGGGCTGGGGATGTAGCTCAGTGGTAAAGCACCCCTGGGATCAATCCCCAGTACCAAAAGAAAAAAAGAAAAACAAAAAAATAAAAAGGGCTGGGGATGTAGCTCAGTGGTAAAGTGTCCCTGGGGTTAAAAAAAGAGAAGAAACTTCTGAGAGGTTCCAGCCCATCTTCCGTGGAGACTCATTAGTGTCATCTCCATTCTCAAGCATTTTCCTCCACTTGACTTTTGTGTTTTCGTCAACAAAACTATTATCCCCCATATACCCACATCTTTTTGAACTATGAATATTAACTCGTGCTAATTATACACATCAACGGTTTTGCTGTGACATTTCCATACATGCATCTGTCCTGCCTAGTGGTTTCTACCCTCCCTGCTCTCTCTGGTCCTCCCCTTTCTCCCCCTCCCCAGTCCCCTCCCTAATTCCTAACAATCCCTCTTTTACTTTTGGGTCATCTTTTTTTTTTTTTTTTTTTTTTTTAGTTTCCACAGGACAGTAAACACATGACGCTTGTCTTTCTGTGACTGTCCTGTCTCACTTAACACGATGGCCTCCAGACCAGCCCTCATTTCTTACTTCCTCTTCCCCCTCATCCTCTACCCCAGGTCCTGCAGATTCGACCTCCTGCACTGCTTCTCCTCTTCCTCCACCCCAGGCCCCCAGCTCGCCTTTTCTCCCCTGTGCCTGCTGTGGGAGGCTCTGCCTGCCTGATCCCTCCCCACTTCCTGAAGGAAGCTCTCACACAGAGGTAGAGGCGGACTCTGCACTCACTGGGCCTCCTTTCCAGCCTCCTGCCAGCCCCCCCCCCCCCCCCCAGTTCTGCCCTGTGGACTTAGGTCCCCACTCACTGCGCCTGCCTGCTGGTTCCCAGACATCGCTAGTGCCGGGTCCGACTTTTGGACTTTTGCTCATGCCCACCTTCTGCCTGGTACACCTTTCCAACTTACTCCGGTCAAATCCCTCTTCCTCCTCCATTCCAGGCCCTCCTCCATCCATAGAACTTACCTCATCCCTCACAGGGCCACCAAGGAAGCGCTCCACACTCTGGCTCTGCTCTGGAACACGGTTGCCCTTCCTGTCCTGGTCCTTTTGCAATCCACTCTCCACACCCTCCCTGATCTCAAGGGAGACGCTGTCCCTGCCTTACTTGAAAGCCCTCCCCGGCCCCCCATGGCTCCCTGTGGCCTTCCCAATGGAGTCCGCTCTTTCCCTGGGGTCAGGGCCCTTCCTGCTTCCTGGCCTCCTCCCGCCCCTGCAAGTGTCCACAGCTCTGATGAGCCGCCCTCTTCCCTCATCCTGGGTGGTGTTTCCTGCTGCTCGGCCTGGGGCCTTTTTTTTTACTTATTCATCTGGCTCCCTCCTTAAACCTCACCTTCCACGTGCCTCCACTTTCCTTTGGAGAACTTCCTCTCCTCTAGTCCATACATTCTAGCACAGCTCATCCCAGCATCCTGCCCACCCCAGCCATGGCAGAAGGCCTGCAACCCAGTGATTGGCTCCAGAGGGGGGCCTGCAACCCAGTGATTGGCTCCAGAGAGGGGCCTGCAACCCAGTGATTGGCTCCAGAGGGGGGCCTGCAACCCAGTGATTGGCTCCAGAGGGGGGCCTGCAACCCAGTGATTGGCTCCAGAGGGGGGCCTGCAACCCAGTGATTGGCTCCAGAGGGGAGGCCTGCAACCCAGTGATTGGCTCCAGAGGGGGGCCTGCAACCCAGTGATTGGCTCCAGAGGGGGGCCTGCAACCCAGTGATTGGCTCCAGAGAGGGGCCTGCAACCCAGTGATTGGCTCCAGAGGGGTGTGTAGACCCAAACCGGGCCAATCAGGAACTGTCCCTGAAATTCTGTCACACTGAGAGGGAGGAGCTCTCTTCCACCTTTGGTATTACTAGCTGAGGGGATGGAAGCCTGGGGAGGCCTGTAGCCATGCCCAGTCCCTCCCCCAACCAATGGATGGAGCTGCAGTGTGTCAGGAGAACATCGGGCTAAGGCAATGAAAGAAGCTGTGCAGACAGAGAAATTGAATATTAGGTGAGTTGCTCGATCCAGCTATACCTGAAGCCCAAAAGACTCAGTCTTCCAAGTTTCTTGAGCCAAGAAATATTCTTTAGTGATTTTAGTTTGTGTAAGTTTTTTATTTAACCAGAAGAGTCCCAACAGATACAGGGGGCCGGCCTGAGTCCTAGAGGATTAGGGTCTTTTCTCCTGTGCTGCTTTCTAACCGTGCTCACCACTGAAGGTTGGAATCACCTGTCCATGCGTGTCAGTTGAGGGGCTGTCTCTTTCTGTGTATTTCTAACACAGTGAGAGTTAAGTCAGAGAATGGGTGAGGAATCAGTGGGGGCAAGCCAATCATACCCACATTCAGACATATGAGACCCCTGCCAGCAGCCGGCTCCTCACCACGGTGGGATTCTCAGGCTCCTGTTCCCCCTCTCCGCTCCTCTTCTGCCCTGGAGACTGAGGCTTAGTGAGCACCTGCATCTGCTGGAGGCCACGCTGGCCGCCCAGCCTCTGTTATCAACTTTGGTCTTCATGAGGACCCCCCTTTTTAACAACCAGGGTCCTCAGACTCAGGGAGGTGAGGGATGGTGGGTAGTGGTCAAACTGCATGTGTCAAAGGTCACTGTGTAGTGGCACCCCCTCCTGCACAGAAAACCTTAACCAAGCTTCTCCAGAAATCTGCACCATGGCTGATTTTAGGACTGTCAGCAAAAGAGTCTCTACAAAAAAGTTCAGTGTAGATAAACTTCTTATTTTCCTGTTGCTCTATTTCTTGGCCACTGGCCTGGAAGAAATCAGCACCCCAGGTGCTGGACGCCCCTTTACTTGTTTTTTCACAAACATGTATCCAGTGTAGTAGTTTGTAGAAGTATGATAACAAAAAGGACAAATTCTTTAACAAGGCCTCTGGCCTTGAGCTGGAGCGTCACAGAGATGTCCACATTTCTAGAATAAGTTACCAATTGGGCTCCAGCTGGCAACAGCTGGCAGAGGGGGGAGGAAAGAAAGGGGAGAAGAAGCTCTCCCCTTCTCAGGTGTTGTCCTTGAAGGGTTAACTTCCCCAGAACAGTGAAACAAAAAAAACATTGCTTTTATGTGAACTTCTGTAAAATGTGAACTTCTGAGCCCCTCCCCTTACATGCGGGGTATAAAGTTCTGAAACTACCTGAACTCGGGGTTCAGGGGATTCATTGATTATAGTGAAAGCTGTGCCCTCTGAACCCGGTTGCAGCCAAATAGAACTGTGTCCTGCCATCTTCAGTGCCCTGCCTCGTCTGTCCTACAACAACTGGAACCCCACCTGGATCAGCTTCCCCACTCACTGAGATCTTCATCATTTACCTGCAGAACCTCCGTTACCTACTGAAGAGCCACTGCCCCCACCCCGTGTTGATGACGTAGCGGCTCTCTCCCAGGGGTCCGTGTGGTCTCCCAACCCACCTGCTATTGGAAACCACTGGTTTCACAGAGCCCTGAGCACATTCTAAAGCCCTGGGGCCCTCTAGGTCTTGGGGACCAAAGTCCCATTTGCTCAAGTGTGGGGCCTGGATACCCGTGGGCCTGGGTCCCCCATGCCAGACCATAGCAGGGAGATGGCAGAGGGTTACGGGGGGAGGGCAAAGCATTTACTGAGGATTTTTCTCTGAAGAAGCCCGACATCATTTGCACGACTGTCATTCTGTAGGTGGCTCTGTCTGTGTTAGCCTGCTGTTTATCCCGCCAGTGTGCAAGCCCGGGAGGACGGGCTTGCGTCTGGTTTCTTTGCTGCTCCACAGCCGGTACCTGGTACAGGGCAGAGTGGAGACAAGGAGTGCCCAAGCTGCATCCATCCGTGCCCTGCCTGTGAGCTCCACAGGACACGGCTGCTCTCCCCCGGGTCCCAGCTGAGCCCTGCAGGCTGGCCCTCAGGCCTCAGCACCCAGGGTGCCAGCTCTTGGGGCTCGATGTCTCGCTGCCCCCAAGAGGTCACTAGCCTTTGCTTTGCCTCCTGCATGGGCATTGGGGCCATCGTGGGGGGTCTGGGTCCTGGAGAGCTCCCAGTGGCCACTCTGAAGGTCACGGTGGGCAGTGATTCTCCAGCAGCCCCAGGGATGCCGGGGTTGCAGCCAAAGCACCTCAGTGATGAGGTTTGTGGTTTGTTGTTGTTGTTGTTACCGGGAATTGAACTCAGGGGCACTCGACCACTGGGCCACATCCCCAGCCCTTTTTTGTATTTTATTAGAGACAGGGTCTCACTGAGTTGCTAAGTGCCTCGCCATTGCTGAGGCTGACTTTGAACTCGTGATCCTCCTGCCTCAGCCTCCCAAAGTGCTGGGATTACAGGCGTGCGCCACCGCGCCTGGCAGAGGTTTGGTTTTAAACCAAGTAGAAACTGTCACAGAAAGGGCATGCCTTCCCCTAGATGCACACAGTCAGGGGATGCCACTGAGCAACTGTGGCCGCCGGGTTTGCCGTGTCCTCCCCCCCCCCCCCTTGTTCTTTCCAGCACACCCCCCATACCCAAGCCCTGGGGGTTTTGTTTTGCTCCCTTTTGGACGGGAATAAAGCACAGGTCCCCGGTGGCCCGTGTAGGTCATCACCGTGAGGTCGGCAGTGACGGGCATCACACGCATCTCACTAAAGTGCTTGCCTTTGCCCATGTGTCTGCACCTGTCCTCTCCTAGCCCCTGCCGGGTCCATCCCGGCACGGTGGCATCCTCTGTGCAACAGATTTTCAGGCCTTCGCAGGTGGCCCTGGCCCCCTGGCAAGCACGAGGCAAGGGCCACCATGTGAGATGCAAGACCACAGCGCCAGCCCCTGCCGGGGTGCCTCAGTGTGCCCAGGTCAACGCGGGGCTGGACAGTCTCTGGAGCGCCTCATTCGGATTGATTTTCCCCTCCAAGTTGGGGTCTCTGTGCAGTGGCCCTCCTGACATTTTGGACTGGTGCTGTCTTTGGGGGGGTGGCATCATAGGATGTTGAGCCGCAGCCCTGGTCTCCATGCACCGGATGGCAGGAGACTCCCCTTACCAGCTGTCTGTCCAAATGTCCCCAGGTGTCACCCATGTCCCACTGGGGGCAAACTCACACCCAGTAGAGAACCACTGCTAAAAGAAGGGAGTCCCTGAGAGCGGCAGATGGCTCCCTGTGTCTGGCACAGTCAGGAGCCGGCTGCCTGCCGCCCAGATGGCAGCCCAGGCAGGGCGTGGAGACCCCGCTTCCCTCCTGGTCCTGGGGGGGCCGGGAGAGCAGGGTGTGTGTGTGAGCGCTGGGACCAGGACCCTGGGCCGAACTCTTGGATCTGTCACTGCTCTCCTTAGACTCAGCAAGTCCCTCCTTCTCTGTCACCACCCCATCCTCGACGGGCAGATTGAAGACAGGGAGCTTGTTCCCGGACTCTGGTGAAGATCAAGCGCTGGAAAAAACGTGACCTTGATCTCTGCATTTGTGAAAGTGCAGCCCGAGCCCACGTCCGCCCTCACCTCCGAACACAAAGGACGATGGCCCTGGGTCTTGCCTCAAGAAAATGCCTGGCACGGGCATTTTTCAAAGGGCACCTTGGATTCCTTGCCAAGATCAGCGGACAGCCAAGGACCCAGTGACAGTCCAGCACTTCTTTGGGTACAAAGTTGATTCTGGGGAGCCCACTCCCCTACTAATTGCTAAAGCTACAGCTTTCGGGCACCCCTGCAGCAGCCCAGCTCGCTGCCCATCCTGGAGTCCCCATGGGCCCCACGCAGCCGCTGCCCACAGTCACCTGTCGCTCAGGCTGGGGAGAACCTCCTGGTCCCATCCGGCCCTGCCCCACCAGCTCTGCACCCCTGCTGAGCCCTGGCTCCGCCTCTGTGGAGCGAGGGCGGTCAGGCCACAGAGCCTGTGCGTGCAGGAGGCGCCCAAGCACTGCCACGGCCCCTGTGATTATCAATTTAATTTTACAAGAATTCAGAAAACAGGAAGCAGGTGACGGTGGAGCACGACCAAGTCCCCTGCACCCCTCCTCTCGGGGCCTCTGGTGAGGCTGGCAAGCTCCTGGGAAAGACAGATGTGCTGTCCCCAGTCTGCAGGAGACTAAGGAGGGAGGCGGGGGAAGCCCGGGCCCTGCCCTGGCTGGGGCTTGCCGCTGCCAAAGGCAGGCCTGGAGGGTGCGCGTGCTCCAAGGTGGGGGCCTGGGGTGTGCTCAGGGTGGCTGAGCGTGGGGGGGGGGCCAGTGCGGGGAGGAGCCCTGGCCCTGTCCTCCCTGGCAGGCATTGGTCAGGACCCAGCCCCAAGGCAGGCCAGTGGTTTGTAGGGTGGGGGTTGGGGGCCCCTGTGTGCCCCGGCCAACGGTGCCCTCAGGGAGCCCAGCTCCTCGCTTGAAAGGCCAGGGCAATGCCCCAGGAGGGCAAGGCAGCGGCGTGCGGGGACAGCGCTGCAGGCCGGGGCCGACTTAGGTTGGCATTTCCTCCTCTTTGGCTTCTTCCTCTGAGCCACCCTCTCTCTCCTCTCTCTCCTCCTCCTCGTCCTCCACGTCTGAACTTCTCCTCTGTTACGGAAGAAGGCGGGAACGTGGTGAGCGTCTCCACATCAGCCCCGCGAGGCCTGGAGCCTGCCAGCTCTGCCCTGGCGAGGGCCCGCTGGCTGCTCAGGGCTGGCAGGGGTGGGAGGTGGCAGGGCCTGGTGAAGCTGACGGTCCTGCGTCTGCTGTTTGCAGGCTGGGGGCCTGGGGCTGGCTCCTCCTGGGGTGTCACCTGCGGTGTGGACGGGACACCTGGCAGGGCTGGCTCAGGGTTGGAAATGACGGAGCAGGGCGCTGTCAGAGAGGACAGCCCCAGGCCCGGGTGTGCTTGCTGGGCACTGGAAATTTGAGACAACCGCAGAGACTAGGAGCAGGGAGGAGGAAGGGCGTGGCGGGCAGAAGCGGGGCCAGGCCCCCTGGACCCCAAGCCTTCCGAGGCTCAGCCTCACCAGCATGTTGGGAGGAACACATTTTGGGGATGAAGGCACCAAGCACAGGGCCTGTTGGCCACACTGCACCGTAAAGGGTAGCCAAGGTCACCTTCGCCTTGGGGGGGGGAGGGGAAGGGCTGGACAGGCCATGCGTGGTGGGTGGGACCCGCCTCGCCTCTGCCACAGAGGGAGGGGGCTCTTTGTCCCTGCGCCTCACTCAGCGAGAACAAAGGGGCCCCTATCCAAGTTCTTCCAAATGCCAGAGCCCCCCCAAGCACCAGCTCCTTAGCGCCAGTGGGGGGGGGGCAGGAGGGGTGTTCTCCTCCCCCTCCCCCACCCCCCAGCCACCAGGAACTGTCCATGCCAATCATCCAGCTTCAGGGGGTGGGGACCGTGTGTGAGGGGCCTGCAGGCACACAGGGCCTGAACTTGGAAGGGCCCGCACTTGATTAATGCCCTGCCGCCACTTTTTTCAAATGCTAAATGCTTTTTAAACAAGGGCCCCGTATCTTCATTTTGGGTATGTGCAGGGACACCCGCTGACACCACGGAGCAACCCTGACTTGGCCTTTTCCCTGCCACGATGAGGTCTGGTTCCTTCCCATCTTGACACCTTATCTGGGGACCCCTAAGGACCATGACACAGGCAGACAAGGTCTTTTTCTCCATCTGTCCCCTGAAGAGGGACTGTGAGGTGACTAAACCCTCACATGCTAGGCAAGTGCCCCACCTCAGAGCCACGTCCCCAGCCCTTTCTATTTTCTTTTTTTTGAGACAGGGTCTTGCCAAGTTGCCAAGGCTGGCCTTGAACTTGAGATTCTCCTGTCTCAGCTTCTCGAGTCGTTGGGGTCACAGGCGTGCGCCACTGCACCCCGCTCACTAAACGCCGTCTTTGCGGCTCACGCTCCTCCTTCTCCGGGTGGAAGCTGAGAAACCAAGAACTGCAGGGACCGGCCCAGGAGGTACAACCGGAAGGTGCTTTGGAGTCAGCGCCACGGGCAGGAGAGTTGTCACAAAATCACTCCTGACAACAGGCTGGGCCAGCCAGGAGGGGGTGCAGGGCCGAGGCCATAGCCCTTCCCTCCCCGGACACCCGCCCCTCTGAGGGCTGGCTGTGCCCAGGCCCTCAGTCACTGGGTCACCACGCATGCTCACATGCACCTGCCGAGAGAGGGGTGCCCGCAGGAGGCTGGGCACACCCTGCCCCAAGGAGCCTGCGGCCACGGGGAGGCAGAACCCCAGTGGGGAGCCAGCAACTCCTCCCCGGGTGCCAGGTGGACAGGTGACGGTTGGCCCCGAGGCCCCTGGCCTGAGGTCACCCAGGGACTCAGAGCAGCCCCGCCCAGCCCCCCCCAACCCCCCCCCACTTCCTCCACCCCCCCCCCACCCCGGTCCCTGCCGAGGCCCCTACAAGCTTTGGCTTCTTCTCGATGGCCTCCGCCTCCTTCTTCTTCAGCTCCTGGAAGATGACGCTGAAAAACTCCTCCTCGGCCTTGGCCACCAGGTCCTCCAGGTTCATGGCCAGCTCATCGTCCCGCTGGTCCTCGTCCTTGCCCTCGGCCCTGCCTTTCTCCTTCAGCCGCATCTCCCGGTGCCTGGCCTCCAGGATCTTCTCCCGCCGGGTCTCGCGCTCAAACATCTGCGGCACGCGGGACAGAGGCCAGTGGGGAGGGGCAGGCCCGGCTGGGCTGCTACCCAGCTGTCCTCGCTGGACTCGGAGCAGGCCACAGAGACCTGCACGCAGGGCCAGCGGCGCCCAGGAAGGAGAGCTGAGTACAGGGCCAGGGGCAGGCAGGGAGACCAAGGTGCGGCATCCCCCAGGAGACCAGGCTCACAGACCACGGGGCGAAGGAGGCCTTGGGCGTCAGGCACCAGGGAGGCCCTGGGCCCCATGGAGGGCCAGCTCAGTGGGGAGACTCCAGTCTCAGCCAGAGCCAGGAGGCTCTCCCAGGCCTCGCACTGGGGGCTTTCAACCCCACAGTGAGCCCCGTGCTGTGCCCAGGGTTGCCCAGGGCTGCCCAGTGAGGGGTGCGGCAGTGCTCTCTGCCCCTCCCCGAGGCAAGTCCCTTCCATCTGTCACCTCTATTGACGTCAGCTAAGCCTTCATTAGAACTGATCTGCTGCCAAAACATAATTTTTTTAAAATATATGTAATCCCAGCACTTTGAGCCGGGCGCGCCAGCCTCAGCAGTGGCGCACACTTAGTAATCCCTGTCTCTAAATAAAATACAGCGGGGATGTGGCTCAGGAGGCTGGGGTACCCACAAAAAAAAAAAATAAATAAATAAAAAAATAAAAATATTGTTTGAGCCCGCCGGGCGCGGTGGCGCACACCTGTAATCCAGCGGCTCAGGAGGCTGTGTAGGGCAGGAGGATGGCGAGTTCAAAGCCAGCCTCAGCAAAAAAGCGAGGCGCTAAGCAACTCAGTGAGACCCTGTCTCTAAATAAAGTACAAAATAGGGCTGAGGATGTGGCCCAGTGGTCGAGTGCCCCTGAGTTCAATCCCTGGCTCCTCACTCTAAAAAAAAAAAAAAAAAATATATATATATATATATATATATATATATATATATATGGTTTGAAACTAGACAAATGGACCCAGTCAGATCCCTCTGGTTTGTGGCTAAACCAAAGCAGGAGGTAAAGCACCTTCCCAGGGCTGGGGTTGTGGCTCAGTGGTAGAGCGCTCGCCTAGCACGTGCGCAGCCCGGTTCGATCCTCAGCACCATGTAAATAAACACATTGTGTACAACTAAAGCAAATAAAATTAAAAAAAAAAAAAAAAAAAAGAACCTTCCCAGGCGGGAGCATGGGGTGGGGGACCGGGCAGGCGGACACTACTGACACCACTCACAGAACTCACTCCAGGACATCACGCTGCGCCCCTGGACGTGCCCACCACGTCTCAGGGGCCAGAGGGGGGGACATGTACTGCCCAGGCGCCCGGCACTTACGGAAGAAGCTATGTTCCTCTCGTTCCTCTGGAGGGTGGAGAGCCCGCTGGAGACCTCTAGCAGGGTGGTGGTCCCCAGCTGGGAGCCACAGGCAAGGAGACATCCATTGTCCTGCACCCGGAGGCAGAAGAGGGCCTCGTCACACACCTGTGGGAGAGCCGGTGGGGGCGAGGAGGAGCAAAGTCACCTCTGTCTGATCCACTGAGCCCTGTTCAAATGTCCTAGGTGACACCCCCATGCCGCAGGGTGACGTTCAAACTCAGAGACTCGCCGTCAAGACCCTCAGCCTAACCGGGCACCGTGGCGTGTCCCTGTCATCCCAGCCACTCAGGAGGCTGAGGCAGGAGGATGGCAAGCTCAAGGCCAGCCTCAGAACCTAGCCAGTCCCTGTCTCAAATAGAAGACACAAAGGGCTGGGGGTGTGGCTCAGCGGCCAAGTGCCCCTGGGTTCAATCTCCAGCACCAAAGAAAGACCCTTGGCCTGCAGCCTCCTCACCCCCGCCAGCCCAGCCCCACCATCCCAGGGGGGCGCTGCGGCCTTCCGGCGGCCGGCCAGCAGGTCTTGGCTTCAGCTGTGCCAAGGTGAGCTCAGGCCTGAGGTGGCCGCTGCCAGGAGCCCACGTCCAGGGTCTGAAGGGGTCCTCCTGGGCAGGAGAGGCCAGGACCTGCTTTCTTTTCTAATCGCCCCCCTGCCCCCATGACTCTGCCAGGCCACCAGGTTGAACGTCCCCCAGGCCCTTAACTGGGTCGGAGCACATGTCCCAAGGCAAGAGTCGCAGTCAGCCAGTGTGGGCCTCGCCCAGACCCCCCACCACACCCAGCACGCTGCTGCCTGGGGCCCACTCCCACCCGGACGGCCCGGCTCACGGCTCACGGTGGCCTGGATGCAGAGGGAGGGGTGCGCCGACCTTCAGGCTGAGGGCGGGGTCACACTGCTTGAACACAAAGTCCCAGATGTCCAGGGTCCCGTCCATCTTGGTGGTGAAGAACACTGCCGGTCTGACGGGGGCTCCAGGCGCCATCGGTGAGGTAAGCCATGTGGTACCTGGGAGCCAGCACCAAGCGTCAGGGGCCGACCCTGGCGGGAGGCACAGAGCGCCCACGGAGCCACCGCGCTGCTCTCCCAGATGCTCCAGGGTCTCACAGTCTTGCTGGGCAGGAAGTTCTTCCTTGTGTCTGACTTCTAGCCGTGCCAGTCCCACCCACCCTGGCACAGAGACTGCCCATTACAGGGCTCCAGGCATAGTCCTTCCCGTGGGCCGGGCACTGGTGTCTCTCCCAGCAAACCAGACAGCAGTCACACACTGCTGGACTGGGGCCCAGGCCAGGGCACACCCAGGCAGCAGGAGGGGAGGAAGGGCAGATACCCGGGAGAGTTCCTAACTCTGTCTCAGCAGTTATGTGTCCTCCTTGGCTTAATCTGGATTTTCTAAAGTTTGTTCAGTGAACATGGAACATTTTTTTTTTTTTTTTTTTTTTTTGTGGTACCGGGGATTGAACTCAGGGGCACTCAACCACTGGGCCACATCCCCGGCCCTTTTTTTGTATTTTATTAGAGACAGGGTCTCACTGAGTTACTAAGTGCCTCGCCATTGCTGAGGCTGGCTTTGAACTCACGATCCTCCTGCCTCAGCCTCCCAAAGTGCTGGGATTACAGGCGTGCGCCACCGTGCCCGGCTGGAACATTTTTTTAAACACACACACACACACACACACACACACACAGTCGTGGTAGAGACTTGGAATTCTCCATCAAACTCATTCCCACTGCCCCCCCCCCCCCCCCCCCCCCCCCGCTGTGGCTGCACCAGGGACTACATTTCCCAGCCTCCTTTGCAACTGAAGAATGTGGACAGGGAGCCCACAGTGGGGGAAATGATCAAGACAAAAGCAAAGGGAGGGGAGAGTAAGGGAGGGAGCAAGGGGGGAGGGAGAGGGAGAAAAAAAGGAAAAAGAAAAGAAAAGGTGTTTGAATGAGATGGATATCATTTTCCTAAATGCACGATTGAAGACCTGAATTGTACGAAATATACTCTGTATGCAAGCAATTGTATGTAAAAAAAATGCTAAATAAAAAAAAAAGGAAAAAAAAAAAAAAAAAAGCACCTCTGCAGATGTCCGACAGATGCATAGTGTTTAGTATAAACACATCCCAAATATTAGTATCGAAAATATTAGTCGTTGCTTTTTTTTTTTCTCAAATTCAAATTTAACTGGGAATTCTACTTTGTATGTGTGGCACTAGGGATTGAACCCAGGGCGCTCTTCCACTGAGCTACACCCCGGTCCTTTTTATTTTTTTTTATTTTGAGACAGGATCTCGCTAAGTTGCTGAGTCTAGCTGTGAACACGTGACCCTCCTGCCTCGGCCTCCCAGGAATCCTCAATTTTTATTTGCTAAATTTTTTATTTATTTATTTTTTTGGTACTGGGGTTGGAACTCAGGGGCACTCGACCACTGGGCCACATCCCCCGCCCTTTTTTTGTATTTTATTAGAGACAGGGTGTCACTGAGTTGCTAAGTGCCTTGCCATGGCTGAGGCTGGCTTTGAGCTCTGGATCCTCTTGCCTCAGCCTCCCAAGTGCTGGGATGACAGGTGTGCGCCACCGCACCTGGCTTATTTGCTAAATTTTTACCAATGGCCACAGAGGCTCTGAGCTGAGCCTCCTCCGCCGTCCCTCCCCTTCTCTGCGTTGCCCCTGCCCAGCCTCCTGGGGGCTTACTTGGTCCACATGATGGACGACTCCCGGCTGTCCTCAGACCAGATGCGGGCTGTCCAGTCCCCCACGGTCAGGAAGTTCTTGGGGTAGAAGGGGTTCCTCTGCAGGGCGTAGATGGGGCCGTGGTGGCCCGAGAAGGTACAGACGATCTTCTCGGCTGAGGTCTTGGCCTTGCGGTTGCAGGAGATGACGATGCCCTGCTCCGTGCCCACCATGAACTTGGTTGGCTGTGGAGAGGCGACAGAGGGAAGGGGCCATGGGACGGGGGTCTGCAGGGGCTCGCAGGACCCCCGGGTGAAGCTCCGCTCAGGCTGGGACCCACCCAGCTCTTTTGTCCCCGCTCTTCCCAGCCTTGGGCACCTGCTGGAGGACCCCAGGCTTAATGAGTCCCTCCCTGACCTTCTGGTCCCTGGAGGCCACCAGCCCCTTCAAGGAGCGTGGCCCTGTCCATCAAGCGTTTGTCACGAGGACCCTGAACGTCTGCAGATCAGCAGGGCACAGTGCCCACCCTGCCCACTGGAGGAGGCAGAGCCTTATCTGACCAGACGGTGGCGTGAGCCCAGCGTCTTCCCGGTTAGAGGTCCCTGAGGACTTGCACCAAGTGGTTGGGGACCTTCCTCCCTCCCTCCTCCCTCCCTCCATCCCTCCCTCCCTCCCCCTCCCCCCTCCCTCCCCCCCCCCTCCCTCCCCCCCCCTCCTCCCCCTCCCTCCCCTCCCCCTTCCCTCCCTCCTCCCTCCCCCCCCTCCTCCCTCCCTCCCTCCCCCTCCCTCCCCTCCCTCCCTCCCTCCCTCCTCCCTCCCCCTCCCCCCTCCCCCCTCCCTCCCCCCTCCCCCCTCCCCCTCCCCCCCCCCCCCCCCTCCCTCCCCCTCCCCCCTCCCTCCCCACCCTCCCCTCCCCCCTCCCTCCCTCCTCCCTCCTCCTCCCTCCCTCCCTCCGTGTTGAGGCTGGAGCCCAGGGCCTCCTCGTGCTGGGGAAGCCCTGGAGCACGAGTGGCATCGCCAGCCCACTCCTCAGCTGTTAGCCAGGCCTGTACCCTGGTTTTTCGAGGGGCTTCCTCTCATCTTAATTCCCTCTCCACAGCTGCTCCTCTTCCTCAAAATAAGGAAAGTGACCACTCCCCACGCCAGGCAAGGCGGGGGCATTCTGAGTTTTGGTCCTGGTCTGGCCTCTTCCCACAGAACGGGGGCTTTTCTGGAATCCTGTTCTGTTGACCATCACCTGCCCCCCAGGGCCACCGGGCAACGGGTGCTCGGCACATGGGATGGGCTCCTTCCCCACGGACTCTGCTGCCCCCTGCTGGACTGGCATTGTAAAGGCCAGGCAGATGGAGGGCGGCTGGCGGGACTGGGCCACAGGCCTCTGTGAGTGCTGGCCTGACCCTAGCCCCGGAAGGGGACGGCAGGGAGGGAGGGCCAGAGACGCTCACCAGGGTGGACTCGAACTCCAGGGAGATGGCGCCTAGCGCGTTCTCCAGCCGCTCCTTCCTGGTGATGTCCATGATCACCACCTCCGTGGGCTCGCTGAGCTTGCGGATGTCCCACCACATGACCTGGGGCCAGACGGGCGACCTGGAGACCTGGAGGCCCCGTGGCCTCTCCCCCTCCCTCACCCGGGGCACGAAGGGTGTCGGACCCGCGAGAGCAACTGCACTTGGAGACGGGCCACCGTGGGCGCGCGCGGGTGCCCAGCCCGGCTGAGCATCAGGTCACCCACAGGCTGCTCAAAGTCCAGGAGCCAGGGCCTGGCCCCAGCCTCCCTGAATCTACTCTGCTGGGCGTGGGCCCCCAAATCTGCATTCTTCGAGGTTCCCCACGGCACAGCTAAAGGTAGCAGCACGAAGAACCCACCAGTACTTCCACCAGGAGAGACTGTGGGCAATGTTTCCCACACGCGTGCAGCAATCTAGGTTCAAACACTCTCTTTGCTGTCCTTTTTTTCTGGGCGGGGGGGGGTAACCAGGGATTGAACTCAGGGGCACTTGTCCACTGGGCCACATCCCCAGCCCTTTTTTGTATTTTATCAGAGACAGGGTCTCACTGAGTTGCTAAGTGCCTCGCCATGGCTGAGGCTGGCTTTGAACTCACGATCCTCCTGCCTCAGCCTCCCAGCCCTTAGCATTACGGGCGTGCACCACCTTGCCTAGCTTTGCTGTACTTTTTCTGGTAGAAACAAAATATAAAATCCACTTAAATATCCCAGTGGGTCGAGAGGCCGAGGCAGGAGGATCACAGGTTCAAAGCCAGCCTCAGCAACTTAGCAAGACCTTGTCTCAAAAATAAAAAAATAAAAAGGGCTGGGGGGTATGGCTCAGTGGTAAAGCACCCAAGTTCAATCCCACAGTACCCCAAACCAACCAAACAAATAAATGATGGCACCCCGGTACCGTGCAGTCCCTAGCAGGCTTGGGGCAGTGCTTTAGGAATATGGAATTGTCTTTGAGATTCGCTAAATGAAAACGCAGACTGTCTGAGTTTGAAACGAGGCCCGGGGAGGGCTGGTGGGGGGCGGGCGGGGGTGGAGGAGGGCGGGTCACTGTCTGATTCACGTCCTCGGGCTCTTGCTCCACGTGCATGCGTTACCGCCGTGCAATTTAGACATAAAATGTGAAAGGGAAGTGTCTCCAGGCACCGCGGAGGGGAAGGGGGCGCCACCCCAGGCCTCCTCCCCTCCCCGGTGGTACCTGCCCATCCGTGGAGGCCGAGAAGCACTCGGTGCCCGTCTTGGACTGCAGCCAGATGGTGCTGTACACGGGGTCTCGGTGGCTGAACTCGATGGTGGACAGCTCTGCCACCAGGCTGCCCTTGCGTGTGTCCCAGCAGGCTGGCAGGACAGGGAGGAGAGTCCCGGGGTCAAAGGCGGCCCCAGCTCTTTCTTCCTGGTGCCAGGAGCAGGAGGGAGGGAGGCTGCTTCCCTGGCTTTGACCGTGTGTAGAGTCTGGATAAATCAGGACCAGGCTCGGACCCGCCTGAGTTTCCCACCAGCCTGCAAAGTCCTCCCGCGACTCTCCCAGAGCGCAAGTTCATTCACTCCGTTGGGTGCTGAGCGCCCACCCCAGGGCCTGGGGAAGCGGCTGGGATGGGCCAGGCCTGGTCCCCAGGGAGGGCAGGGCCCTTCTGCTCCTGCAGAAAGACCCTGGCCAGGGACGGCCCGGCTCCTGGGGGGCATGGCAGGGCCAGCCTGCAGATGGGGGGAGTCCTGGCTCCCCACAGGGAGAAGTCCCTGTGGAGGCCCCACAAGGCGAATCCTCCTGGGCTCCAACTGCTCCCTGGCATCCCCTGCGCCTCTGCTGCCTCCTGGAGAGACTCTGGGAGGAGGAGCGGGGCCGCCATCTGCTCTTCCTGCGCTGCCAAGAAACCCGCGGAGCTGATCCGCCTTCTCTCCTGACGGATTCTGATTGCATTTTCCGAGGGGTGCGCATGAGGCCCCCTCTTACTCAGTGCCTCTCCAGGAAACTGGTTTGTAAAACGACCAAAGAACTTGGTTCATGAGTTTTGACTTAATATCCTCCGAGCCCAAGGCATTTGCCCCTAGACTGGCCTGGACCAGGAAGGGGTAGTGTGTGTGTGTGTGTGTGTGTGTGTGTTGTGCGCGCGCGCGCGCGCTGCGTGCGTGTGTGTGTGTGTGTGTGTGTGTGTGTGTATGTGTGTGTGTGCGTGTGTGTGTGTGTGTGTGTGTGTGTGTGTTTCAAGCGATAGTGGGGATTGAACCCAGGGGTGCTCTACCACTGGGCTTGTTTCCAGTCCTTTTTATTTTGAGACAGGGTCTCAATAAGTTGCCCGGGCTGGCCTTGAACTTGTGACCTCCTGCCTCAGCCTCCTGAGTCTCTGGGATCACAGGTGTGTGCTGCGGGGCACTTGCTTGGCTAAGTTTGCTCTGCTTGAGCAAAGTAGTGCTCAACGGCAGGTCCCCTGGGTTCCAGGTGGCCCCATGGAGGCCCCCGTCTTACAGCAACAGGGCTGCAGAGCCCCCGCTGCTCTGAGCTGGCATGAGGAGCCCCTGGTAGGGGTTGTGAATAATGGGTGAGGCGGGGTCCTGAATAAGTAAGTCATGGGGAGGCTGCTTCAGAAGTCTTCAGAGCTCTGGCACACCGGTAAGTTGGCAGTTTTTTTTTTTTCTTTTTTTTTTTTTTTTTTTTTTGTTCCAGGGATTGGACTCAGGGGCACTTGACCACTGGGCCACATCCCCAGCCATTTTTTTTGTATTTTATTAGAGACAGGGTCTCACTGAGTTGCTAAGTGCCTCGCCATGGCTGAGGCTGGCTTTGAACTCGCGATCCTCCTGCCTCGGCCTCCCAAGTGCTGGGATTGCAGGTGTGCGCCACCGCGCCCGACTTTGGCACCCTGGTAATTTGGCAGGGAGGGTTATGGGAGCTTACGCCACAGCCTCTCAGCTTCTTCAGGGAGGGGCAAGTCTGAGAGGAAGACGGGGCCTCAGGAGGCCCAGGGAGCCTGGCCACGGCCTCTGGGGGTGGGGGTCTTGCCCTCCCTCCTCCTGCTCCTGAGGGAGAGAAGGTAAAGCAGCTGGTGGCGTGGAGGACCGGAGCCCTCCATGCCCGAGGTCGAGACCGGCCCAGGGTGTGGTCGTGGGGCACAGAGCAGGCAGGGCCACCCAGAGCTGAACACGGCAGGTTTCTTCTGACCTCACCAGGGATTTATTTCCCCCTCAGTCTGTTTTCCAGGTGTGCCATCAGCAAAAACAGCAGAGTCAGGCCTTCCAAAAGTCTTCCCAAGCTGCAACGGGAAAGCTGACAGAAATGGTCGACACCAGCTTTTTCAGAACTCTGGGAGTTGGCGGACGGTGTGCTGCGTTTGGGAGAGTGTGTGTTCGAGGAAAGCCTAAGCCGGGCGCAGTGGCGCACACCTGTCATCCCAGCACTTGGGAGGCTGAGGCAGGAGGATCGCGAGTTCAAAGCCAGCCTCAGCCATGGCGAGGCACTTAGCAACTCAGTGAGACCCTGTCTCTAATAAAATACAAAAAGGGCTGGGGATGTGGCCCAGTGGTCGAGTGCCCCTGAGTTCAACTCCCGGTACGAGAAAAGACCCTTGCCCAGAGCGCGTCAGCGTCTGGCCCTCTGGTGGCTCCCGGGAGGCTCCCTCTTGCAGTGTCTGCATTTGGCTTGACTCAGAGTCTGCTCAGGCAGGAAAGCCTTTTCCTTGGGGCAGCTTCCCGGGCCTTGGGTAACAGGTGGGACAGACAGCAGGCCTTAAAGGAGCAGCAGGATCAGGAGGTGCCCACAGGGCCTTGGAAAGCTCGGACACATTCCTGGACAGCTAGAGGCCACCGACAGGGGCTGGCTGTGTGCTGGCCTGGGGCCAGGCCACACTCAGGAAGGGACATCCACAGAACACGGCCCTTGACGGAGAGCAGACCAGTCTTCTCAAGCTCACGCGGAATGTCCTCCAGGAGAGGCCAGAAAACAGGGCTCCGTCAGGGTTCAGAGGACTGAAACCAGGCGCAGCCTTTTCTGACCGACATGGAAGAGAGGAGAGACCAACAGCTGGAGGAAAACCCAGGAATTCACACACACACACTCCTGACCACCACCGGGTCAAACAGGAAATGAAAAGGGAGATCGCGAAACCTGAGCTGAGTCCTAGGGAGGCGGCTAGAGGGAGCCCAGAGGGAGACTCACGACTGTGGAGGGCAGTGTTTGAAAACCAAGGCAGACAACACAAAAACAAGGTGGCGGGTGTGTCTCAGTGGCAGAGCGTCTTGGCCTAGCCCGGGCAAGGCCCTGTGTTCTGTTCCCAGCGCTGCCCCAAACAACCATTAAAAAAAAAAAAAAAAAAAAAAAAAAGTTGCCGGGTGCGGTGGCGCACGCCTGTAATCCCAGCACTTGGGAGGCTGAGGCAGGAGGATCGCGAGTTCAAAGCCAGCCTCAGCAATGGCGAGGCACTTAGCAACTCAGTGAGACCCTGTCTCTAATAAAATACAAAAAAAGGGCTGGGGATGTGACCCAGTGGTCGAGTGCCCCTGAGTTCAATCCCTGGTACCAAAAAAAAAAAAAAAAAAAGCCTTCATATCAGTAACCTAATCTACCTAAAGAAATTAGAAGAACAACACATTAAACCCAACTCTAACAGAGGGAAGTAATTAAGATCGGAGTGAAGAATATGAAATAGAAGAAAAAAAAAACACTGAGAAAATCAGTAAAGCCAAACGTTTGTTCTTTTTTTTTTTTTTTTTTTTTTTTTGGTACAGGGGATTGAACCTAGGAGCACTTAACCACTGAGCCACATCCCCCGTATTTTTTTTTTTTTATTTAGAGACAGGGTTGTAAACACCTGGTGCCGAAACCCGGGAGGACTCTCGGAGGCAGAGTAAAGATACTACTACTTTTACTTCTACTTTCTTAGAGAGAGCTTAGAGAGAGAAAGAAAGATTTTTCTTCTTCTTAGAAAGAGCTTAGAGAGAAAGATTAGAGATAGCTTTTTCTTCTTCTTCTTCTTAGAGCTTAGAGAGAAAGATAGAGCTTTTCTTCTTAGAGCTTAGAGAGAAAGAGAGCTTTTTCTTCTTCATCTTCTTAGAGCTTAGAGAGAAAGATAGAGCTTTTTCTTCTTAGAGCTTAGAGAGAAAGAGAGAGAGCTTGAAAGAGAGAGATTTCTTCTTTAGAGAGAGAGAGAGCTTAGCTTTTAGAGCTTCTTTCTTCTTTCTTCTTTCTTCCTCGGGAGCCTCTGCCTGACTCTGACCAGCAATTACTTCTTCTATCTGGTTTCTCTTCTGTAACCACTCTGCCTACGTTCTGGCCGCTCTGATTCTTTTCTTCTTCTCCGACCCGAACTCTTCTTCCGACCGAGCGACTGCATGACTGACTGAATGAATTCATTCTTCTCCTGACTCCGACCGCTTTCACCCGGTTATATACCTTTAGCTTTGCGGGTGCCTCACGTGCATTTACAGGTGCGTCACATACATACTTATTATCAGGTGGAACTTATGGCTTCCAGCTGACCGCAATAGCCATCTCCCTAATTGGGGCTCCTTCACAGGGTCTCACTGAGTTGCTTAGGGCCTCGCTAAGTTGCTGAGGCTGGCTTGGGACTCACGATCCTCCTGCCTCAGCCTCCCGAGCCTCTGGGATTACAGGCCTGTGCCACGGCGCCCGGCCAAAAGTTGGTTCTTGAAAAGAAAATGAAACTGACAAATCTCCAGCTAGAGCCAGGGGGCAAAGGGAAGGGGCAAAGGGAAGGGGCAAATGACTACGAGCAGGAACAGCGGGACCACCCGCCTTGAGGAAACGGAACTGACTATGTGGTGGCCGTGAACAATTAGGAGTTGACGCGGCGGGACACGAAGGATGAAATGGAAAAGTCTCTAGAAAGACGGGAACCATGAAGACAGATCCAAGGGGAAATAGAACAGGTGACGAGATCCGTAACAAATGGGATTGAACTGGGAATTCTGAAATTTCCAAATAAAGGAAAGCCCGGGCTGGTGGCTCCCTCAGCGAATTGCACCAAACGTTCACGGACTCCTCCAGAACAAGACGGGACCGGCTTCTACTGCAGGCCAGGGTCGCCTGGCCCATCACCAGGTAGATCTCCTGGCTCCTCTCCCAAGACGGGGGTCACAGGGCCCAGCGTCCCTCTAGGGTGGCTCTGGTCACGTGTTCCTTGACTTCAGCTTTTTTTTTTTTTTTTTTTTTACAGAGATATGGTCTTTTTTATTTGGTACCGGGGACTGAACTCAGGGGCACTCGACCACTGGGCCACATCCCCAGCCCTTTTTTGTATTTTATTAGAGACAGGGTCTCACTGAGTTGCTAAGTGCCTCACCATCGCTGAGGCTGGCTTTGAACTCGCGATCCTCCTGCCTCAGCCTCCCAAAGTGCTGGGATGACAGGCGTGCGCCACCGCGCCCGGCTATTTTATTTATTTATCTGCAGTGCTGAGAATCGAACCCCGTGCCTCACACAGGCTAGGCGAGCGCTCTGCCACTGAGCCACCGCCCCAGCCCTTTTAGATCTTTTTTTTTTTGTTTTTTTTGAGCCAACCTCAGACGTACTCAAGTGGACTAGCCGACTGGCCAGCATCTGGGGTGACCGGCTGCAGGAAGTGCCCGCCCACGTGGTCTTCCAGGACGAGCCCAGGCAGGCGAGCGGGCTTGGGGGGGCCCGCAGCACCATGCCCGGCTGCTGGCTGAGAGCCAGGCCCCTCCTTTACCTATCTGCCCGTTGTAGCAGCCCCCCAGGAGCACGTGGGAATCTTTGGGGTTGTACTCCAAGGTGACCAGCGGGGACGACGGCTTCAGGGCGATTTCAGGCTTGTTAGGGTTTTCTATAAAACAGGAAAAAAAACAATCTATCAGGCCTCAACAGAAGAGGACAGGGTTGGCCATTAACTCCTTTCCCAGAAGAGGGTGGTAGGAGCGAGTCATTCGGACGCCCCCCATCTTTCTCTGGCCGCTTCCTCCAGCCCTCCTGGCCTCAATCTTAGCTACTGGCTTTATTTTGGGGGATTGGGACTGGGGCGTGGGTGTGAGCGGTCAATTCCAGTTCTAGCCCGTTTTCCGTATTTGGTGTGGAACAAGGTTTCAAGCCTCAGGTTCCTACACAAGGTCAACTCTCCACGGCGTCTTCAGATCAGGCCTGGGGCGGGGCTGGGGGACCGGGGTCCACCCCGGGGGTTGCTGCCAGGACTTGGTGAGCTGTTTGGGTCTGCTCGGGGCGCAGCACCTGCACACTTGTTGCGACGAGCAGGATGACCTAGGGGTGCTGCTCCTGGCCAGGCTCTTGTCCCCGCAGCGAAGAAACGGTCCTGCTCCCAGCAAAGCTGGGTAAAGGCACGGCCCCTCCCTTCCCTTTGGGCTCCTTTTCAGTCTTCTGGGCATCTTTCTGTCAGGCTCTCTAGGGACCAACAACTGGAATCCCCTTGGGTTTGGTCTTTATTTATTTATTTGCAGTACTAGGGATCGAACTTGGGGTGCTCTGCCCTGAAACAGGGTCTTACTAAGTTGCCCAGGCTGGCATTGAACTTGCCATCCTCCTGCCTCGGCCTCCTGAGTCATTGGATTACAGGCCTATGCCATGGTGCCCTGGCTGGGGTATGGTCTTAATGCCCCAGATTAAGAATCTAGCCGGGCGTGGTGGCGCATGCCTGTAACCCCAGCACTTGGGAGGCTGAGGCAGGAGGATCATTAGTTCAAAACCAGCCTCAGCTGCAGGAGCCCTGTTTGGGGATTGGCTTGAATTGCGGTTGACTATGAGCCGTGGAGATTTGGCCTTTGTCGCCACCCGTAGTCTCACGGGATTGTTGCGGGATCTCGAGTGACTTGGCCGAAATTGCTGATCGGGTCAGCGCCATTTTAGGGTGTGTTTTTGGCGTGTGTTAGTCGTTATTAGAACCAGAGAGAAAAGTTATCAGAATAAAAAGCTGTTTGTCTCCAGTTTGCTTCTGAAGTTTTTCCCGTGGCTCCGTTGCTCCAAGCGCTTCAGGCAGCAACAGGTGGCGGCCCGTACGGGGAACTTCGGAGCGGACAGGTAAGAACTGAAAGGTCTCTAAAGATGGGTTCGAATATAACTGAATCCCAAGTGATAGAGGCTATGCAAAGACTCCTTGATATACCTGACTCTGTTCTCAGTGAGGAGTATATAGACAAAAGTGAAAGTGATCAAAAAAGTGTAGATTCCACTGGGCCAACTGAGACCAGTAAAGAGAGTATTAGAAGAGACCCCAAAATGACAAAAATCCAAGCTATTAAAGCTATTCGGGAGTTATTGGCGAAAGCTGAAGGATACTTGCTCTCACTGGAACCTGGGCCTCAGGATATTGCTGTCAGTGAAATTAGCAGTGGTGAGGAATCTAGTAAAAGTGATCCTGAGAAAATGAGGAAAAAGAAATTAAAAAAAGACCGAGAAAAAGGTCCGTCAGGCAGAGGAGTCACTTGTGTCCTCTACTCCCCCATGGGTGGAATCCATTACAGAAAATATGAAGGGTATTACTAGGCATTTGCATACCCTAGAAACAGAAATAAAAAGTCTTTCTGATCGCTTATGCGCTCTCGAGGACAACTCACAGATACATTGGGAACCGCCAGCATTTGAAAAGAAAAATGGACAGAGTGTCCATCAGTCAGTAGATTTCAAAACAATAAAAAATCTCAAAGAGGCAGTAATGACTTATGGGCCCCAAGCTCCTTTCACGTTGAGTATGCTGGAGTCCCTTAACACCTTTAGCTTAACCCCCTCAGACTGGAAAAGTCTATGTAAAGCAACATTAAGCGGGGGGCAATTCTTGGTTTGGCGATCGCAATTCCAAGAACTTTGTATAGAAACGGCTAAAAGAAACGCGGCTGCAGGGTTTGAAAACTATAATATAGACATGCTCACAGGAGAAGGGTAATTCGCAGACTTACAGGCTCAAACAGATTATGACTCAGATATATATGCTCAGATAAATGCAGCTGCCTTAGAGGCATGGAAAACTGTACAAGGACCTGGGGATCTACAAGGTAGCTTGTCAAAAGTGATTCAAGGACCTAATGAGCCGTATGCCGACTTTGCTGATCGACTTTTGAGAACTGCAGGTAGTGTGTTTGCAGATGTTGACCAAGCTATGCCTTTAGTTGTTCAATTAGCTTATGAAAATGCAAATAAATGGTGCCAAGCAGCCATCAGGCCATGGAGAACTAAAAAGGATCTTTCCGTATATATACAACTATGTAAAGATATAAATGGCGCCTTTGTCACAGGAAATGTGATTGCAGCCTCAATGAGAGGTGCTTCCTCTCGAAATTTCACAAAGGCTAAACGTAGACATTATAATCAATCAGGATATTCCAGGCAAAATTATCATAATCAATCAGGCAATTCTAGGCAAAATCCCAAAAGAGAAATAAGATCAAGCTCATACCGTGCCCCAGGCCGCTGCCCCAGGTGTAAAAAGGGAAATCATTGGGCCAATAAATGCTATTCAAAATTTGACATCCATGGAAATCCTTTGTTCAGGAATTCAAAAAACGGGGCACGGGGCCCAGTACCCCGGGGCCCACAAATGTACGGGGCATTGCAGAAGGAGTATCCTCAAGCATCCACTCAGATGCTTCCCCGACACAATCCCTACTACCCATCCACTCCCTCGCCAGAGGAACAAGAGGAAATGCAGGATTAGACCTCTGTTCCACCGCCCGAATAGTGTTAACACCTGAAATGGGGGTTCAACTGATTCCCACAGGAGTCTGGGGACCTCTTCCCTCAGGGACTGTAGGACTTATTATCGGGCGTAGTCCTAAAAGCTTATTAGGTTTGCAAGTGACCCCAGGTGTAATAAACTCAGACTACAAAGGGGAAATAAAAATAATGCTTAGCTCACCCCAAAGTGTAAGTTCTGTTAATCAAGGAGATAGAATTGCTCAGTTGCTTCTCCTTCCCAATTTACATAATTCATTTAAAATGGGTATGCCTCAAGAAGGGAACAATAGAGGATTTTGTTCCACTGACTCAAGTCCCATGGCTTGCTGGGTTCGAGACTGTTCAAGGAGGCCTATGTGTAAAATAAAAATCCAAGGAATAGAAATGGAGGGATTAATAGATACTGGAGCTGACTCTTCCATTATTAATTTACGCCAATGGCCCAAGCACTGGCCTCTGCAAAAAGCTTCAACCAGTTTAAGAGGCTTGGGATATAATAACCTCCCAGATAAAAGTGCAGTAATTTTAAAATGGGAGGATGATGAAGGCCATAAAGGAACATTTCAGCCTTATGTTTTACCTAATCTACCGGTTACTTTATGGGGAAGAGATATTTTGCAACAAATGGGAGTACACCTTGCAACCAAGCCTGCAGATGTTAAATGTGAAAACCTACAGGGTAATCTTAACCATAAAAGAACTCATTATCAAAAAGTACAGAGTAATCTTAACCCTAAAAGTAATCATTGTCATAAAGGAAAAAGATATTTTTTTTTTCGGGGCCACTGAGAAAATAATTTTGAAAATACCATGGCTTTCTGATAAGCCAGTGTGGGTCCCTCAGTGGCCCCTATCTAAAGAGAAATTACAAGCGGCCCACCAATTAGTTCAGGAACAATTAGAAGCAGGTCATATAGAACCTTCCACCTCTCCCTGGAATTCCCCCATATTTGTGATCAAGAAAAAGTCAGGAAAATGGCGATTGTTACATGATCTTAGACAAATCAATAAAACCATGCAAGTTATGGGGCCTACTCAACCTGGACTTCCTAGTCCCGTAGCTATTCCAAAAAATTTCCATCTTATTACTCTTGATATAAAGGATTGCTTCTTTTCTATTCCCCTACATCCTCTGGATGCCCCCAGGTTTGCTTTTTCCGTTCCTTCTATGAACAATAATGGCCCTGATCAGAGATATCAATGGAAGGTTTTACCACAGGGAATGGCTAATAGCCCCACCATATGCCAAATATATGTGGACAAGGCTATCCAACCCATTAAAAATAAATATCCAAACCTCATGTGTCTACATTACATGGATGATATTTTATTGGCCCACCCTAATCAAAAAATCTTATTTAATATATTCAGTGATGTGGTAGAAAATTTAAAAAAATATGGATTATATATAGCAGAAGAAAAAAGTTCAAACCAGATCTCCCATATTATATTTAGGATTTAAAATCATGGATACTTTTGTTAGACCCCAAAAAATTTTAATAAATAAAGAACATTTGACCACCCTCAATGATTTCCAAAAACTACTGGGAGACATTAATTGGCTTCGCCCTACACTAAATCTCACTACTGGCCAACTAAAACCTTTATTTGACATCCTTCGTGGAGATCCTGATCCATCTTCACCACGAACATTGACTCCTGATGCTAGGAAAGCTTTAAAATTAGTAGAAAAAGCCATCGAAGGAGCTCATTGTGATAGATTTGATTTAACTCAACCGCTGATGTTGATTATTATTTCTTCACAATATACACCCACAGGAGTATTTTGGCAACAAGGGCCTTTATTATGGATACATTTGCCTGTCTCTCCTAAAGGTATAATTGAATCTTATACCTCCATGGTGGCTAAACTTATTCTTCAAGGACTTAAGACTTCTACTAAAATATTTGGCATTCACCCTGCTACTATTATTACTCCCTATTCATCATCACAGATTGAATACTTATGCTTCAATGATAATGATTGGGCTATAGCTAAATGCTATACTTCTGCAAATTTTGATAATCATCTTCCTAAGTCCCCTATATTATCTTTTTGTATTAATCATCCTATTATATTTCCACAGGTAATAAAAAATCAACCTATTCCTAAGGCATTTAATGTATTTACAGATGGGTCCTCAAATGGTACTGCTACAGTAGTCACTAAAAAAGAAAATATGACTTACATAACTGCACACAAATCAGCTCAACTAGTGGAACTGGAAGCTGTGGTAAGAGCTCTGGAAAATTTTAGGGACCAGCCCGTAAACATTTTTTCAGATAGCCACTATATTGTACAAGCCGTCCCAAAATTAGAGTTAGCAGGACCAATAGCACCTCATACTCCAGCCTTTAAATTGTTTTATCAAATACAAAAACTTTTGTGGGCAAGAAAAGAACCTCTATTCGTAGGCCATATTAGAGCACATACTAATTTGCCTGGTCCCCTCCATGAAGGTAATCAAAAGGCTGATGAACTTATAAAAACAGTATTTATACTTTCAGCGCTACAACAAGCTACTTTATTTCATTCCCAGTTTCATGTCAACAGCACCACCTTGCAATGTAGGTTTAAAATCACAAAGGAGCAAGCCAGAACAATTGTAAAAGATTGTAAATCTTGTATGACACATTTGCCCAATCCTCATTTCGGAGTTAACCCTAGAGGATTAATGCCCAATCATTTGTGGCAGATGGATGTTACTCATGAGCCAAGTTTTGGAAAATTGTGATTTATTCATGTGACTATAGATACATGCTCAGGCATGATTTTTGCTTCCTTACATTCTGGAGAAAAAGTTAAAGATGTTACATCTCATTGTTTGCAAGCTTTTGCTGCATTGGGCATCCCCAAAATGCTTAAAACAGATAATGGCCCCGCATATACGTCCTCATCTTTCAAGCAGTTTTGCGCAAAATTCAATATATCCCATAAAACAAGCATCCCATACAATCCTCAGGGTCAGGGCATTATTGAAAGAGCAAACCGAACACTGAAAATTATGTTATTAAAACAAAAAGAAGGAAATTGGAAAAGTCCTAAGGACAGATTGGCAGTTGCCCTGTTTACCTTAAATTTTCTAACTTTAGACTCTAATGGTTATTCTGCTGGAGACAGACATTGGAATCCACACCAACAACATAAACCTTTGGTTTACTGGAAGGATGTTCTTTCAGGTACATGGAAGGGTCCAGATCCAGTATTAATTTGGGGAAGAGGATCTGTTTGTGTTTTTCCAAAAGACGAATCCTCTCCAATATGGATACCATCTAGATTAATAAAACAGGTACCACATCAAAATGATCAAGATGAAGTTATTGAAGAATCAAGATTAATAAAAAAGGTACAAAATCAAGAGGACCAAGATGAAGGTACAGAATGATTCCCTCAAAAGAGTCTTTCAAAATATTTCACAACTTAAGTGTCATTTCTCCCGGCCGGGACAAGGAGATCTCTCTTTAGTGTGCACACAATTGTATTTTTTTTTCTTTTTATACATGTCTTTATATCTGTACATTTGTCTACATTTCATGTTAATGTGACGTCACAAATATATGTTTGTATGCTTGTTTGTCTGTCCAGTGTGACGTCACAAAGAACAAAGCGCTTATGAAAAAGAAAATATATATATATATGGATCCAAATAACTTTAATTCATTTTAGGTTAAGAGTATTCATTTTAGGTAAATAATTTTATAAATGAAGGTACTTTCAATTTTGATTTATAGGTGTCCCTGGGACTTCTCTTTAGCAAACAAATATGACTAGTGCTATATAACCTGATATTTTGGTGTTTTGACTTAAGATTGTTTATTTGTTATTAACTTCATTTGTTTAATAGCTCATTAATTTCAATTATCTCAACAGGTAAAAAATTGCTCTGTATACAGAGACTCAAGGGTTCCAGCTAACAAATTATTTCTCTCAAGTGCCTTTACCTTTTCTTTAATCTATCTTTAATGCAGTAATTACCCTCAGTCTTTCTTTGTTTTGTTCTAAATATGACATTTTTTCCAACTTATGTTTGTAAAAGCTCAACCAGCGATGTATGTGAACAAAAATCAACTTTAATTTTCTAATCTAATTATTCTATTTTGTAGTTTGACAACTCGCCTCTTGACTCAGTGCTGCAATAGCACTGCCTTTCCTTTAATAATTGATGCTTGAGTTTCTAGGTAGCGGGCCCTGAAGATTTGCCGGTGGCATTGTCTAAACATCAAAAAGACGTCTGCTGCTCAAACATCAAACAACCTCACCAACAGTGTGGCCTCTGCTCTACATGCATGGGGCCTCCTACATCAACATGTTATAACAAATGGACATTTTGATCTTTCATTGTTTGGGACTTTACAGGACAATGCCTTGCGGGTATTTGTCTAGAGAATTCAGTGTGTTACTTGATGGAACTTAGGGCAGCTGATTTGTTTAAACAATTTGATATGCTATGCAATTTGGCTCATCACCAAAAGGCTTGTTGCCTTAAAGCCGCAACATCTCCTCACAATTTGGACGGCTGTTAGTCATCATATATAGTCGATCCTAAAGGGCTCCATTGGATGGCTGGTTAGCCAATGACGGGTAAGATCCCCAGAGGGGGACAACCTAAGACAGGCACAGTCGCACGGGACAGTCTCATGTGGCCGACATATCAACCTAAGACAGGAGTCAAGGGCACAGCCTTGATTATCCGATGACGGGTAAGAATGTTGGTTGCACATAGACGTCCTAGAGCATTACCTCTTTTAAAACAAAAAGGGGGAAATGCAGGAGCCCTGTTTGGGGATTGGCTTGAATTGCGGTTGACTATGAGCCGTGGAGATTTGGCCTTTGTCGCCACCCGTAGTCTCACGGGATTGTTGCGGGATCTCGAGTGACTTGGCCGAAATTGCTGATCGGGTCAGCGCCATTTTAGGGTGTGTTTTTGGCGTGTGTTAGTCGTTATTAGAACCAGAGAGAAAAGTTATCAGAATAAAAAGCTGTTTGTCTCCAGTTTGCTTCTGAAGTTTTTCCCGCGGCTCCGTTGCTCCAAGCGCTTCAGGCGGCAACACTCAGCCATGGCGAGGTACTTAGCAACTCAGTGAGACCCTGTCTCTAATACAATACGAAAAAGGGCTGGGGATGTGGCCCAGTGGTCAAGTGCCCCTGAGTTCAATCCCTGGTACCAAAAAATACATAAAAAAGAATCTGAAATTTGGAGCTGGGGGTCAGCTCAGCGTAGGGGCTTGTCTGGCATGTGTGAGGTCCTGGGTTCGATCCTCAGCACTGCAGGGGGGAAAAACAGATCTGGAGTTTCCAGTCCCTGACTTGGGTTTGTGCTTGAACCCAAGCGGGGAAGGGACAGCAGTGCTTTCCTCCTGTCAGTCCCTGGCCCCTTCTACTCCCCGGCCGGCACTGGCCTCAGCCCTGCCTGTCCAGCAAGACGCCTCTGCTCCTCACCCAGTTCCCAGATGTACGACTCGTGGCTCATGCCTGCAGGTGCCCGCTGAAAATTCAAGCAAGAATAGGCCACTGCCAACTTCCGGTTGCCATCCGGGTGCCAGGAGACGTGTGTGGCTGTCCGCTTGATGTCCTGCGGATCCCTATGGGGAGAGCAAGGGGGTCAGAAACTGGGCTCCCCCAGTTTCTAGTAATTCTAGCACAACTAGATTATTTTTTCTTTAAAAAAATACTCAATAGCCGGGCGCGGTGGCGCACGCCTGTAATCCCAGCACTTTGGGAGGCTGAGACAGGAGAATCGCGAGTTCAAAGCCAGCCTCAGCCATGGCGAGGCACTTAGCAACTCAGTGAGACCCTGTCTCTAAATAAAATGCAAAAAAGGGCTAGGGATGTGACCCAGTGGTCGAGTGCCCCTGAGTTCAATCCCCGGTACCACAAAAAAAAAAAAAAAAAAAAAAAAAAATACTCAATGACGGGGGCTGGGGTTGTGGCTCAAAGGTAGCTCGCTCGCCTAGAACATGCGCGGCCCGGGTTCGATCCTCAGCACCATGTACAAACAAACGAATTGTGTACAACTAAAGCAAATAAATAAATATTAAAAAAAATACTCAATGCCGGGTGCAGTGGCGCTCGCCTGTAATCCCAGCACTTGGGAGGACGAGGCAGGAGGATCGCGAGTTCAAAGCCAGCCTCAGCAATGGCAAGGCACTTAGCAACTCAGTGAGACCCTGTCTCTGATAAAATACAAAAAAGGGCTGGGGATGTGGCCCAGTGGTCGAGTGCCCCTGAGTTCAATCCCCGGTACCAAAACGAAAAAAAAAAAAAACAATACTCAAATATATCTAAGGAACCACCTTCACTTTAGAAAATCTATTTTCAAAACAAAATGGAGGGAGAGAGAGGAGGGGAGGGGAAGAGGAAATACTGGGGAATAATATTGGCCAAATTATACTGGGTTTTAATTATATTGTCATGTTGTGCTCGTACAAATGCCTAACAATGAATCCCACCGTTGTGTATGATTGTAATGAATGCACCAATAAAAAATGGAAGAAAAAATAAATCAAAACCAAGTTGACAAGACTCCGCATAAATGGGAAACCGGCCTCACCAACTATAAATAGAAGGTAATAATAAAAACCAAGACAATGGAAACAAGCAAAACGTGAAATTCCAGTTTAACACTCCGCTTGCTGGACGTTTATTTAGCCAGAGCCTGATCTTCTATAGCGATCAGGATCAGAAGTGGTCAGGAAGTCTAGCCACCTCTCGAGAGGAGTTGGAAACTTCCGTCCACACAGAACCTGGCGCGGGAATGCTTATGGCAGCTGTATTCCGATTGCCAAGACAGAGAAACAACCAAAATGTCCCTGGATGGCTGCGTGGATAAATGGCAGTGTACCCAGACAATAGGACTTTTATCATTCAGCACCCAAAAAGGAGATGCGCTATGGAGACCTGGAAAGACGTTCTGGCAAGGGCAAACTATGGAGACAGGAAGAAGATGGGTGGTGCCAGGGGCTCGGGCTCCGGAGGGAGAAAGGGGCCAGCACAGGGCATGCTGAGGGTAGGGAACCACACCGTACCATAGTGTGATGGTGGACACCTGTCATCAGACATCACCCCAGCCCCTGGATGTGCAGCCTCAGGAATGACCCTGACCGAAACTATGGAGTGCCAGGGATGTGTCTGTCCATGCGGGTCCAACTGGCGGGCACGCCGGCAATCGGGGGCTGTGTGCTCAGGGCAGGAGGTGGGAAGGGGCAGGTGGGAACTCTCGGGGTTTTCTGCTTGATTTTTTTATGAGCCTAAAACTTTTAAAACTGAAGTCTAGCCGGACACGGTGGTCCACGCCTGTCATCCCAGCACTTTGGGAGGCTGAGGCAGGAGGATCGCGAGTTCAAAGCCAGCCTCAGCCATGGCGAGGCACTTAGCAACTCAGTGACACCCTGTCTCTAATCAAATACAAAAAAGGGCTGGGGATGTGGCCCAGTGGTCGAGTGCCCCCGAGTTCAATCCCTGGCACCAAATAAATAAATACATAAAAATAAAATCAGCTGGGGATGTGGCTCAGTGGTAGAGCACTTGCCTAGCATGTGTGGGGCCTTGGGTTCAAGTCCCAGTGCCAAAAATAAATACATAACTAAAACAGCAGCCCACTCACCCCATCCTGTTCCACGGCTGGGTTGGGTTTGGTTTTCACATAACCAGTCTTGGAAATGGGTCCCTCTTGGCGCAGAAGGAGTTGCCCTGTTCTTCCACCCCCCGACACCCCTTTGTGGGGCTCTGCCAGAACTCTGGGAACCAGCCCCCGACTGCAGGATTCGGCCTGTTGCAGCTCTGGTCAGCACTCCCTGCGGCAGGGACCCCACACAACTCACCCCCCCACCCCCCCCCCCCCCCCCCCCCCCCGCTGCCCTTCAAGGTTCTTTCCAGATCCACTCCTGCAAACGCGGGCCAGGCAGCCTGCGTGCCCACGACGCCACGCGACCCCTGAGGTGCGCGCCTGGTGCTGGGGCGCTGACCCCTCCACGCCCAGCTCACACGTGGCCCAAGCCTCGTCGGTGCATGCATCCCTGCAGGGCAGGGACCACTTCCTGCTGGGCACCTGCTTGCTCTGCCCCTTGTCAAGTTTGGGCACAGAGAGCCCAGTGACCACCGCCTGGAGTGACGAGCAAGGAGTCCTTTTTGGAGGTGACAGGTTGGCCAGAGGCCAGCCTCGCTAGGGGGCTACCTGAAGACATTAATGGTCTTGGCTGAAGGGGCCTCTTCGGTCACCTCCATCTCTTCCTCATCGTCAAAGTACTCCTGGTAGATGTCAATGGCGTTGTTCTGCTTGATGCAATGCTCCATGATCTGAGGGGGACAGAGCGGGAGTGCACAGACTCGGGGCTGGCATGGAGTCTAAGAGGGACAGGGAGGATCAGTGGCCTTCTCCTCTTCCTTAGCCATGCATTTTCCATTTTTTTTTTTTTTTGGTACCGGGGATTGAACTCAGGGGCACTCGACCACTGGGCCACATCCCCAGCCCTTTTTTGTATTTGATTAGAGACAGGGTCTCACTGAGTTGCTAAGTGCCTCGCTATTGCTGAGGCTGGCTTTGCACTCGTGATCCTCCTGCCTCAGCCTCCCAAGTGCTGGGATTACAGGCATGCACCACCCACCCAGCCTTTCTTTGTTTCTTTTTCTTTCTTTTTTCTTTTCTGCAGTGCTGGGGATGTGCTAGGCAAGTGCTCTACCACTGGGCTCCACCCCCAGCCTGTAGCTTGTACACTTTCAATTGGCTTTTGACAGTGAATTAATTGCTTTCTGTGTACAAAACATCGATGCATTTACAGCACATAAACAGATAAACAATATACCTACAGCATTAAAATTTCATGGGGGAGGAGGAGATTAAAAAAATGTCTAAAAATGCTCTTGGAGAGGGATGACTGTAAGCTACCGGTACCGAAAACCGGGAGGAAAACTCTCGGAGGCAGAGTAAAGCTTTTACTACTTTTTACTTCTGTAAGCTGCCTGGTAAGCTGCCTGGTACCGTAAACCGGGATAAAAACTCTCGGAGGCAGAGTTAAGCTTTTACTACTTTTACTTCTACTTTCTTAGAGCTTAGAGAGGGAAAGAAAGATTTTTCTTCTTAGCTTAGAGTAGAGTAGCTTAGAAAGATAGAGCTTAGCTTAGAGAAAGATTAGAGCTTCTTTCTTCTCTCTTCTTTCTTCCTTCTTCTTTCTTCTGTCTTCTGTCTTCCTCAGGAGTCTCGGCCTAACTCTGACCAGTCATTACTTCTTCTATCTGGTTTCTCTTCTGTAACCGCTCTGCCTACGTTCTGGCCGCTCTGATTCTTCTGACCGACCGAGTGACTGCCCGGCTGACTGAATTCTCCGTTCTCCTAACTCGGACCGCTTTCACCCGGTTATATACCTTCAGGTTTGCGGGTGCCTACAGGTGCGTCACATACATATCAGGCGGAACCCATGGCTTCCAGCTAGCTACAACAGCCCTTCCTAATTAGGGCTCCTTCATATTCCTTCCCTTTAGTTTAAAAAGGTGCTTTTGTTCTATTTTCTCTATTTTATTTTCTCTATTTTCTTTTATTTTCTTGTCCCTACCTAGCTTTTCACCTTTTATTTTTGAAAGGGTGGATATTTGAGCCCTTTTTGAGAAGGTGCTGTGGCTTTAAGGAAGCCTAATGCTGAGGAGCAGCTAACGCACCTAGTTAAGCACAATTGCATAAGCGGCTTTGACTTTTTTTTTTTTTTTTTATTTCTTCTTTATTTTTCTTTATGGCTTTCTTGCCAAAGCTCAATGGCTTTTTTTCTGCATGGTTTTTACCATGCTATTTAATTCTCTATTTTATTTTAAGCTCATGGCTTTTTTCTTTATACTAAAGCTCAAGGCTTTTTCTCTATATTTTTTATGGCTTTTGGCCGGCTACTCTGCTTCGGCTTTTGGCCGGCTCGCTTCGGCTTTTTTCGGCTTTTGGCCGGCTACTCTGCTTCGGCTTAATTTTTAACTGGCCTCAACTGAGTCAGAGGCTATGCTCTCTTGTTTACTACTCTTTTTGCTGGTCTCAACTGAGTCTGGCTTCTTCATTTTTTATGGCTTTTGGCCGGCTCGGCTTTTCGCCGGCTACTCTGCTTCAGCTTAATTCTTAACTGGCTTCAACTGAGTCAGAGGCTATGCTCTCTTGTTTACTACTCTTTTTGCTGGTCTCAACTGAGTCTGAGGCTATACTTTTTCGTTGCTCTCCTTATTTCTTAGCTTTTCTTCTCTGCCTGCCGAGCCCCGGACGGACCACCATTTGTAAGCTGCCTGGTAAGCTGCCTGGTACCGTAAACCGGGATAAAAACTCTCGGAGGCAGAGTTAAGCTTTTACTACTTTTACTTCTACTTTCTTAGAGCTTAGAGAGGGAAAGAAAGATTTTTCTTCTTAGCTTAGAGTAGAGTAGCTTAGAAAGATAGAGCTTAGCTTAGAGAAAGATTAGAGCTTCTTTCTTCTCTCTTCTTTCTTCCTTCTTCTTTCTTCTGTCTTCTGTCTTCCTCAGGAGTCTCGGCCTAACTCTGACCAGTCATTACTTCTTCTATCTGGTTTCTCTTCTGTAACCGCTCTGCCTACGTTCTGGCCGCTCTGATTCTTCTGACCGACCGAGTGACTGCCCGGCTGACTGAATTCTCCGTTCTCCTAACTCGGACCGCTTTCACCCGGTTATATACCTTCAGGTTTGCGGGTGCCTACAGGTGCGTCACATACATATCAGGCGGAACCCATGGCTTCCAGCTAGCTACAACAGCCCTTCCTAATTAGGGCTCCTTCATATTCCTTCCCTTTAGTTTAAAAAGGTGCTTTTGTTCTATTTTCTCTATTTTATTTTCTCTATTTTCTTTTATTTTCTTGTCCCTACCTAGCTTTTCACCTTTTATTTTTGAAAGGGTGGATATTTGAGCCCTTTTTGAGAAGGTGCTGTGGCTTTAAGGAAGCCTAATGCTGAGGAGCAGCTAACGCACCTAGTTAAGCACAATTGCATAAGCGGCTTTGACTTTTTTTTTTTTTTTTTCTTCTTTATTTTTCTTTATGGCTTTCTTGCCAAAGCTCAATGGCTTTTTTTCTGCATGGTTTTTACCATGCTATTTAATTCTCTATTTTATTTTAAGCTCATGGCTTTTTTCTTTATACTAAAGCTCAAGGCTTTTTCTCTATATTTTTTATGGCTTTTGGCCGGCTACTCTGCTTCGGCTTTTGGCCGGCTCGCTTCGGCTTTTTTCGGCTTTTGGCCGGCTACTCTGCTTCGGCTTAATTTTTTAACTGGCCTCAACTGAGTCAGAGGCTATGCTCTCTTGTTTACTACTCTTTTTGCTGGTCTCAACTGAGTCTGGCTTCTTCATTTTTTATGGCTTTTGGCCGGCTCGGCTTTTCGCCGGCTACTCTGCTTCAGCTTAATTCTTAACTGGCTTCAACTGAGTCAGAGGCTATGCTCTCTTGTTTACTACTCTTTTTGCTGGTCTCAACTGAGTCTGAGGCTATACTTTTTCGTTGCTCTCCTTATTTCTTAGCTTTTCTTCTCTGCCTGCCGAGCCCCCCGGACGGACCACCATTTGTAAGCTGCCTGGTAAGCTGCCTGGTACCGTAAACCGGGATAAAAACTCTCGGAGGCAGAGTTAAGCTTTTACTACTTTTACTTCTACTTTCTTAGAGCTTAGAGAGGGAAAGAAAGATTTTTCTTCTTAGCTTAGAGTAGAGTAGCTTAGAAAGATAGAGCTTAGCTTAGAGAAAGATTAGAGCTTCTTTCTTCTCTCTTCTTTCTTCCTTCTTCTTTCTTCTGTCTTCTGTCTTCCTCAGGAGTCTCGGCCTAACTCTGACCAGTCATTACTTCTTCTATCTGGTTTCTCTTCTGTAACCGCTCTGCCTACGTTCTGGCCGCTCTGATTCTTCTGACCGACCGAGTGACTGCCCGGCTGACTGAATTCTCCGTTCTCCTAACTCGGACCGCTTTCACCCGGTTATATACCTTCAGGTTTGCGGGTGCCTACAGGTGCGTCACATACATATCAGGCGGAACCCATGGCTTCCAGCTAGCTACAACAGCCCTTCCTAATTAGGGCTCCTTCATACTTCTACTTTAGCTTAGAGAGAAAGAAAGATAGAGCTTAGAGAAAGATTATTTTTTCTTCTTAGCTTAGAGAGAAAGAAAGATAGAGCTAAGAGAAAGATTATTTTTTAGAGCTTCTTGCTTCTTTCTTCTGTCTTCTGTTTTCCTCGGGAGCCTCGGCCTAACTCTGACCAGCCATTACTTCTTCTATCTGGTTTCTCTTCTGTAACCACTCTGCCTACGTTCTGGCCGCTCTGATTCTTCTGACCGACCGAGTGACTGCCCGACTGACTGAATTCTCCGTTCTCCTAACTCGGACCGCTTTCACCCGGTTATATACCTTCAGCTTTGCGGGTGCCTACAGGTGCGTCACATACATATCAGGTGGAACTTATGGCTTCCAGCTAGCTGCAACAGCCCTTCCTAATTAGGGCTCCTTCAGATGACAATGAAAAAAATGTTGAAAAATTGTTGCTCTAGCCAAACAATTTAATCAGTCCTATATATATGTGTGTGGCACCCACATAGTTGTCTTTGACCTCCAGTGGATCACAAACTCTTTGGGGAAGGATGTAAGTGAGACTCATTTTTGCAATCTCCACTGAGCCAGGCAGAGACTTAAAAAGCTTATTCCAAATGTATTGGATGTAGCTGGGCGTGGTGGCGCATGCCTGTAATCCCAGCACTTGGGAGGTTGAGGCAGGAGGATCACGAGTTCAAAGCCAGCCTCAGCAATGGCGAGGCACTTAGCAACTCAGTGAGACCCTGTCTCTAATAAAATACAAAAAAGGGCTGGGGATGTGGCCCAGTGGTCAAGTGCCCCTGAGTTCAATCTCCGGTACCATAAAAAAAAAAAAAAAAAAAAAAAAAAAATGGATGTGGGGCTGGGGTTGTGGGTCAATGGTTGAGCACTTGCCTAGCATGTGTGAGGCACTGGGTTTGATTCTCAGCACTGCATGTAAATAAATTTTATAAAGGTCCATCAACAACCAAAAAAATAATTAAAAAAAAAAAAAAAAAAAACCAAAACATTGTTTTAAAAATGTGTTGGATGCACTATTGGGGTCCTCTCTGCCCAGGGAGTTTCCCATTTTTTAAGCTCTTCCTAAAACCTGCTCAGCTACGGCCCTGTGTGGTCAGCAGCCAGTGTCCTTCCCCCCAGTAGCCACGTGAACCCAGGCCAGGCTCGGCTGTCCCCCGGGGACTGGAGTGGCGCCCGGCCTTACCGAGCCAAGCTGCATGATGGTGTTGATGTAGTTCTCGTCCTTCTCTACTTTCTTCCGGAAGCGGATCGTCTGCTCCAGCTCCAGGGGGTTCACATCCTTGGGCCAGCCCCCCTCAATGTGGTTCACCCCTCGGGTCTCCATCTCGAACCGCTCGGTGTTCACCTGAGCGGAGGGACACAGGTGGGACGGCCGCGGGGGGTGGGGGGGCGCCACCTCTGCTTCTAAACGCCAGGAGCCTGGCTCCCGCGACCGGCAGCTCTCTGATGGACCTACAGGTGCCCTGGCCAAAGCCACAGAGTAAGGAGCCTGCAGGTCCTCAGGCAGTCACAGGTGACCCTGCGGTGCCACCCCGGGGAGGTAGCTACTCTGCAGGTGATCGCAGTGGTCATGGAAAGCCCAGTCCCCAGGTCACCTGAACCTCGGGGGCCCCAGGAGCCACCCTTGCCTGTTCTGCAGGATTGAGAAGAAAGAGGAGTGTGTGATCCTCTCTCACCCCGCCGGGAACGCAGCCGGACGCGGAAACCTCAGAAGCAACTCAGAGCTGGGATCTGCTCTGCAGCCCCTGGAGCTGGGGGGTTCTACCTGCTGGACTTGCTGCTTGGCCCCTGCCAAGCAAACTTGTGGTGACATACACATGACACGACAGCTGCCGCCTTAATCATTTTACAGCGTGCAGCTCCATGGCCTTGCTATCCACAGCGCCACGCGGTCAAGACCCCAAGGGAACCCCTGAGCCCCTCAAGCAGTCACTCCCCCCTCCTTCCCACTGGTGAGTTGGCTCTCCCGAGACGGGGACGTCTTGCCAGGGCGGGCTCCGGCAGGAGCCTGTGCACTGAGGCCAGCATGGCCGCCATCTTGCTGGAGGCTGTGCCATGGGCACAGTGTCCTGGTCCCCGAAACAGCCCTCAGGCTGAGACGTTGATTCGTCTGAACCCTGAGTCGTGGGCCACTCGCGTGACTGTGGAATCCAGTGACTCATCTGAGTTGGGGCCTGACTGGGTTATCTTATCCCACCCGTGTTCTCTTGGTGGTTCCTGACCCAATCAGGGGCCGGTCACCAGGCTCACAAGGACAGGACGCTCTCTGGGGCTCCACAGCGCAAAAGGGCATGACCAGGGCCCTCAGTGTCCTCATCTCAGAGCCCCGCCCTCCCTGGCCAGGACTCCCTGTGGGACACTTTTCTTTTTCCAAGATGGGCTTTGCCTGTGGATATGAGCCCCTGCTCCCAAGATCACCTCTTCCAGAAGCACCAAGTGCCCAAAGTGACTCTAGAAAGTGTCTCAGAGGGGGGGCCAGAGGCCTCTCCAAGTCAAGGCCAGGCGAGGGAGAGAAGGCATCTTGACTGACAGGTGCTGCTGCATCTTCGTGGGTCTTGGGGTGACTCCCCCCGACACGGGACCCCTCTAACTGGATTGCAGGTGGACAGGACACCCAGGAAATTGACCTGCTCTTTCTGTGCGCCTTCCCCGACCACGTCTTTGCTGACCTGGGTCCTCGGGGTGGGGACCCACCTCATGCTCCGACATGCTGGTGGAGCACTGGACGCCGGTGTCCACGGGGTTCCGCTCCACGAACTGCGTGGCCAGCTCGGGGTTGGGGGGGATGTCGATGTTCAGCTCAGCCTGGCGGTTGGTGAAGTTGCACTGCTTGCCAAACTCGCTGCGCTTCTTCAAGTACACGTACACGATCTCCATGGCGACCGGGGCTGCGGGGAGGAGGGGATGGGGTCAGGGCCCTCCTGGCCAGCAGGTTCCCATCTGGCTCCTAGGCGGGGGCGGAATCCTAAGGGTTGTAGGGTGCCCAGGAGCTGTACTGGGGATCGAACCTCCCATGATAGACAAGCAGTCTGCCTCTGAGCCATGTCCCCAGCCCTTTAGGGTTTTATTGCTTTGGTTTTTGTTTGTTTGTTTTTGGTACTAGGGATTGAACTCAGGGGCACTCGACCACTGGGCCACATCCCTACCGCTGAGCCACAACCCCACCACCCCCGGCTCTTTTTTGTATTTTATTTAGTTAGAGACAGGGTCTCACTGAGTTGCTAAGTGCCTCGCCACTGCTGAGGCTGGCTTTGAACTCGCGATCCTCCTGCCTCAGCCTCCCAAGTGCTGGGATTACAGGCGTGCGCCACCACGCCCAGCTCCCAGCCCTTAATGTTTTGAGACAGAATCTCACTAAGCTGCCCAGGCTGCTGCCCTCAAATTTAGGATTCTCCTGCCTCCACCTCCCCCGTAGCTGGGATTATAGGTGTGGCCACTGCACCTGGCTTGCATCACATAGCTAGTGAGTGGTGGAGCTGGTCTACCTTACTCCAAAGCTCTGACCACCCACTGACACGGCTTCTCCTGAATCAATACATTTATTGGGAGGCAGGGAGAAATGTTGATGGTGGTTCTGTTGGGCTACATTGCCCGCTGCGTTCTGGAGCTGAGCCATACTGCAGCACATGAATTGGAGAGCCCTGGGCCCCAACCGTCCACTTCCCCACCCAATGGTGGACAAGGCTCGCCCAGGCCTGAGTTCCCAGTTGCCAGGCTGCACCACCCGGCCACTCTCTGGGCCCCACTGGGAATCTCTTCCCTTGCGGTATTTCTCATCCGGGGATTGAGCTGGATCTCCAACCCGTTAGTTCGGGGCTGTGAATCTGAGTTCTCCCTAACCAGGGATTGAGACCGATAATCTGAGTTCTCCCTTGGTCATGCAAATGAGTTTGAACCCAAGCTCCTTCCGGTTAAATGCCTGGAAGTTTGAACTTGGCTCCTCTTTGCTGATGAGATGCCACTTTTATGCGACTATACTAGGAATTAACTTTGTCTGTATATGCTCTTGATGTATTTCTACTGCATGACCACCCGGTTCTAATACATTTAATCATCATAGTAAAACCAGTTCTATGGCCCTGTGGAATCTAGCCAGAAACTGGCTAAACTAGCTAGATAGGTTTTTTTTTTTTTAGCTAAGATTAACTTTTGCAAATAGCCCCTCTCTGCAGGGCATAGCATTACCCATTGATAAGCTAATGGTCTTTTTGTGTCTGTAAAAGACTCTCCCTTATCCTTCAGCAAATCTAGGATAGATAAGATTGATCAATAGTAGGTACTTAGGATAACTATTTTGTTTTCCCTGATGACCCTGGAGTGTCCTGAAATCCTTTAACTATTTTGTTTTACCCTGATTGACCCTGGAGTGTCCTGAAATTCTTTAAAGTAACCTTCTATAGTTAATTACTGGAATTCTTTATTGTAATCTCCCTTACTGGAAATCTTTAATCTAACCTCCCTTACTGGAAATCCTTAATGTAACCTCCTTTACTGGAATTCTTTATTGAAATCTATAGTTAAAATGTAAATTGCTGTGTTTGCTGGGATGGATAAAAAATCTTGCTGAGGGGCTGGGGTTGTGGCTCAGCAGTAGAGCACTCGCCTAGCATGTGCGCGGCCCGGGTTTGATCCTCAGCACCACGTAAACATAAATGCATTGTGTACAACTAAAGCAAAATAAATAAATATCAAAAAAAAATCTTGCTGAGAAAAGTAAAATGAAAGAGTAGAAGGATTTCTACACCCTGTCTTGTGTGTGTGTGTGCATGTGTGTGTGTATTATTATTATTTTTTTAATATTTATTTATTTGCTTTAGTTGTACACAATTCGTTTGTTCGTACGTGGTGCTGAGGATCGAACCCGGGCCGCGCATGTTCTAGGCGAGTGCGCTACCACTGAGCCACAACCCCAGCCCTGTGTGTATTATTTTCATTTTGTCGACGTTCCCCTCCAGCATCGGTCGGGCTAACCTTGACATCTTTGCTGGCCTTCAGCATTCCCTCTGCACCCTGCCGGCTCGCCAGGGCTGAGCGTTCACCTGAGAACACAGAGCCAGGTGGCTTCCATGGCAGGACGGACAGTCAGCCCTCAGGAGCCTCTCTGATTTGCACAACTGGCCCTGAACAGTGAGAACTGGAAAGCAGCTGGGCGGGGCCCTGACCTTGGGTCCTGGCCCTGCCTTCACCAGCTGCCAGCCCTCGGATGGGCTGGTGAAATGAAGTGCCCGGCCGCCAGGAAGCTGGCATTCAAACGCAAGGAAGGGTCCCTCCCCAGCACTGATCCCGGGGGCTTACAGATACACACGCAGCCCCTGCAAACTGCCCTTGGCTCACCCCAAAAGAGGCCTTGACCCTTCCTGCCCCCATCACATCCACAGATTCTGTGGGGCTCAGCGGTCCTCAGCGACTTAGGCGGCTGACCATCTGGTAGGGCCTGTCTGCGCCGTTATGCTGTGGACTTTAGCAGAGCTGTGCAGTAGCTGGCCACCCCAACTCTCAGGAATTGTGCCTTTGGTGTCAAATTCCCAAGAGGGTTTAGACAGCTCCTGGACTGCAGAGAGCCCTGGCGGCGGCGGGGTAAGCTGCCCAATGAGAGGCCACAGCATTTGTTTGGGAAAGATCAATTGTGCAAATTTGCTGTGGCAGGACTCACAGCCCAAGGCCTTTTGAGACCCTGCAAATCAGGCTTTGGCCTGTGAGAAGGTGTTGGTGCCTTTGAATGAAACAGGGACCTGGTGGGAAAATGGCGGGAGGGCGTATGGCCTCCACGGCAGACTCAGGCAATAGATGGACTAGAGTGGGCAGCAGAACGGCTGGCGGAGTGGGCCGCTGGACCTGGCGACTCTATCAGGAGAGGGACGCCGCGCCTGTGTCCAAGACTGCTCAATAATACTCAGAATGACTCTTATGTTTTTAAGATATCTAATCATAGAGACTTTTCTAGAAAGTACAGCTGTTATGACTGCCAAACTGTATGCTCTATCTTCATTCTCGTTATTCCCATTATCTCATCTAATTATGCAACAAACACTTCTTAGAAGCTACTCTGATTGATCAAGATGGCGCAGCTCTGACCTGAGGGTGGACATGCAGATGAAAGCAAAGGGACTCGAAGTTCAGAAATAAACCTTCACAGCTAAGGACGACTCATCTCTGACAAAGTTGCCACGGCAGCACAATGAGGTGGGAAGGACTGTCTTTTTGGCAAATAGCTCTGGGACAACTGGACATCCCAAAGCAAAAGAGTGACCATAGCCGGGCACTCAGTGGTGTATGCCTATAATCCCAGAGACTTGGGAGGCTGAGGCAGGAGGACTGCAAATTACAAGCCAGCCTGGTTAATGTAGTAAGGCCCTGCCTCAAAATAAAATAAAAAGGATTGGGGACGTGGCTCAGTGGCAAAGCACCCCTGGGTTCAATCCCTAGGACGAAAAAAAAAAAAAAGAGTGACCATAGATCCCTACCTCACCTCAAATTAATTCAAAATGGGCTGCAGGAGTAAATGTAACAGCTAAAACCATAAACCTTAGAACACAGGGGACAAAGACTTCATAGAGATGGTATAAAAGAAAAACAAGTGATGGGCTGGACTTCATTAAAATTTAAAACTTCTGCATTGCAAAAGACAACATCACAGAAAACAAAGAGCGGCTGGGGATGTAGCTCAGAGGTAGAATGTTTGCCTAACATGTGCAAGACCCGAGTGTGATCCCCAGGAAACACATACACAAGAAAGCGGGGGGGGGGGGGGGGGGGGGGGGGGGGTAGAAATTTGGAAGCACAAGCTACAGGCTTGGAAAAAAATGTTTCCAAATCACCTATCTGATTAAGGACTTGTATCCAGAATGTAGGAAGTTCTACCAGGTCTGGGCAACCTCACTGCATGTTCACCAAGCCTATGAAGTGGGCATCATGATTTCCCCTCTACAGACACAGAGAGTGATGCTTAGAGACATGTGCTACATATACCCGGCCCAAGGTCCCAGTTTTTTGGTTTTTGTTTTTGTACTGAGGATTCAACCCAGGGGCACATAACCACTGAGCCACATCCCCAGCCCTTTTTTGCATTTTATTTAGAGACAGGGCCTTGCTGAGTTGCTTAGGGCCTCACTAAGTTGCTGAGGCTGACTTTGAACTTACGATCCTCCTGCCTCAGCCTCCCGAGCGGAGCCCCTGGGATTACAGGTGTGGGCCTCCATACCCAGCTAAGGTCCCGGTTCTTAAACACAGGTACAACCAGGATCGGAGCACATCTGGCTCTACGGCACTGGTACTTGATCTTGGCTACACATTTAGAAATACCCAGACGGTTTTATAAAGTTACACGCTGAAGTCAAAGCCCAGCCCAACTAAATCAGAATATCTCGTTCAGATTTAAAAGAAAAAAAAAAAAAATTCTCCAGGTAATTCCAATGTGCAAGCAACTTTGAAAACCACCGATTTAAAGTGAAAACTGCTTCATTTTTTCAGCCAGAATATTTCAGTCAGGATGCTCATTAATAACAGGGGAGTCCCAAGCCCCCTCCTGCAAATGCTGACCTGGCGCCCCAGGGTGGGAGCTAGCAATTCCTGTTTTCTACAATCACCCCAGATGAAGGTTATAACTAGACAAGAGTGGGCTGGGGTTGTGGCTCAGCGGTAGAGCACTTGCCTAGCACATGCGTGGCCCTGGGTTCGATCCTCAGCACCATGTAAAAAATAAATAAAATAAAGGTATTGTGTCCAAATACAACTATATATATATATATATATATATATATATATATATATATATATATATATATAATAACTAACACATGCCTGTAATCCCAGCACTTGGGAGGCTGAGGCAGGAGGATCGCGAGTTCAAAGCCAGCCTCAGCCATGGCGAAGCACTTAGCAACTCAGTGAGACCCTGTCTCTAAATAAAATACAAAAAAGGGCTGGGGATGTGGCCCAGTGGTCGAGTGCCCCTGAGTTCAATCCCCGGTACCAAATAAATAAATAAATAAATAGACAAGGGCTTCAAGAAACCTGCCCAGTGTGGGGGCCTGGCTGCTGTCCCCTGCGATGCACGACCAAGAGCTGAGAGACAATCTGGAAGCAGATGGCAGGAGCCGTGGCCAGGAGCAGCGAGACAGGGGGTGAGGACGAGGAGAGAGAGTTAACTCCTCAGTCTCTTTGTGGCCACATAAATTGCTCCTTAAAGCCGGCTCCGCCCCAAGCCACTCCCACCCCAGAACAACCCAACTTGAATCAACAGCAGAAACAAGTTTGGAAACTCTCTCTGGGGTGGAAGCTAGGGCCTGGAGGGCAGAGGGCGGGAGAGAGGCCCAGTGGTGGCAGGAGGCCTGAATGGGTTTATTCTACAGGGACAAAGAAGGGGCCTTGGGAAAAAGAATGCGAATCCAATTAAATTCTCCCCTAAGCCACCACATGGAGAAACACCTGTTCCTTCTAGACAGAGCCGCTGGGCCCAGGCAATTAGGGGCTGCCTCTCTCACTTTCCTTGAAAGACAATCCTTGCGAGCCAGCCAGCTCCTAGGGACACGGAGGCTTAAGAGGAAGGAAACTCCAGGAAGACATAAATAGGCCCTTCAGCCCAGATCAGGTTTTTAACAGCTCTGCTCTCCTCGGTGCTTCCCAAGGCCAAGCCCCGAGCGAAAACAGAGGCATTGTCTCCCGTCTGGAGGCAGACAGAGGGGACATTTAAAGGCTGGCCCCGGGGACGGTGACAGCTCATTCAAGGACTCAGCACAGGCTCTTTTCTCACCAGCAAGCAGGGCAAGGAGATGAATAGCAGGGCCAGCCCGGGGGTCTCAGCAGTCTCCCCTCCCTTGGGAGACAAGTGCTAGAGGGCTTCCCCAAGCAGGGCCTGAGCAGGGCTGTCTACGGAGGGCACCGAAGGGCAGGAGCAGCGCTGTGGCCGCCTGGGTGTTGGAGGGACATTGCCCTCCCCCCCCCCCCCCCGTGGGAACCAAGAGACCCAGAAGCACGGAGAACACCACCAGTGCGACCCAGACACAGGACGCTTGGGTTGGACTAGAAATGCAAGTCCCCCCACGTCCTGGCGGAAGGAGTCTGATTGGAACCTTCACAGGCCATACAAACAAAACTCATCTTGAGCAGAGGGGGCAATGAGCGAAGCCACTCCTGCAGAGAACCTGCCTCGGCTTCGCAGAAAGTGCTACCAAGCGGGCAGGAGGCCGGAGAAGTGGGAGGGAGGGGTGGCCATGTGGGAGTTTGTAGGGAGGCAAGGGGCAGACGGCCTCTGCCTGGACGATAAGGATGTGAAGACATGTTCCTCTTCTTGGTCCCTGGGACTGAGGGTCCTCGCGTGGCAGATGTATGCAGGAGGGGGGCTTCTCATGTCCTTGTGCAACTGTAGTTCTGGGATCCTAAGGGTTTTGCTGGACCTTCAGAAGGGCAGACCCTGGCCAGGCATGGTGGCGCAGGCCTGTAATCCCAGCGGCTCAGAAGACTGAGGCAGGAGGATCGCAAGTTCAAAGCCAGCCTCAGCAACTTAGTGAGGTCTTGAGCAATGCAGAAAGACCCTGTCTCTAAGTGAGAAAAAAAATTTTTTTAAATGGCTAGGAATGTAGTTCAGTGGTTAAGTACCTCTGGTTCAATCCCAAGTACCAAAAAAAAAAAAAAAAAAAAAAAAAAAAGAGATCTCCCCGGCAATCTCCCCCTGTCACCGCCCCAGGACAACACTAAGCACGGTGGCCCCCACCAGGAGGGTGGAGAATGAGCAGGGACGGGTGGGAGGAGGTCCCAGAACTGGGAAGTGACCAGGTCTGAGCATCTGCTCCCCCCACCACAACACTTGTGGGGAGACACGGGACTTTTCACTCCCTCCCCAGGCTCCAAACAGAGAAGGGGCCCAACACCCACTCTGTCACCTGCTGAGTGTGTAACAGTGACACCAGCCCTCCATCAGGGCTCTCGATAGAGCTCTGTCCCCCATTCCTCCTCTTCTAATTGACTTAGCGAGACCCTGTCTCTAAATAAATAAATAAATAAATAAATAGGGCTGGGGTTGAGTGTCCCTGGGTTCAAGCCCCAGTACAAAAATTAAATACATAAAAAAGAAAGAAATGATTTGCAAGGGAGTGGGGAAATGCAAGGTCTGAAAGCCAGGAGAAGAGGGGCTTGGGGTTGAAAGTTCAGTGGCAGAGTGCTTGCCTAGCATATGTGAGGCCCTGGGTTCCATTCCCCAGTGTGCATACCATAGAACTTGAACTTGTTGCAAAGAGAAACTGCCCAGCCTTTGGAGAAAGTAACCAACAGTGTGACATGGAGCATGACACATACTGGGCATATAATGCCATCTCCTGGGCTGAGGGGCAGATGAAAGGATGCATTTAAACTTCCTGCCACCTTGCCGGGCACAGTGGCTCATGCCTGTAATCCCAGTGGCTCAGGAGGCTGAGGCAGGAGGATTACAAGTTCAAAGCCAGCCTCAGCAACTTAGCAAGACTCTGTTTCAAAATAAAAAAAAAAATTTTTAAAGGGCTTGGGGATGTGGCTCAGTGATTAAGCACCCCTGGATTCACTCCCAGCAACAACAGCAAAAAGAAAATTCTGCCTCCCAGAAGGTGTGCTATACTATTGATTTCCTTTCCTTTATTGTTACCAGAAAATACTCCTTGTTTTTTTTTTTTTTTTTTTTTTGTTGTTGTTGTTTTGTTTTTGTTTTAATTTCCCAGGGATTGAACGCAGGGTGCTCTACCACTGAGCTACATCCCAGCTCTTTATTTTTTCCTTGAGACAGGGTCTCCCTAAGTCGTCCAGGCTGGTCCTGCAGCTTTGGAAGCTCCTGCCTCAGCCTGGAGTAGCTGGGATTTCAGGGGGCTGCACTGGCCAGGCCAGAAAGCCCTCGGGGCCCAATCTCCCAAGGCTGTATTTCCCACCATCCACCTGTACACCCTTTAGAAGCCTCCCACTCCCTCCAGGACAGACTGTTCCGGACCAGGTGGCGCAGGGGTGCAGGGTGCAAAGTGTCCAGAAGCTGCAGGATCCTGTGGCTTGGGGGGACACCCACGGGGACGAGGACCACTGTGACGGAGGACACTCGGAGCTCTCGTCCTGGGTCCATCCGGGCAGAGCAATCCCAGAAGCCCCCCACGGGGAACTCTTTGCACCACGGGGGGCTTTTACCCTCGGGGTCTCTCTCCTTCACCCTCCTCTCTCCTCTTGAGGCTCAGCCGTCCTCGGGCACAGCCCCTTATCCTGGGTGGGCTCCTCCTGCCGCTGGGTTCCGCCAAGTGGGGAGCGCCGGGTCCAGCTCCTCAAACGGCTCCGCGGCCCCGAGTTGACCGGTTGCCTAGCAACCCCGGCCGGGCAGGGACGCGGGCGGCGCGGGAAGCGACTCGGAGCACGTGACTCCCGCCCGCCACGTCGGAAGTCCTCTCTGGAGGTCCAGGCGGGGGAGCCAGGCCGGCCAAGCGGGGGAGCTGCCGGCAGCAGGGGCTTCGCTTGTCCACGTCGGCCAGCGAGGTCCCCAGGAAACCCAGAACAGTCGTGCGTGGGAAGCCCTGAGCCCTGGTTGGGGAGGGCGACCTCCGATCTGCCCCTGACCTTGGCAGGCCATGGTGCTGCTCCTTCCTGTAATTCCCTCCTCCCCGCTGGCACCACGTCCCCTGCACGGTGTGCGATGAACACGTGGTCACTCCCTGCCGGCGCGGGCGGGCGCAGGACTTCCACCACTTAGCTGCTCGTTGGCACAGGGCGAACGCGTAGTAAGTGTTCACTGGGTGAATGGATGTTTCTCAGGGGACGAAGGCAATTAAGAGTGAGACCGTGTGGACCAAGAGAAGGGGACTTGGGGGTGGAAACCACATCTAGGGCCCAGATAGCTTCCCGCGGGAGTGCACTGTGGAGCTGTGCGTCCTAGCTGGCCGCGTCTGCTCGCTGTGCGCTCTTGGGCAAGTGACTTTCCTTTTCTAAGCCTCAGCTGTCCTCCTCTGCAAAGTGGGGACACAGCAGCCACCTTTAGAGGATAATCAGGAGGATTAAATAAGGTGACAGAGGAGGGTGCAGCCCTGTGCTGAAGGCGGCGGCCCGACTGCACACTCCCTCTGTATTAACCACAGCACGGAATGAGGTTAACCTGGGTTCAGGGGTGGACGCTGGAGATTTGGACAGGCAGGAAATGAGTCATCCAAGGAGTGGGATTCGGGGTTGGAACTGAGCCTTGGAAAATGGTTCTGAGTTGCAGGGGGAAGGGCTGGGAGAGCCTTGGAGCCTGGGAGTGGAGGGTGGTGTGAGAAAAGGGAGGTGGCCCTCCAGGAAGAAAGGCCTAGGGGAAGGGGGGTTGTGCATCACTCTGGCTGGAGTTGACGGTCCCTGCAGGGGAGAAATAAGAGGGGAATTGGCAAAGGTCACTGGCAGCCAGTTTGTGAGGGGCCCAGAGGCAGGGGATTCCCAGATTTCTCGTGGGAAGTCCTGAGTGGGGTTTGGAGCTGTGCAAGTCACAGAAGCAGCGCCCACGCCTCCCCTGCTTCCCCACCGCTCACGTGCATTTGACACCACCCTCCAGCCCCGAACCTAGAAGGTGCAAGGAAATTCCCAAGGAGGGACACCCTACAGGGCCACCTACCCCTCCCACTTGGCTCCCACCAGCTTCTCTGGCAAAACTCCTGGGGCGGGGTGGGGAGGGGGTGTGAAACCCCACTGAAAGGGAGCCAAGGTGAATCAGAGCCAGCCAAACCGCCCAGAGGTAGGAATGAATGAACTTGGCTAGATGGACCAATAATGGCTGGCTGGGGCTGCAGTCCCACCCACCCCAGCCGGGGAGGCGCAGGGCTGTCTGATGACGGGGGTGAAGCATGGGGGCGGGGTAGATAAGGAAAGAGGAATGGGAAAAGCTGGAAGGAGACTTTCTCTTATTTAACTGTTTATTTTGGGCTTCCTACTCCCACCCACGATCAGGAGGTCCCAGTGCTGCCAACTACTGCCGGAAACTCTTCTCTGGTCACCTCTTGGCAGGCCCCTCTCAGCCACCCCGGGAAACCGGCATGAGGTCATAGAATTTGGGGCATTCACAAGGAACCAGTTTTTTAAATATCGCACTATCTCAGAGATCTCCGCTCCATCACAGCGTCATCGGCAGCAGAAATTCTTTCCTGAGAGCAGCCCCTGGCCCTGGCCCTTCTCCAGGCCAGCCCACAATGCATTGCACCACTGTCATCCCCGCCTGCCCCGTTTTCTTTTGCAATTTTTAAAAATTGGGATAAAATTGGGCTGGGGTTGTGGCTCAGCGGTGGAGCGCTCGCCTAGCACGTGCGGGGCCCGGGTACGATCCTCAGCAACATCTAAACATAAATGCATTGCATTGTGTACAAATAAACAAATATTTTTTAAAAATTGGGATAAAATTTACATAACATAAAATTTACCACCTTAAGGATTTGTTAGTGTACAGTTCAAAAGCATCAAGCACGCTTGTATCATTATGCAACCATGCCCTCGGTCCATCTCCAGCCTCATCAATCTTCCAAATAGAAGCAGTGCCCAAGACACAATAGGCTCCTTCCCCAGTGCGTGGGCTCATTCAGCTGGGCAGGGCACAAGAAAGGCCTCTGGGCTGGGGGAACTGAGCAATTTTTTTTTTTTTTTTTTTTTTTGGTACTGGTGACTGAAACCAGGAGTGCTTAATCACTGAGCCACATCCCCAACCCTTTTATTTTTTTTATTTTGAGACAGGGTTTTTGCTAAGTTGCTTAGGGCCTCACTAAATTGCTGAGGCTGGCCTTGAACTTGAAAATCTCCTCAGTCTCATGGAGTTGCTGAGATTATAGGCATGTACCACGGTGCCCGGCTCTAATTTTCATAAACTCCAGTTTGTCTACTTTTCTTTTTTCTTTTTTTGCCTTATGTCTTTGGTTTCATGTCTAAGAAATTGCTAAGTTCAATGTCACAAAAATTTTTCCCTGCTGTGTTCTTCTAAGAATTTTGTAGTTTTAGGTCTTACATTTAGATTATCACCACTGGTTAGAAAGACTGTCTTTCTGGGGCTGGGGGCATAGTTCAAGTGATAGAGTACTTGTTTGGCATGTTCAAGTTGTTTTTATGCCTGAACCAGGCTCTTGATTTCTATAGCTCTGCACTGTTTTGAAATCAGGAAGTGTGTGAGTCTTCCAGCTTTGTTCTTCTTTTTCAAAATTGTTTTGGCTCTTTGGAGTCCCATGAGACCCCACATAAATTCTAGGATGGATCTTTCTTTTCTTTTCTTTTCTTTTTTGGATGTACTGGGATCAAACACAGACCCTGGCCTAGGCTAGGCAGTTGCTCTACCACTGAGCTACACTGCCAGCCAAGATGATTGATTGGTTGATTCGTGCTGGGGATTGAACCCAGGACCTTCTGCATGAGAGGCAAGCACTCTACCAACTGAACTACATCCCCAGCTCCAGGATGATTTTTTTTTCTTTTTTCTTTTTGGTACTGCGGATTGAACTCAGGGGCACTGGACCACTGGGCCACATCCCCAGCCCTTTTTTTTTTTTTTTTTTTTTTTTTTTTTGGTACCGGGGATTGAACTCAGGGGCACTGGACCACTGGGCCACATCCCCAGCCCTTTTTTGTATTTTATTAGAGACAGGGTCTCACTGAGTTGCTAAGTGCCTCACCATTGCTGAGGCTGGCTTTGAACTCGCGATTCTCCTGTCTCAGCCTCCCAAAGTGCTGGGATTACAGGCGTGCGCCACCGCACCCGGCTTCCTTTTATTTTTTGAGACAGGGTCTCATTAAGTTTTGCTTAGAGCCTCCTTAAGTTGCTGAGTCTGGCCTGTGATCTTAACCTGTGATCCTCCTGCCCCAGCCTCCTGAGTCTCTGGGATCACCAGCGTGAGCCACCACGCTGGACTCTCTGGGGTGCATCTTGATTGCTCCCCTGGGGTAGACTGCTCCTGGCTCCCCTGATCTTGGCTTACCCACCGCCCTGCTTCCATACCAAATTCTGTGGAAGGAAAATCCTGTGCACCTGTGGAGTGGGGAGTCATGCTTGCCCTCCTCGGGGCAGAGTAGCTACATACTTCATTTGGATATCTTCTCCACAGGCCTTGGTTAGTCACTGCTGCGGACTTTTAACTTTCCTTGGCGGATTATGTGCAATATAATAACATTTAGCAGACACTGTCTGCTCTCCCCACCCATGTCGAAAACAAGCTGCCCATTGCTTTGTGGGAAGAAGGTGCACGTGGCCCCTGGCACAGGGCAGCTACTATGGAGCCCCCCACATCTGCTTACGCTCCCAGCTTCCCCCAGGACCGCGAGGGCTGGGGAATCGCACCTCGCCCCGTTCATCTTGCTAGCCGCGGTGCTTCCCGCCGAGCAGTTAGGAAAGCCTTCTGGGAGGCATCGATCACACCAATGATGGGACCACCAGGTAAGCAGCCCCGGCTGCTCTCCCCACTCCCCTAGACCAGAGCTCCCACGGCCACTCGGACCAAGGCTCCCTTTCATTCTCCGGGGACCGTGGCCCTGGTCGTGCCAGGCGCTCCTTGGGCACTCTGCCCTCAAGCTCTGAGTGACGTAATGTTGGAGGCTGTCCTCTGCTCAGACGGGGGCCCATACAGATGTGACTTTTCTTGGGGAATTGGGGACCCCAGAATAAAAGAAAAGGCACCCATGGTCTATATCCAGAGAAGAGAGGAAAATGGAACAACAAAAAAAAAAAAAAAGGAGTAGGAGTCAAATTTGACTGTATTTCTGGGGTCAGGTGGAAAAGAGACTTTGGAAAGGTGGGAACTCTCTTAAGGCACTTCAGAAGACCCCACGTCCTTGTCAACCTGAACCTTCTGTGTTGCCGCCTGAAGCGATGGCCGCTTGGAGCAACGAAGCCGCGGAAAGAAGTTCAGAGGCAAACTGGAAATAGGCTTTTTATTCTGATAACTTCTCTCTCTGGCTCTAACAACGACTTTAACACGCACCACACACACCACCAAAACCCACACACCAAATGGCGCAGACCCGATCAGCAATCTCGGCTCCAGTCTCTCGAGATCCCGGGCCAAGTCCCATGAGACTACGGAAGGCGGCAATGCCCAAACATCTCCATGGCCCGCAGTCAACCGCAATCTTAGCCATCTCCCCAAACAGGGCGCCTGCACTTCTGCTCTAAGGCGCCCATCCTCTGCCTGAGATGCCACCGCTGGTTGCCACGTGCTCTGGGATTGGAGAGGGAAGGCTGACCAGAACCCTCAGAGGGTGGTGGTGGTGTTTTTGTTTTGTTTTGGTGCTGGGGATGGAACCCTGGGGTGCTTTATCACTGAGTCACATCCCCAGCTTTTTTTTTTTTTTTAATTACTATTTTTTTTTTATTTCAAGGCAGGGTCTTGCTAAGTTACTGACTGGCCTCAAACTTGAGATCCTCCTGCCTCAGCCTCCCGAGTGGCTGGCAGAGAAGGTTTAATCCTGTCGCTTTCCTGTTGCTCCACCTGGGAAGACCTGGGAGATGCAGACAGAGTGTGGGGCTCAGGTCACCCCAGAGCATTCAGAGTTTGGGGGAGTCCAGGAATAGGATGTGCTGGGATGTCAGCAACGCACTTCAAAGGGAGGTGAGGGCCGAGATTCCCCAGCTGCCTGGCCTAGTAGCTGTGCCCATCCTCCTGCCACTGGGGGGTGTGTTTGCTGGTGTGGACCCCACACCCACCAGGCCTTGCCCTCGAGCTTCTCCAGCTGGCTTGCCTCCTGCACTTTGTTCTTTCTTGGCCCTGTCTCCACCTGATCCTTCAGCGCTGGGGGCCTCATTAGACTCCTCCCGGTCTTCCTGCTCGGCCGCCCTTCCCCACGGCATTAGTGACCACGTGCGTGTGCTGTCTTCCACGTCCAGGGCTCTGGGCCTCATTTTTCCTTTTTTCTTTTTGGTACCGGGGATTGAACTCAGGGGCACTCGACCCCTGGGCCACATCCCCAGCCCTATTTTGTATTTTATTAGAGACAGGGTCTCACTGAGTAGCTAAGTGCCTCGCCATTGCTGAGGCTGGCTTCGAACTCACAATCCTCCTGCCTCAGCCTCCCACGTGCTGGGATTACAGGTGTGCGCTAAGGGACCTAAGGGAGCAAATTTTTAAAGAACGATGAGAAGATACAGCATTAGGTACGAAAAGCAATTTCAGAACACTATGCAGAGTGTGGTTATCTCTCTACACGTAGTTTAGAACAAAACTTGGAGAATTTCCACCAAACGGTTCATGGATTGTGCTCTAGACTGAGGATTAGGGAGGATTTTCCCTTTTGCACACATTTTTGTGAAGTTTGGAATGTTCGCAGCACACGTTTTTATGCTCAGATAAAATAATGATCAAATTAAGCAGACAGTGGGCTGGGGAGGCAGCTTGGAGGTAGAGCACTTGCCCAGTGTGCACGAGGCCCTGGGGTCAACCCCAGCACTGTAGAATCAGAACATAAAAAAAAAAAAATCAGGTGCCGGGCGCAGTGGCGCACGCCTGTAATTCCAGCACTTTGGGAGGCTGAGGCAGGAGGATCATGAGTTCTGCCGCTGAGCCACAACCCCAGCCCATGTAGGTACTACTTATTTATTTTTGTGGTATTGGGTATTGAACCCAGGGGTACTATACTACTAGGTCCCATCCCTAGCCCTTTTTATTTTGAGACAGGATCTCGCTAAGTTGGTGAGGCTGGCCTTGAACTTGCAATCCTCCTACCTCAGCCTCCCAAATCACGTAAGTATGTTTGACAAAAGAGGTAACTGATTTCCACACACGAGACTGATGAAATTAAAAACATCATTATGATTGAGTACACTCTTTTTGCAATATAGGTCTACAAATAATGAGAAGAATGGAATTCCTTGGGGAGGAGGAAACATTTTGTTTCATTGGAGTTTGAAGTTGGTGGTCTCTGCCACCAAAATCAGTGGCAAATGTCTGATTGTTTTCTTTTATAAACCATTTAAAAATGTAAAAGCCGACTGGGTGTGGTGGCATGTGTCTGTTAAGTCTCAGCACTGGGAGGCTGAGGCAGGAGGACCACTGGAGCCCAGCCAGGAGTCTGAAGCCTGGGCAATGTAGCAAGGCCCCATCTCTAAATCAGCCAGGCAGTAGAAACTTCTGTAGGCAGGGCATGCAAGCAGCAGGTGCGGCTGGGCTCAGGGCTGCCCTTGGGATAAGCAGTCAATACAATCTTAGTTTATCAAGTGACAGGGCAAGAAAGGAAGGTAACTGTCCGCCTCTGAGTACACTGGCCTCCCGATGGGCAGTGTGTGGAGTTAGAGGCGTTGATAACCTACCTGCAGCTGTGGGGGTGGAGGTCGCGTGTTGGAGGTGAAGGGCTTTGCAGGAGCCGCGGCTGGCTAGGCAGGTCCCCAGAGACGCCATAAAGGAGGCAGGGAGGGGGCTCGGGCGTGCCTGCCGTGGAGGTGGAGTGCCTAGGCACAGCGTGCAGCAAGGCCCCCTGGTGACACTTGTGGAGGACAGCAGCCTCAGGAGGCTCACGTGGGAGGCTGCCCACTGGGTGGCCACCACCCAATCCCAGGGCATGTCCAGGGCCCCCAGCACCATGGAGGTCCCGGGCGTGGGCCGGGCTCCTGGCTCTGCATCTGCGGCAACCAGATCCTCCCCCTCAGTGCACCTGTTGACCAATCTGCAAAACTAAAGACCTCACGGAATTATCATGAAGATTAATTCAAGATTAACATAAATGCCGGGAGAGAATCCCTGGCACATTGAATATTCAATAAATACTACTCGTGAGGGAATGGCAACCTTAAGAGCAATGAGCTTTAGGGGGAACTTTAGAGAAAGACTGGGGCAGAACACAAGGCCTGTCCTTGGTCCCGTAGGAGCAGTGAGAGACCTCAAGGGGCCCTCGACATTCAGAGCCCCCTTTCAGTTTTTTTTTTTTTTTTTTTTTTTTTTTTTGGTACTGGGGATTGAACTCAGGGGCACTCGACCACTGGGCCACATCCCCAGCCCTTTTTTTGTATTTTTATTAGAGACAGGGTCTCACTGAGTTGCTAAGTGCCTCGCCCTTGCTGAGGTTGGCTTTGAACTCCCGATCCTCCTGCCTCAGCCTCCCAAGTGATTACAGGTGTGTGCCACCGCGCCTGGCTTCAGAGCCCCCTTTCAAATCTCTGGAATCTGCCTGTAAGCCCCCACTACGTGTGTCACCCTGTGGGAGAGGCCGCCCCGTGCTCTCCCCGTTCCCACAGCTGAGGAAGTCAGAGACCGGCTGCACGGGTTAGTACAAGTGGTTTATTCCTTCTCCGGGCGAGGGTGCACGTGCCAGGCGAAGGTTTGCCCACCTGGCTCCCATAGCACCCCCCGAGGAATTTTAGTTTAGTTTACATGCATTAAAAATGACCCTCAAGGTACCAAGAATGAATCGTTAGAGGCGACAGCTCGAGGTGGGAGCTCCTAGCTGCACGTGACACGGGCATCCAATGGCCTTCGTGGTATGCACAGGTTAACGCGGGTGAGTCACGGTGGCCCCAGCCACCCCGGGGCTGAGGAGCGCTCTGCTGTCGGTTTGTGATGCCAACGTGGCTCTTCCCAAATGGCAGCAGAGCCCTCGTCCTGCGCCGTTAGCCGTGGCCCCGCTTTGGTGTAGAGGCCCCAGTGCATGCTGGGTGGGCAGGAGGGCGGGAGCACCAAAGACCCCACCCTGGTCCCTGGGCGGGCAGGATGGGGGTCATCGTTCCCTCCTGGCCAATGCTGTTTCCTTCCTTCTCACCTGGTAGGACAGAGGCCCCAGACACGGAGGGGGGGAGAGGGGCAGGGACATAGGGGACAGCCTGTGGTCACATAAAGCCAGGATAGTAGCACTTTGCCAAAACCTGATGGCAGACCTGCTCCAGGGCAAAGGGACGTGACAGCGGTCTCAGGTGCCACTTGTTCCCCAGAACAGGGGACGCCACTCCGCTTTTCCTGTTAGCTCTCTCCCCTCTCACGGGGCCTCCGGATGCCCTCGGACAGCAGCTCGGGACAGGAAGTCTCACCGACCTTTCTTGTATTGAGAAATCCACCCTCGGGAGCTGGGGATGCAGCTCAGTTTGGTAGAGTGCTGGCCTCGCACGCACAAGGCCCTGGGTTCAATCCCCAGCACCACCAAAAAAAATAAAAAGAGAGAGAGCGAGAGAGAAACCCACTCTCTCCCTGTCCTCCAGATCTGTAAAACACTGGCCAGGGCCAGTGAAACCTGCACGCGTCCTGGCACCGAGACTGTGTGTAAGGAGGGCGCCCGGAATCTAGTCTAGGAAGGGGAAGCGCTGGGTCGCGATTCTTTGGATCATCAAAAAGTTTAAAACACTGGAAAAAGGAGTTAAGTCGCTTTCAAGGTGTCTTCGCACCCCTGAGGCGGTCCCCGTCTGCCGCATCCACTCCAGGGCGGAGGACGGAGACGGAGACGGAGGACGGAGACGGACGGACATGACAGCTCTCCCTTCCGTGTGGCCCCAGCCTCCAGGCCCTGCAGCCACCAGCCTCCCCCTCCACCCTGACACGGTGCCTCCGGGTTCAGGAAGTCTGTGTGGCCCTGGGAACGCAGACAGTGTTCTGGTCTCAGGGACACCACTGCCCCTAAGCACATCTCCTGCTCAGGCCCTCCCACTGTCCCTGCTGGGAACGGAGAATGAAGAGTGTCGCTGCCCGGGGGTCTGGCCTTGCTGACAGGCAGAGTCTGGTGGTGGGGCCCAGGAGAGCTCTGAGGCCAGTGCAGACGGATGCGACCCCCTCCTTCCCCCAGCTCCCCCAACCTGTTAGAGAGGGACGTCAGGATGGGCTAAATTCAGGAATGACGGCCAGGCCCTGGGGTGCCCTGGGTGCAGAGAGAGGCAGGAGGGAGGCTGGCCGGGTCGGGGGCTTTCTGTCCACCCAGGACTTTGGTCAGGAGCCTCAGCCTCGCCTCAGCCTCAGCCACAGGAGGCCGCGCGCCTCCGGGCGCCTTTGGTTTCCATTGACGCTTGCTTGGGTGCTTGCTTGGGTCGCACTCGCTGAAACCAGCTGGAAGGAGGCGGAGGTCACTCCCGGAAGGAAGTCCGGGTCCCTTAGGCTGGAAACTCGTTCCCATAGTGCCTCAGATGCTCATCCGCCACGGACATGTAGGTGGCCCTCATGCTGGGAGAGTACTGTGGGAGAGGGCAGGGGCGGGCAGGCACAGCGGTCACCAGGGGCAGTGGACACGGTAGAGTCCAGCACCGCCCACCCCGTCCCCGTCCCCCGGGGTCCCACAGATTCAACCAATCCCAGATGAAGACATTTCTAAAAAAACTGTCTGCACAGAACACGCTCAGACCTTTTCTTGTTATTTCCCAAACAATACAGGACATCAGCTAGCCACGTAGCATTTGCACTGTATTAGGAATTATAAGTAATCAGGAGATGAGTTCACTAATCCAGGAGGATTGTGTGGGTGACATGCAAATGCGACACTGTTTTATATTAGGGACCTTAGCATCCTCAGGTCTTCATATCCTCAGGGTCCTAGAACCAACCTCCCATGGATACCCAGGGCCAGGAGCTTGCAGAGGGGGCAGCCAGGCCAGCCGGGCTCAGAGTTTCAACCACAAGGCATCGTGGGGCTGGGGGATCTGAGAGTGGCTAGGGTGGGCTTTGTGCCTGGTGATGCCTTCTGTCCCTTGTCCCTCAGGGTGTCTTGCTCCAGCCTCAAAAACACCATGCACGCCCAGAGCACCCATGCTCTGTCAGAGAGAGGATGAAATGACACCAGGCAAAACTCGGCACATGGTTGCTTTTAAAGTGACACCAGCGGGTTGGGGTGTAGCTCAGTGGTGGAGTACTTGCCTAGCAGGGGTGACAACCCAGGTTAGATCCCCAGCACTGCAAAAAAATAAATGAACGCACACACACCACCACCGCGATTCTTAAAGTGCTCTTCGGGCGATTCCAACATGGAGAGGGGGCGACCTGGCACGGGATGAGCTCAGCAGAACTTAGTCACCCCTCAGGCAGCAGAGACAGGGCTTCTCACACACGCCCTGTGCCCAAAGCACCTGGGGACCTTGTTCAGGAGACTCGAGACTCCACATTTCTGATGACTTACGGATGCTGCTGGTCAAGGGCCGCAGGCTCTGACGGTCTACTGGCCCGGGGAAGCTTTGGAGGTGCTGGCCATTCACCCCAGGGGGGACTGGACACTTCTATCACCTGGGCTGGGGTGGGGGAGGAGGGGGCGTAGGCTCTTCAGCCCAGTGAGTCTCTATGAAGGGCGGCTTTGCCCCCCAGGGCTTCTGCCAATGTCTGGGGAGGTTCTGATTGTCACGGCTGAGGGCTGGGGTGCGACTGGCACCCAGTGGACAGAGGCCAGGGCTGCTGCTGAACGCCCTGGAATGCACGGGCCAGCCCACCACAAAGGATGCCCCTGTCCATCAACGGTGCTGGGACAGCAAGGCCGCCTCAGAGCCGGGTTCTCCGCCGCGGTCTCCAGGCCAGCCCATCAGCGCTGCCTGGGAACCCGTAAGACGTGCAGATCCCTGGGCCCGCCCCAGGTGTCCTGCACCAGAGGCAGTGTGCGCCCACGGTGCCCTCGGGTGACTCTGAGGCTCCCTTGCAGGACCCTCCCCTTAAAGCAGTATTTCCCAAACGTGCTTCATACCTCTCTTAGCACCTCCAGGCCCTTTCCAGAAAGATCCTGTTCCTCTGAGTCTGGGGGCGGTTCCCAGTGTTGGCGTTATTAAGTGAAAAGTGCGGGAGGCCCTTGCTTTGGACTGGACTCCTGCAGGGGTCCCCCCCCATGAGACGCAGCCACAAATCCAAACGGAGGCGCTCGACCTCAAGTTTCAATCCCCCACACCAGAGCTAAGCTGCTCACCTGATCTTCAGAGAAACCAGGAGAGTGAGAAAGACTGGCTGGGTCTCCTCCTGAGCAGGCCGGCCTCCACCAGCATGATCACGAAGTTCCCTCGGCTTTAATCCTTACAAAAAGTGACCTGGGGGCTGGGGCTGTGCTTGCCTAGCAGGTACCAGGCCCTGGCTTGATCCCCAGCGCTGGGACCTGACATTAACCAGTGGTGATCTCTCTTCTGTTTGGACTCCCTGTTCCAGCCTTCAGGGGAAGGTAACTTTGAAATGACCTATCCACTTTCTGTTCCTTGTTTCTGCTTTCTTTAGTCCTTCATTGTCTGCAGAGCCAGCCTCCGGGGGGCTGGGGGAGCAGCTCAGTAGTAGAGCATGTGTTGGCTTGGGCGAGGCCCTGGGTTCCATCCCCAGCACCACCAAAGCAACAAACAAACAAACAAAAAGCCCCTCCTCTGCTGCACGCACTGGAACACTCCTATTTACGGAAGGCGGTGCAGTCCAATTCTAGAACCACAGACAAGGCCAAGCATCGTTGACTCAATTTGTTGTAATGCTGTTCTTTGGATGGACCGTCCTGGGCCATTTTTGCCCATCAGGTCCAGGAACCAGTGCCTGGAAGGAGGGGTTCCCTGCAGGCAGCGCTGGGGGAAGACACACTTCCAGGCAGGAACAGGCTGCCCCGTCCAGATGGCCTTGCTTGGTCCCAGGCAGCCAGGGAAACCCCACCCCGCGACTGTCCCCAGAGGGAGCCCCGCACAGGGAGGTGGGTGTGTCTGACTGATTCTACCACTGAGCCACACCCCCACTTAGCTGTGCGCTGGGGAAACCCTCCATGCTGTGGCCGGCAGCGTCCTTAGCAGTGTCCTTTGCCCCTTGCAGGGCTGAGCTTGGAGGAGCCGCGCAGCCAACTATGCCAAAGCAATGAGGGTCTCTGGGCAGCTTGATTCTAGGGGGAGGTTTAGTCTGTCCTTGAGTCTTGCACTAAATCCAGATCTTGTCTGCCTCTGCTGGGGACAAAGCGAGGGGCCTGGTCTTCCCAAACAGAAGATGATCTGAGAATCGTTTTTATTTGGTGTCACAAGGCACCCAGTAATTCCTTTTCCATGGTAGCAGATTTCCCTTAATTATGTTTTGCTTAGATTAATACTACAGACAATCTGAATCCCAGGGGCCCAGCCGCTGGTGGGAGAAGGGATCCAGGAGGCTTCTGGTTAGGAGAGAAGCCGGGTAGGGATGTAAAAGTGCTGACTCGGGGCGGTTGGAGGGGGGGCGCAATGGTAGAGTGCTTGCCTGGCATGCACAAGGCCCTGGGTTCCATCCCGGCACAGGAATGGAATAAATAAATAAATACATACATACATAAATAAATAAAGTAAAAGGTGCTTACTCTAAATATAGGCTTCAACTAGTTCACTCCCTTTCCAGAGGACCCCGGGAAGAAAACAAAGTTAGGCTGGGTCTGGTGCTGTGCTGAAAAGCTGCTTAAAAGGACAGCAGGTGAGCCAGGCACGTGGTGTGAGCCTGTAATCCCAGGGATTCAGGAGGCTGAGGCAGGAGGATCACCAAGTTCAAGGCTAGCTTCATTAATTTAGCGAGGCCCTAAGCTACTTAGCAAGACTCTATCTCAAAAAAAAAAAAAAAAAAAAGGTTGGGGACTTAGCTCAGTGGTAGTGACCCTGGGTACAATCCCCAATAAAAAAAAAACAAAAACAAGCCAGGCGCGGTGGCGCACGCCTGTAATCCCAGCACTCAGGAGGCTGAGAAAGGAGGCTTGCGAGTTCAAAGCCAGCCTCAGCAATGGTGAGGCACTTAGTGATTCAGTGAGACCCTGTCTCTAATCAAATACAAAAAAAGGGCTGGGGATGTGGCTCAGTGGTCGAGTGCCCCTGAGTGCAATCCCTGGTACCAAAAAAAAAAAAAAAAAAAAAAAAAAAAAAAAAAAAAAGAAAACCCACAAAACCAAAAAGATGGCTGGTGAGGTGCTCTGGGCAAACAGCAGGGTGGGGAGCAGGCAGCGTAGAGGGGGAGGCCAGGCACGCTGCCTAACACCTTGCCCACCTGCCTCCTCTCTCATTGGTCCCAGGTAGCTGGTCCCCAGGGCCTCCTGCACCAGTTTCTGACCCCCGTCCAAATGCCTCCTCCAGTCACTGAAGGCGGACACCTGCTCCGACCCTGACCTCTCCGGCAGCCGCCCCACCGGGCCTTTCTCCTAAGGGCCACAGCGCTGTGGAGGGGTAGGGGAGCAGGGGCTGCAGAGGTGGAAGGCGCAGGCGGGGCCGGCCAGTCTTGGAGGACTCTAAGCCCGAGTCCTCCCATGTTCAGAGCCCCCGTGCTGGGCTCTACGACCACCATCTCCACCCCACACACGGAGAAACCGAGGCCCAGGAAGGCACCGTCCTGGTCCAAGGTCACAGAGGCCACCAGCAAGAGCCGGGCTTCCAACGCGGGCACTTGGCCCGGGAGCCCGTGCTGCCTGTGCGGCGCTCTGTGCCCAGGGCAGTGGCCCTGTGTCCGGCAGAGGCTCCTCATGAGAAGGCGGCAGGGCGCCTTCTTCTCAACTGCCCACCTGGGGCCCCTGCCTGGCACTGCCCTGCTGGCTGCAGGGGGGTGGGCACAGTCCTGGGACTCAGCCCCGATGGAGTGAGGAAGGCTGTCTGGCATCGGCACCCCCAGACAAGGCACCACAACAGACCCGCCCTCCAGCCCAGGGCCACGCAGAGCCAGGGCTGAGGGGAAACAGGTCTAAAAAGAAGAAAAACTCCTGTACTTTTCCCTGGTACAAAAGGTAAGAGAAGGTCCTCTCAGACTTATTTCCTTCTTCTTCATTTTTTTTTTTTGTGTGTGAGACCGGTGATGGTGTCACTACTGAGCTACATCCCCAACCCTTTATTTTATTTATTTTTTAATTAGTTACTTTAAAAAAATTTTTTTTTGGTACCAGGGATTGAACTCAGGGGCACTCGACCACTGGGCCACATCCCCAGCCCTTTTTTTGTATTTTATAAGAGACAGGGTCTCACTGAGTCACTAAGTGCCTCACCATTGCTGAGGCTGGCTTTGAACTTGTGATCCTCCTGCCTCAGCCTCCCAAGTGCTGGGATTACAGGCGTGCACCACCGCGCCGGGCCAACCCTTTTATTTTGAGACAGGGTCTCACTAAGCTGCTTTTGCTGGCCTTGGACCTTCGATCCTCCTGCCTCAGCCTCATGAGTGGCTGGGTTTACAGACATGTGCCGCTGCACCTGGCTCCTCTTGGAGTATTTCCTTTGTAAAACTTACTGTAAATCATTTCTCTGCTGGGGACGGAGCCCAGGGCCTGAGGCACACTAGGCAAGCGCTCGACCACTAAGCCTCACCATCAGCCCTCGTGTTTTCAAAAGGACAGGCGAGACTCTGGCCAGTCTCACTGGGCCTGAGAGCCATCCGTGGGGAAGGTCACAGGGGAAGGCGGTGTCTCTGCTCCTCAGAGACACCTTGACTCAGGCACCTCCCTCCCAGTTGGTATTCCGTGACTGCCAGGAAGACAGGAGGAATTTAACTTTCCCTGTGATGAAGGCCATTACCTAACAAGGGCATCCACCCAACTACCAGAGGGATTCAGGATGGGCCGGGGGTGGGGGATGCGGTGGGTCCTCTCGCTTACGGACAGGCACCATTTATCCAAGGACAGGTGTGCCAGAGGCCGTGCCCGCCCGGCCACAGGAAAGGGTGAGATTTCTGTCCTGCAATCGCCCTGGTGGACTGCCTGGTGCTCCCGGGGGCTGGTTCCCTGCGTGTCCCATGACAAGGTGGCTCCGTTCTTTTCTGCCTCTGTGGGGAGCGCTCGCGGGGCCGGCAGGGGGTTTGTCATTCATTATCTCCCCAACACGGACACAGCGGTGACCGGTGACTGTGCCCCTGAAGGCGCTTACCGTGGGCGGAGGGGACCCTCTCCCGATCAGCGGCACGTTCTCGTAGCGTGGGTTCCCGCCAAAGAGCATGGCCTGGTTCCTGCGGGCCAAGAGAGGGCTGAGCAGGACTGCGTGGGGGGAGGCGTGCAGGTCTCCCCCCTTGGGTGTGCAGAGGTGGACGCAGCGGCAGGGGCGTGGGCGGGAGCATCACGCAGCGAGCCCTGCAGGGCCACGAGGCCACCGGCAGACAGGACAGGAGCCAGGAGCAGCACGGTCTGGGGGGGCAGCATCGCAGGCCTGGGGGCCGCGGCTGCACATTTGTCAGGGTCCCTCCCAGCCCCTACGGGCAATCAGACGCTTGCCACCAGGTATTCCGTGGCTGCAGCTGGGGGACCACAGCTGGGCTTTGATGACCTCCCGCCCCACAGGGCTCTGGGGACCCAATGTGCCACCCGCAGACCCAAGGCCCCCTACATGTACTCGGAGACGGGGGCGTTGGACACGGCCTGGGCGGGGGGCTGCAGGCTGCTCTGGCTGCCCAGGCCGCTGCTGTAGCTGCAGAAGCTGTGCAGCTGCCCCCTCGGGGGGTTGTGGGCTGCGATGCGCCGAGCCTGAGGGTTAAAGGGGTCTTCGTCGTCGATGTCATCGTAGTCCCTGTCCCTGGAACAACACATGGCATTCAGCCAGCTGGGGGCCAGGGAGGCCCGGGTCCCGTGTGCTTCCCCCTCTTCCCACCCACGATGGCCCCCTCCCGGGCAGACGCGTCTCCCCAGACTCCTCAGAAGCCTGACGCTCCCCCGCCTCACTCAGACCTCTCTGCGGGCTGCCAGCTCCAGGCCCTCCTCCCCGGGCAGCCCCCCACGCTGACGGCCGGCTCTCCCCGGCAGCGACAGGAGGCCTCCATCTCAGCCCTTCGTGCCCACCAAGTCTCAGCTCTCCGCCTTGCTCAGTCCTGCCCAAGCAGAGAGGCGAGGCTGCCGGGCGCCCCGGGCCACGGAGACCTCCTTTGGGGGTGTCTGGGACCTTGGAAAAGGTCCTAAGGGACCCCGCTGGTGCGCTGGGGCTAGTGCTGGCCTCTACAGCCTTGCTGGTCTCAGGTGATCAGCTGTCCACTGCTCCCCAGGGGACCCCCGGGGCTGCAGGAGGCCCCCCCCATTTCTGGCAGCCCACCTGGAGGAGAAGTGCTTCCAGGCCTGCGGCCCCGCGCAGATGAGGGTGGAGAAGGTCAGGGCGGCCAGCAGGGAGAAGAGGCCGAGGTAGAGCAAGCCCTCGATGCCATCATAGCAGATGCCCGTGAGGGCGTCCAGGTAGTCCTGGGGAAGCGCAGGAGGACAGGAAGTTGGGAGGGAGCGAGCAACACTTGGGGTCCTGCTCCCCTCTGGAAGCCCCTTTCCCAGCCTGGACTCTGGGCCCCCTGGCCTCTCCTCCCAAGCATCCTTCACTGTCACTAAAGGTCCCCTGCTTTGGAGTCCAGCACGACGCAGCTTCCTGGGTTCACTCTGCAAGCATCTTCTGCGCACCTACTGTGTGCCAGGCCCCAGAGGGCTGGCTCTGAACCACACAGAGGGCTGCGGGTTTTGGGGAGCAGAGTCAGGCGGCATGACTGAGCCTAGGATGGCGGGAGAAGGCCCAGGCACAAGATGGCCACGTCCAGAAAAGGGATGAAGGCCAGCGGGAGAGGAGGCCGGGCTTCACCACGAGGCGAGGGGACGTCACTGGAGGGTGTGGGACCGGTGGGAGGGAAAGGACTCGTTTTTTAAGGACCTGCCTGGCTGCTGGGTGTGGCAGGTCCTGGGTGGTCAGGGGCCAGGGGAAGCTGAGGGTGCCGTGCCTCGCTGGGGACAGGGAGGGCATGGCTGCCACCCAGGGGACCAGGACAGCACCTGGACCGTGGGAGGAGCTGTGAGGACAGCAGTGGGTGGATCCAGGGTTCACCTGAGTGTGTCCTTGCCAGGACTTGCTGAGGCATCGGACGTCAGGGGAGGGAGAGGGGACACAGGGTGACTCCCTTGCTCTTAGCTCCAAAGGCACACAGCCAGGACCCAAAAGCCAAGTCCCTGACCGGCCAGCTCTGGAATGTTCAGGAAGCTGCTTCAGCATCCCTCTGTCCCTCCCGGGCACCCGCCCCCCCCTCCTTCCACACACAGGCACATTTGCAGTTTCCTCATCTGTAACAGGTCCTGGGGAATGTAACTGAAAGACAGCTGTGAGGACAAATGACATAGTGCTACACAGTGCAGGGAGCAGGGATGAGTAACTGATCAATGGAGACTGTTATTCTGACCACTGGCTCTCAACCCACAGAAGAGGCTCACACGCACGGGCTCCATGCTGGGGGGGTGGGGGAGGGGCACTTGCATATTTCCGGTGTGTTCCCTGAGATTATTATTATTGTTTGATTTGTTTTTTTTTTTTTTTTTTTTTTTTTTTTTGTGGTACCGGGGATTGAACTCAGGGGCACTCGACCACTGGGCCACATCCCCAGCCCTTTTTTGTATTTTATTTAGAGACAGGGTCTCACTGAGTTGCTAAGTGCCTCGCCACTGCTGAGGCTGGCTTTGAACTCGCGATCCTCCTGCCTCAGCCTCCCAAAGTGCTGGGATTACAGGCGTGCGCCACCGCGCCCGGCTTGATTTGTTTTTGACTTGGGGTTGAACCCAGGCGTGCTTTACCACTGTGCTGCATCCCCAGCCCTTTTTATTTTGGGATGGGGTCTCCCTAAGTTGTGGAGGCTGGCCTTGAACTTGCTGTCCTCCTGCCTCAGCCTCTGGCGTTGCTAGGATTGCAGGAGTGTGCCACAGTGCCCGGCTACCCTCTCCACTGACATCCCAACTTAGAAAGATGACATTGGCATTGAATTAGGACACTGCTTGCAACCCAAGAAGATGGGTTGACAGACAGCTAAGAGTCTGGACAAGGGGGAGCTGTCTGCTTCAGTAGCCAGGGTCCCCGCATTCTGGAGCTAACCTGGGCAACCCTCCTCCTCCTGTCCCTGCTCCCTTTCTCTTCTGAGTACAGACAGGAGCTTATTGGAGAGGTGAGAAATGAGGAGACGGTGTGGGGTAGGGTGCCCGCCTCCAGGGAGGAGAGTGTGGCTCTGTGGCTCCCACAGAGTCCGGGGTTTTTAAGGATCTGGGGTGCCTTTGTTCCTTTTTTTAATTTTTTGTGGTACCCGGGGATTGAACTCAGGGGCACTCGACCACTGGGTCACATCCCCATCCCTTTTTTGTATTTTATTTAGAGACAGGGTCTCACTGAGTTGCTAAGTGCCTCGCCGTTGCTGAGGCTGGCTTTGAACTCGCGATCCTCCTGCCTCAGCCTCCCAAGTGCTGGGATTACAGGCGTGCGCCACCGCACCCGGCTTGCCTTTGTTCTTGTCCCAGTCCCTCACAGCCCTGAACACCCTGCCCCCAGCACCCCCCACTGAGCCACCCTGTCTCCGCCACTGGAGACAGGAAGCCAGGCACCTCCCGCCCTTCCCACAGCCCAGCTTTTGCTCTGTTCCGGGCCTGCGGGAGCCCAGGCGATCGCTCTCCTAGGCCTCCACTGGCTTCTCTCTGGGAGACGGGGTTGGCGGGGGTGGCCCACACCCTCCGTGTGCCCCACGGTCACCCTGAGCACCTTGTGCAGCCCTCGGCAATCCAACATGGCGGTCAGCTGGTGAAGGCTGGTCTCCGAGGCGTTCAGCAGGAGCTGGATTCCCAGGAGATCCTTCTGGAGCAGGCAGAGGGCGGGGGCAGGGGGAGTGGGCAGGGCTCACAGACCCCCGCACAAAGGCAGCGCGTGCCCAGGGCCCCTCGGAGCTGCCGGGGCAGGGAGGCAGAGCCAGGGCGCGCTGTCCAAGGCCTGGCCTGGGGCTCGGCGGGAGTGTGGCGGGGAAGGGCGGTGGGGTCCACCCGGGCTCCCCTCTCCCAGCATGGACGGGCGCTGTGGGCGGCACGGCCTCCTTACCTCCGCCGTGGGGAAGAGGGGCACGGCAAACTGCAGCAGCCCCCCCACCTGGATCTGCATGGTGGTCAGCGAGCGCTGGAAGGTGGTCAATGCCTGGGCGGAGAGACCACAGCCCCCCATGAGGCTCCCTTTCCCAGAAGCCTCCACAGCTCCTGTAGCCCCCCGCCCCGCCGTCCACTAGACCCTCCTGCAAATGCGCGGGTCTCCTGGTGGGCTGTGCCAGCCGGAGGGGGCTGTCCACACGTAGAATGCCGGAGACTAGGGATAAGAGGTAGGACTGGGAAGGCTGCGGAATGTTGGGGGACCCTGGTCCACCTGGGGGGGCAGTTCCCCGGTGTTCCTGCTCCCAGCCATCTGGTCAACCTGTGCCCTGCGGTTTGCAGGGAGACCCCCGCCGCCCCTCAGCCTCTGGAGAGCTACGCAGGCCTCTGGCTTCCTGCTTCTCAGTGGGGTCCCCAGACCGCACACGGGCCTTGGCCGGGGGCTCATGAGGAATTCACAACCCCGACCTCCTGCGTAGCACCTGTGGGGTATCCAGCACCCCACAAGAGGTGACTGGGTGGGAGACATGGGTCTCGAGCACACAGGGACCAGAGGGAGGCCCGGCCCAGCCACCAGCCTCCTGGTCAGTGGTGGGGCTTGGGTTCCAGAGGGAGTGAGTGGACAGAGGGGCTGCAGTAGGGTGAGGGTGTCTGGGCGGCTGTACCTGCTGAAAGGGGCTGCTTACACTCTGACCGCAGTACAGGTAGTAGCGGGTCACCTCTGCAAGGCAATGACACTGGTGACAGGCAGCTCCAAAGGATCAAACCCCTTGACCATCCTCAATGGGTGAGCTGGGCCTCCCTCCCTACCCATGCTCCCAAAGGAAGCAGTTTCTAGAAAAAGACCCTGTGGTCCAAGCGGACCTGAAGTCTGGGGCAGGAAAGGTTGGGCAGTGACAGGGCTGAAGGAAGTTCAGCAGAGGCACAGTGGGGCAGGCCTGAGGGTGCGCAGAGGTCCAAGGGTGCGTTACCTGTGCTGATATGGCCCTGGGTGTTGTTCAGGATGAAGGTGTCAGGAGCCACACAGAAGTCACTGGAGCCCTGGGTCAGGGGAGATGGGAGAAGTGGAGGAAGGCACAGCCAGGCCTGTGGTCCCAGGAGCTCTGACCCTCTGGCCACGCCCAGGTTCTAGGTCCTGGTCCTGGCTCCGCCTTCCCTACTGTTTCTTGGACATGTCACTGAGTCCCCCTGTGCCTCAGCTGGTCCTGTCACCTGGAGATGATGACTCCCCCTTACGCACGCACACGAGGTGTTCTGGAACGCGGCTCGAGCAGAGGACTGCTAGTGCCTCTTCTGGGACCAAAGCTCAGGGGCCGGGTGCCCCTGGGCCCGGGGCAGCCGCAGGGGCTGGGAGAGTCCTCTGCACCCGGCCTCCCTGGCTCATCTCAGCTTATTTTTATTACAAGCTCTCGTAGTCATTCTACGAAGGCTCCCTGGACTCCCTAAAGAGTGAGATAACAGGTCAGTCCATCTTAGAGCCTTCAGGGACAGGTCCTCCCTGATGAGACGGGGGACAGGAAGGACGCGGGGCTGGGAGTCAGGTCGAGCGAGGGAACCTGGCCCTGCAGCACCGCCCAGGTAGGTGACCACAGGCCTACGGGGCTGCGTGGCGCAGGTGCAGGCCCTAGGAGAGGGGGCAGCAAGGACGCCAGCCTCTGACCCAGGGCCCTCAGATCAGATCCAGCCTGGGGTGCCGTGGCCCTCAAGGGAAGGGAGCCCCCACTTTCAGAGCAGCCAGGGTAAGTTCCAGCCCTACAGCCCTGGTCTGGTGCATGCTCCCTGGGCAGAGGCTCCTGCAGACGGCCCTGCGATGCCAGGGCCCTGTCTTTCTTTGGGGGCCACTGCCTTGGGGTGCCACACTGTAGTGGCATCACTCGCCGAGTCAGGAGGCATCAAGTGCTTACTAGGTACCAGGAGTACAGGCACGGGGGAGCTGTGCTGTGGGGGGCTGGGGCACAACAGACCCTCCAGACAGGCTTTCCAGAGCCCCAGGTGAGCCCAGCCGCGCCCTCAGGACCCCGGGAGCCCCGCTTCCTGCGTGAACCACTAACGCACGTGATGAGTCACCCCGCTTACTGTCAGCCAGATCTGTGGGGCTAGCAGGCCCAGCAGTGTCCCCTACCCCTCACGGTAGAGTGGCAGAGGATGGGGCAACCAGGCCCAGTGGGGGACGGGGAAGCCAAGAGTGGACCCCTGGGTCTGCGTTGAACCCCAGGAGAGAGAGGGACAGGAGGACCCCAGCTGACGCTCCAGCAGGGACGAGGCCCCTTCCCTCTTGGGCCAGGGCTGCTGTTGTGGCTTGGACGTGAGGTGTCCCCCAAGTTCCTGTGCTACCGCAGGACTGTTCAGAGGTGAGATGCTGCAATCATGAGAGCTGCAACCCGATTGGTCAGTTAGTCCATCCGATGACCTGCTAATCTGAAGGACTTCTGAGTGGGTGGCGGCAGGTGGGGCGTGCCTTCGGGGGTCATAACTTGTCCCCCAGCTTCCCTCCCCTCTTTCTCTGCTTTCTGGCTACCTTGAAGGAAGCAGCTTTCCTCGAGCCCAGAGAGACGGGGTTGGCCCACGGCAGACGGAGACCTCTGGAACCACAGCCTAGGTTACCTGTTCTCGTCAGGTGTCCTGTTCACAGCGATGGCCAGCTGGCCAGCACACCTGGGCTGTAGACCCCTGGGCTAGTGTGGTGCACCTCGGGCGGGGCCGGCTAGCTAGGGAGGTGTGCAGCGTGTGACCGTGAGGACTCATCTCCTACCAAGAAGGTGCCACACGTGCCCGCACGTGTCCTGGGTGTGTTTGCACACGCGTCATTCACACAATGGTGAACGAGAAGGAGGAAGAGGGGGGCACCTAGTGCAGATGGGGTGGCGGGGGAGCTGCCCAGACCCAGCCAAGAAGGCTGCGGCGTGCGGAACGCTAAGAACCCCCGGGTTTACCACTCATCCTGGCCTCCCGGCCCCCCAAGTCGGGTGCTACACCCTGTCCACGTTACACACGAGGAAACCGAGGCTGGCCTCCCCGAGGTTCCGCTGCTGGGAAGGGGTGAAGGGGGGCATAGCATGGGCTGGGGGCTCCCGCGGCCACACCCCTCTGACCCAGAGAGCCCTGTCCACACTGCTCTGTGGACGCCACGCCTTCCTTCTTCTGGGTGTTCCCTCTCCTCTGCCCGGCTGGCCCTGCCCCTCCTAAAGCTCTCTGGTCAGGGAGGTGAGGTTGGGGTCACAGGCCTGGAGGCTCAGCTCGGCCTCCGCTCTTGGATCGGAGAGCAACATTTCCTTTTCTTCTTTTTTTCCCCCTTTGGTACCAAGGACTGAAGCCAGGGGTGATTCACCACGGAGCCACATCCCAGCCCTTTTTATTTTTCATTTTGAGACAGGGTCTTGCTAAGTTGCCAAGGCTGGCTTTGAGCTTGTGATCCTCCTGCCTCAGCCTCCCAAGCCTCTGCGATTACAGGCATGCGCCAGTGTGCCCGGCTGAGAGCATCATTTCTGGCCCAGCCGCTCAGGGGCAAGGCTCTGTCCTGTGGAGGTCCTTTCTGGGGGAAAGAAGGGGGGAGGGTGGCAGTGTCAGTCCTCTGGCCCAGAGGCTCTCAAAACAGGCCTCAGAGAGCAGGGTGGCAGCGGAGGCCACACAAAAGCCCTGCACAATGGCCCCTTGACAGCCAGCCGCCCCCACCGCTCCTCCTGCTCCTCTTCCTATTAAAATTCTGCAGCAGCCCCGGCCCGTCAAAGGCCCTTTCAGCAGGCCCCAGCCCCCCCAAGCACAAGGGCCTGACTAATGGAATTAGGGAAGTGGCACTGCTCCCAGCTCCCTGGCGTCCCAGGGCACCGGCTGCGAGATGGAATCAGCCGCCCGCGGGCTCCCTCCCGGGAAGCCGGGTGAGAAGCCTCCGGCTGCTGCCAAGGGCCAGTTCGTGGTGGCAAGCTGGAAGCCACCAGCACTTCCAGAAGGCAGAGGCAGCCCAGGACGCAGGACGGGACCCCAGGAAGGTCCCCCGGGAAGCTCCCCTTGCTCGCTCTTGCCACTGGAGAGGCTGCCAGCCAGGCCGCCGCCCTGCCGGTCCCTCTGCCCCCAGGGCTCCCTCTGTTTGGGTCACAGCCCTCCCGGCTCCCGAGGCCATGGGGCGCTGGGAGCACGCCCTGCCCTCTCCTGCCCCGCGCCTGGGGACGCGGCCGCGGCACGGAGGTGGGGGGAGACAGGCGATGCCCCCCCCCCCCGCCTTCCCCTGTCACAAGCTGCAGAGCCGGTGGCACCCGGGGCCATTCCTTTGGTGGGCATCGTGGAGGCCAGGTGCCCACGGCCAGAGCTACCGGGCAGTCCCGGAGACTCTGAGCACGGCGTGAGCATGGGCTGGGGGCTTCCACTGCGACCCAGGGCAGAACGCCAAGGTCTCACGGCCTTCCCTGGTGGCCCTGACTCAGGCGGGGCTCCTTGAGACCCTCTGGTAAAGGCCACGCCTCTAGCCTCCGTGTGCTCATGCACACGCACATACGCGTGCACACACACGTGAGCAGCAGGCGCACGGCTGGGCGCCAGCGTCAGGTCCACTGAAGTCCCGACGTGCCCACACAGGAGCCCCACTTTCAATGACATCTCGAGGGACCAGGAAACTTTCATTCACGTTTTTGAGTGCGCGAGCCCCAGGAGGAGACAGGAGGAAAGACAGCCGCACCCCCACCTTGCCCCCGCCCAGCGAAGCCGGGCCCCTCCTGCCTGAGCTAGAGACCCCCCCCACCTGGTTCGCTCCTCACACCCACACAGAAGCCACGCGGCCAGCAGGGGCCCTCCCAAGCAGTGGCGTCCGTCTTGGCTCTGTCCCTAAATGCCCACCCTCCCCTCCTCGGGTCTGCTCCCCGCTGGAAGGAGCAGGGCTGGTGGACGACGTGCGGTCGCTCTAGCCCTGAGGTCCTGGGGCGGGGGTGAGGGCCAGGGCAGGAAGCTGGCCCCCGGGTTCTGAGCAGAACTCGGCACCAGACAGGCCACCCCCCGCTGCCCCACTCACCACTGCCGCGGCGGAGTCGGCGGCCAGGGAGGTCCAGCTGAGGAGCAGGGCCAGCACCCCACAGCACAGCGTCCTAGAGAGAGGCGGGGCATGGGTCCCCGCAGGGCGGCAGGCGGGGTCCCCGTGACAGCACCCTTCCTTCCGGCTCCCACCCCACGCAGCTGTCCGCCCTGCGGGTGCCGGGCAGCACTGTGGGGCCCGAGGCCTGGAGCCGAGGTCCTGGGCTAGGGGAGCCAGCAGAGAGAGGGCAGTAAGGGGGTCGCTGGCCAGAGGTGACGGGTGCTGGGCTTGGCCTGCGCTCCTTCAGCTGCCCCACAGGCAGGCCCACAAGGGAGGGGACGCACGGGGAGCCCCTGCGGGCTGCCTCCCACCCCCACCCCGGGGCCTAGCGGCACCTGGCCCGGCTCTCTGCCCCAGGCCCATGGACAGGCCACTCACGAGGCCAGGAGACACCTGGAGCGCTTGGCCAGGCCCAGGCAGGCGATGAAGCAGATGACCAGGTCCAGGATGAAGAGCAGGAGGTAGGAGAGCCACCTGGGAGGAGGAGGGGGCGCTCAGGGCCAGCAGCGCAGAGCCCCACCTGGAGTCCCTGCTTGCCGGGCCCTTCCTGGAGCCTGTGCGGGCTGCAGGGCTCTTGAGGGGCGCTGGGCTGCACCCGGTCCTGCCTCCCTGCCTCTGCCTCCCTTCCTGGCGGTGTCCCATCACTGCGCTCTGGGACCTGAGCACCCTGGGGACGTTCTACAGCAGTCTGTCCACTCCACCTACCGCTGCCCACAGGTGGCTACCAAGAACCTGAGATGTGGCCTGTGCGGGACAGGAAATGAATCTCTCTCTCTTTTTTTTTTTTTTTGGTACCGGGGATTGAACTCAGGGGCACCCAACCACTGGGTCACATCCCCAGCCCTTTTTTTTGTATTTTATTAGAGACAGGGTCTCACTGAGTTGCTAAGTGCCTCACCATTGCTGAGGCTGGGTTTGAACTCACGATCCTCTTGCCTCAGCCTTCCAAGTGCTGGGATTACAGGCGTGCGCCACCGCGCCCGGCTAGGAAATGAATTTTTTTAAAAAAATATTCTTATCTATTTGCTTTAGTTGTACACAATGCGTTTTATTCAATGCAGTTTTACTTGTCCGTGGTGCTGAGGACAGAACCCGGGCCGCCCACGTGCTAGGCGAGCGCTCTACCGCTGAGCCACAACCCCAGCCCTAGGAAATGGATTTCTGACTTCACCTGATTTCAATGGACTTAAATTGCCCGCGTGGCTCCTGGTCACCACACTGGGCGTTGCAGCTCTGGAGAGTCTCTGTCGCCCACCTGCAGGCCCCGCCTTAGGCCCGGTTTCCCTTTGCTTCTAGGACCTAGGACAGCAGCAGGCCAGGCAAAGCCCGACAGACACGGCCCCTGACGGGAGGAGGCCCCTGAGAGACCCACTACTTCTTCTTTTTCCTTTATTTATTTATTTTAAGTGTTGGGGACTGGATCCAGGGCCTTGTGCAGGCCAGGCAAACACTGCACCACGCATTTTATTTTTGACACAAGGTCTCGCTAAGTTGCCGGGGCTGGCCTGGAATTGCGATCCGCCTGCCTCAGCCTCCCAAGTTGCTGGAATTACAGGCGTGTGCAGCCTCGCCTAGCAATACCCTCTTCAGTGAATGCTCAGTCTGCGCCCCCGAAGGCCTCCCATCTGGCCCCCATTTGTGGGGAGTCCACGATGCAGGATGTTCAGGTTCATTTCACCCCACGTTTGTGCCAGGCACTGAGCCGGCACCAGGGATGTCCACACAAGAGGGCTGACGACCACTGGGGAAGGAGGCACCCACGGACCCCCAGGCCCCCAGTCCTGGGTTCCTCGGGCCTTTCTACCCCTCAGGCTGGGGAAAGACTGTCACATACCCGCTGGGCGACCGTGACAAGTCACTCCGCCCTTTGACCCTGCTCCCACATCTGTAACTGGAGTTGGGACCCTTCTCTCACAGGGCGAGGGCTGAGGCCTGCTAGATGCACAGGGGCATGGGAAAGAGGGCAGGGAAGCCAGGCGCGGTGGCGCACGCCTGTAATCCCAGCACTTGGGAGGCTGAGGCAGGAGGATCGCGAGTTCAAAGCCAGCCTCAGCAATGGCGAGGCACTTAGCAACTCAGTGAGACCCTGTCTCTAATAAAATACAAAAAAGGGCTGGGGATGTGGCCCAGTGGTCGAGTGCCCCTGAGTTCAATCCCCAGTACCAAAAAAAAAGGGGGCAGGGACTCTGAAGACCCCGCCCTCCCGTTTCTCCAGAGCATTGGCTGAAGAATCCAAGGTCACGTGGAGATCCGACCAAGCACCCTGTTCCTTTCCCTTCCAGTTAGGACCCGAGGTGGTCCTCACGACCTGCCACCAAGTTCAGCTGCGGCCACTTCTGTTATCCCTGTGCTTGGGGCCAGTCCAGGTGACAGGGTGGGGGTGGGGGACAGAGATAGGGGATGGGGATAGCCTTTGTCATCACTTGTCTTGGTGCAAAGGCTAATTAAATTCATGGACTCCGGGCGTGGTGGCCCACGCCTGTCATCCCAGCACTTGGGAGGCTGAGGCAGGAGGATCACGAGTTCAAAGCCAGCCTCAGCAATGGCGAGGCACTTAGCAACTCAGTGAGACCCTGTCTCTAATAAAATACAAAAAAGGGCTGGGGATGTGGCCCAGTGGTCGAGTGCCCCTGAGTTCAATCCCCAGTACCAAAAAAAAAAAAAAAAAAAAAAAAAAAAAAAAAAATCCACGGAGCCTGCTCTGTGGCGGAGGACTTCTGCGCCACCAACACCATGAAGAGGGCAAGGCAGCATCTGGGGTGTCAAGTGGAGCCCGTAGAGCTGGCAGGAAGCGGCAGAGGCTCCAAGGCGGGAGGAGCAAGCCGGAGGCCCCGAGAGCCAAGCCAAGTGAGCTCAATGCCCAAAGCCTGGCCTGGTCAGAGTCCTTGATTCCCACAGGGGCAGCGGGCAGCACACAGCAGGTCTCTGGGATGGAGATGGGGCTCTGGGGAGGGCAGAGCGCACCCCCCACTTGCTGGAGGTTACCAAGGAACCGGTGTTCCTACAATCAGAGTGGGAGGAACCTCGGGACCAGCCGGCCCTAGGGTCAACTCCAAGCCGCCAGCCAGTTCCAGACGTTGCACCACAGGATGCCACAACTCTCCTCCTCCAAGGGCACGGCCGGCCACGGGGCCTTGCACACCGGCCCTTGCACCAGAACCTCAGGGTGTGCTGCTCCTCCCCCTACTCGTCCCCGGGCAGGTCCAGCAGCGGGCTCCTGGCCCATCTCTGCCTTCCATCACAAGGTGCCTGAAGCAGTTCCTAGAAGCAGCCCCAGGCCCAGGAGCCCAGGGGCCGGGAGGGGCTTCTAACCCAGAACCAGCTCTGGCCTGGGAGCTGCCCCCTGACCCCGACTCCCGTCCACCCTGCCTGTCCACCTTTTATCTCCTTCGCATCTTTGCCAAGCCTCATGTTGACCCGGAAGCATTTGCTTCACCGGATGGCCACATGGAGAACCCCAGGAAGGCGAAGTCGGGGAGGCCCCTGCTGCTGAGCTCCCTGCACAGGCCCGTGGGCCACAGCGACACTGCGGGGCAGCCACAAGACGCCACGCCTAGCACCTTTCTGAACGAAGGGCGGGGAGTTGGAAATGGGGGACAGAAGGGACCTGCACCTCTTGTCACTTTTCCCCTATTTCAGATGAAATCACCTCAACAATAAGCCCCTTTCGGTATGTAAATTGATGGGCTCGGACATGAGTGGTCCCCCAGCCCACAGGGCTCAGGTGCTACGTGAGGCCGCGGGAGGTCTCAGACCATCTTCAGAGCTGGCAGTTTCTTTGGGGGGGAGGGGGGCATTTTGCCCATCAGCATCTGTCAGGTGGGGAGCTGGACCAAGGTCCCTTTCAATCCAGACTGTCCATGACCTCGTGGAAATGCAAGAGCTGGACAGGCCAGGGACCGAGGGCCAGGCGCACCATCTGCGGCAAGGGGCTTCACGAGCTCCGCCTCCTCGTGGGAAGGGGAGCCCCAGGGGGAGTCTCTGGAGCATTTCCTCTGGACTCAGCCCAGCAGTGACCTCCTGGGGTGGGGCTTTAGGACAAACCCAGAAGACCAGAGTGCACTCTGCGACTTTGGTGTAAAGGCTTTGACCTTCATCAATAGCCTCAAGAGGAGCCAGCACACTGCGGGGACAGGGTGGGGACTCAAAGGCTGACATTTGACTCATCCGCCTCGCCTGGGGCCCCCTCTGTGCTGGGCACCGGGCCCTGGGCGCGCCAGGACACTTCACACTCTGCAAGTCAAGGCTGCTGTTTGGCTGGGGGTCACCCTAGGACCCAGCCTGCGGCTTCCTCCCTCGACTCTCGCTAGAGAAACGCTCCCTAGACCCTGCCCCCAGCCTGGGGTCTCTGACCTGTGTCCAGGGACTTCGCCTGGGATGAAGGGTCAGGAGAGGCGGGAATGGACACCCCAAAGCTGGAGGGCAGAGGCGGGGACGCCTCCCTGCGCCTCACCTGTAGTGCTCCACGTAGCCGGTCTGGTCGGCCAGCTCTGTCAGCTGCGTGGTGACCTCCCTCCACACGGGCAGTCCTGAGAGCTGGGCGACGATGCTGCCCGCCATCTGCTGCATGGACTTCAGGGTCTGGATGTAGTCGCCCCGGGCGGCGAAGAGCTCGTTGAGCCGGGCCAGGTGCTGCTCCAGGCCCACCTGCATCTTCTGGGCATTGTCGGATACCTAGGGGGAGGCGGGGCTCAGAGGCTGGCCTCCGCTGGGCGGGCAGGGGGAGGTCTCTGCCAGCAGGATCAGACGGCTACCAGGGCTTGATAAGGGACACGCTCTAGGGGCTGGGGTCGTGGCTCAGCGCTAGAGCACTTGCCTACCACGTGCACGGCCCTGGGTTCGATGCTCAGCGCCACATAAAAATAAACACATAAAATAAAGGTATTGGGCCCAACCACAACTAAAAAAAAAAAGGGACACATTCTGCAGACCCAGCGCTGAAGAGTCCAAGGGCTGCTCCCAGGAGGAGGGACTGGGCACAGAGGCCCTGTCACCCACCGCTATAGTGGAGCCTACAACGTCCCCCAACGGCCCAGGGGAAGGCTTGGTTCCCTGTGTGGCGACCCTGGGGTGGGGGTGCAGACTCTTCAGAGGGGGGCCTGGTAGGAGGCTTGGGGCCTCTGGGGGCATGTCCTCAACGAGGACAGCAGAACCGCAGTCTCTTTCTCTTGTTTGCTCCCCTCGTGGCTGGGTTCCACCCCGTGATCCCGCGGTGACAGGCCCCGTCACCAGGGCACAAAACCAGGGGCCAGGCAGGAACTGAAACTTCCCAAACCAAGCCCAAATAAACCCTTTCTCTTTCTAAGTCGGCCATCTCAGGTGTCTGTTAGGGCGACAGCAAGCTGGCTGGCACACCTCCCCGCTCCCCCAGGCCAGGCGGCAGGCCCTGCCCGGCCCCTACCAGGACCCCAGACCCAGCGCCCTCACCCGGCGGAGCGTCCCTAACCTGAAAACCGGAAACTTCTTAAAGCTCTAGCTGTCCAGTCTAGGCACGTATTCCCAAATCTGAAAAACCCCCAAATCCCAAACACTTCTGCTCCCAAACATTGTGGATGAGGGGTATTCCATCTGTGTCAAGGAAAACTCCAGAGCCGGGCGCGGTGGCGCACGCCTGTCATCCCAGCACTTGGGAGGCTGAGGCAGGAGGATCTCGAGTTCAAAGCCAGCCTCAGCCATGGCGAGGCACTTAGCAACTCAGTGAGACCCTGTCTCTAACAAAATACAAAAAAGGGCTGGGGATGGGGCCCCGTGGTCGAGCGCCCCTGAATTCAATCCCCGGTACCAACATAAATAAATAAATAAAACTCAAAACACTTGGGATTATGAATTCTCTCTTACAGAAATAAAGTGTTTAAAGGGAAGCACTTTCATGTTGCTACCTTGACCTTTGCCCCCACAGCAGGATTTCTAACTGCCCTGCAAGAGGAGGGTTTTGCTGGGGAGCAGCCGCGGCTCCCAGCATGCTCAGCTCCTGGCCAAGGCAGAACAATGGGACTTTGAAAGGACAAAGACAGACCCCATCCTCCTCCCAAGAGCCTGGACACAAGCTAGCAGGAGGAAACGGTGCCTTCCCTGGGTACTGGACGTAGTCCTTCCTGGGCATATGTCCTGGCAGGTGGGTGGACAGGCTTCAGCCCTAGGCAGGGCTGGGCGGTGGTGGGAACTGTCTGTCACAGAATGGGACAGTGGTTCTTGAAGTGTGGTCCCTGCTCATAAGGGCTCTCAGGGCTTGCAGATGAGTGGACCCCAAGGAAGCATCTGCCTGTGCAAAGGCAGAAATGGCAATGACTGTCCTCACTGGCTTTGAAATAAGGGGCACAGCTGGGGCTTGTATGCAAAGTTTTTTTTTTGTTTGTTTGTTTTTTTGGGGGTACCGGGATCAAACTCAGGGGCGCTCGCCCACTGGGCCACATCCCCAGCCCTTTTTTGTATTTGATTAGAGACAGGGTCTCACTGAGTTGCTAAGTGCCTCGCCATGGCTGAGGCTAGCTTTGAACTCACGATCCTCCTGCCTCAGCCTCCCAAGTGCTGGGATGACAGGCGTGCGCCACCGCACCCAGCACAAAGGTGCTTTCAAGCAGCCCCGGCCCAGGGCCACAGCCCAGTGGCCTTGAGCTCCTGCCTGTGGAGTCTGTGCTGGCCCACGGGCCGGTCAGCAGCTGGGGCTAGGAGGGCTCCATTGTTCAGAAACAGCCCCAGGAGCACAGTCCTTGGAAGCGGGCAGCTGTGCTAACCCTCAGCCTGCAGCCCGCAGCTCCCAGAGGCCTGGGAGATAAAAATGAGACAAAGGAGGGGCAGAAGCTTCCCCAGGGAAAGCGTGGCCACGAGCATCCACGTTACTGGCCTTGTGGCTTTTTACATCTGCCCTGCACTGTGACTTCCGGGTTCCAGGAACGAGAATGGCCCTCTTTGTTTCATTTGGTTCTATTTTTTCAACATCAGTGGCCTGTTGCTTAGTCTTCTGGCTTGTGCCTGATTCTCAGGAGCCGGTGAAAGGACGAGGGGACACCACGATAGACAGTGGGCACCTGAGATTCTGCAGCATGTAGCTTCACGCAGGAGGAAACCCCAAACCCTATCAAAGCAGGCTCAGTGCCTGATCACCAACCTGGGAAGCTTTCCGTCCAGTTTCACAAGATAAAGGGACAAAGGCTTTGTACCACGGAGACAAATGACACTATCATTAAATGGTAAATCATGAGCAAACCCAGTCCTACGAATCTTATCAAACTTTAGAGCAAAGGGCTATTGTTAAACATTATCTGTAAACTTTCCCCCAAGTCTACTTTTTTCTTCTTACACAGCTCTGAATTTTAACTCCTCTCCCTCTTTTTTTTTTTTTTTCTTTTAAGTTGTTGATGGACCTTTATTTTATTTATTTATACGCAGTGCTGAGAATCAAACCCAGTGCCTCATACATGCCAGGCAAGCACTCTACCAAGGAGCCACAACCCCAGCCCCTCCTCTGACTCTTTTTTTTTTTTTGGGTACTGGGGATTGAACTCAGGGGCACTTGACCACTGGGCCACATCCCCAGCCCTTTTTTTTTGTATTTTATTAGAAGCAGGGTCTCACTGAGTTACTAAGTGCCTCGCCATTGCTGAGGCTGGCTTTGAACTCGCGATCCTCCTGCCTCAGCCTCCCAAAGTGCTGGGATTACAGGCGTGCGCCACCGCGCCCGGCTCTCCCTCCTCTGACTCTTAAACCCCTCTTTGAAAATAAAACACACGACAATAAGCATCTGTCTGAAAATAAAACACACAAGACAATAAGCATCTGTCGGGGCTGTTTCTCCTCTTGATGTTTTCCCATAGGAAACAAAACAAAATTAAAAAAAAAATTAACATCACAACACTGACCTACTTATAGAATCTGCACTTCCTCACACTGAGCCCAGTTCCTGAGAGGCTTAGGACACAAGTGCACCCCCTTCCCACGGAAGCAGAGGTGATTCACACCCCCTGCTAGGCGGGGCTGGGGACCAGCTACAAAGTGGTGGAAACTGTCCCAGGATGAGACAGTGGTCCTCAAAGTGCGGTCCCTGGCCAGTAGTATCTCCTGGGAGCTCAGCACAAACGCCCGGTCTCAGCCCTGCCTCAGGCTCACAGAACACAAAGGCAGAGGCTGGGCTCCAGCCTCACAAGCCCTCCTGGAGAGTCGGATGCCAGCTCAAGTTTGGAAACCTCTTGGAGGGACAATGTCCTCTGAGAGTGGCTGGCCAGGCGTAGAACAGGCTGAGGACTTTATCTCAGACCCCCGAAGACCAGAGGCAGGAAAGAACAGGAGGCTAAGACGCGCCTGGGTTCCGGTCCCTGCTGGGAAGGTACGTGCTTTCAGCCCCCCGCAGCACCCACCCCCAGTGTCCCCTAAGGGCTGCCCACAGCCTGCTTCAGGTTCATCTGAGGAGGCCACACCGGCCACCAGGACAGGGCACAGAAACCTTCTGCAGTGGTGCCTGTAAGCCCAGCAACTCAGGAGGCCGGGGCAGGAGAATCGCAAATTCGAAGCCAGCCTCAACAACTTAGCAAGACCCTGTCTCAAAAATAAAAATAAAAGATAAGAAGGACTGGGGATGGAACTCAGTGTGAAGCACCCCTGGATTCCGTCCCCGGTACTAAAAGTAGAACAGAACAGCCAGCAAGAACACAAGCCTGCAGCCTCCCGGGCTGCAGGGCCCCAGCCTCACTCTAAAGCTTCCTAAACCCTAAGGGGCGAGGGCATGTGCCTGGGCCCTGGGTCAGGTCTGGGAACCCATTCCCTTTACCAGGTCGCTGGACGCAGGGCACTAGTCCACCTCCCTGGCTCTGCCCACCCAGCATTCCCAAATGGCCTTTCTGAGCCCCCCATCAGAGCATGCAGCTGACCTGGGGCCCTGAGAGGCCGGCCTGAGCCCGGAGGTGCCACCGTCCCCCGCCACAGGCTGCCCTGCGGTGGAAGGACACAGGTGGGGTCCAGCAGAGGAGGACCTCCTGGGCTGTTGGGGGGCAGCCCCACAAGGCCTGTTGATCACCCGATGGCCTGATTTGGGCTCCAGCAAGGCCCAGGTCCACGGTGCCCGACCTGCCCACGAGTTCCCCACCCTGCCGCTGCCACCCACGGCCTCCCCCAGCCCCTGCCCTGGCCTCCTTAATAATAATGATTATAGTCATTATTATAATGACAGTCATTATCTTAGTGATCCGGTTGGAGGGCACTTTCTAGTTTACCCAACACTTTCACCAACGTTAGTTCACCTGACATCGCTTATCTGATACTTGGGCTCCAAGACCTGCAGCCTGCCCAGGGCCCCGGGGACTGGGCCCTCGGGGACCTCCCCAGAGGAGCAGGGGAAGGCAGCCGGTCAGAAGCAGCGCCCAGCTGGCTGGACCGTCAGGAGGCCCAGGCAAGGGCCCCCACTCTTCAGGAATTGTGGGAGGGCGAGAGGCTGAACTCCAGGGGCGCAGGGGATTTGAGAAGAGGACCGGCGGCCAAGACCCACACCTGGCCTGCAGGCTCACGCCCTGACACCTCCCGAGAGCACCCTCTCCCCTCCTCCCGGGACATAAAGCCTAGAGAGCTCAGTTTTCCTGCCAGGGAGGTTCAGCCAGTGAAGGTCAAGGCCCCGGGGCTTTCCTGGGCAAGGGGTTCCCATTTCGGGGCTGGGTTCCTCTTCCAGGCATTCTGGTGCTGATGTGTGGAGAAGGGGAGGGAGCAAGACGCCAAGAGAGGGAAGTGACCCGAGACCTCGTCCCCACCAGGACCTGGGGCGGGTTACCCCACGCCTCTCCGCACTGACCAGGTGGCGCCCAGACCCAAGCAGCTGACCCTCAGCTCCTGCACCCCAGCCGCTGCCCTGCACAGAGCTGCCCCAGCCCAGCACCCAGACACAAGGCTATCAGCTGTCTCCCAGAAACCAGTCCAGGGGACACCAGGGGAGGATGGGGAGCCTGGGGAGGGTCCTCCCTGGAGGCCAGAGGCTGCCTCCCCACCCCTCATGGGCATGAGCAGCGGCTGCTGTCTCTTTAAGGTGAGCCCTGACCCAGGGATGAGTGGGGATTAGAGCCTTAGAGGAGCTTAAGGGAGCAGGCCCAGGGCTAAAGAGGTCAGCCCTCTTCCCAGGAGGCTGGGCAGGGACCAAGACTCCAGTTAGCGCTGGGTTTTTTGTGGTTGAGGCTGCCTGACACAGATGGGCCTCGGTGGCTGTCACCCCTTTGCTGGGGACCTGACCCAGACAGGATCAGGAATGGGGCAGATGCCCACAGACTGGTTTCCCTGAAAGCTGCCCTCTGCCTTTTCTAGCCGGGGTCATGGGGGAGCCAGATCCCAGAGGACATGCTACTGGGTTTTAGGTGGACTCTCCCCAACTCCCTCCCTGGGGGACCAGGGATTGAACCCAGGGCCTCACACATGGAACACATGGCCTCACACCCTGCCCTGAACTATGCCCCCAACACCCCCCCCTTTTTTTAATACCAGGGATTGAACCCAGGGGCATTCAACCACTGAGCCTCAGCCCCAGTCCTTTTTATTTTTTATTTTGAGACAGGGTCTCACTAAGTTGCTGAGGCTGGCCTTGAACTCATGATCCTCCTGCCTCAGCCTCCTGAGCTGCTGGGATCGCAGGCCCTCCTTCCTTTGTTTCTAAGTTTTCCCCTTTGACATCTCCTGGACCCCACGGGACCCTTAAAGAGAACATTAAAAATGCAGGGGGGCTGACTTTCCAAGTCCAAGGGGGACAGGTGACCAGCAAACAGGAGCGTGTTCAGCTCTCCTGAAAAAGAACGGGATCTGACCCACGGCCGCCCCAAACCTCCCCCATTCTGGGAAACAGAAACTGACCCTTCACCACAGGCAGGGCCCAGAGGTGAGTCCTGCCCTGCGGCCTTGCCCAGGCCCACAGTGTGCAGCTGGGCTGCCCGGCACGCCTGTCCTGGCCACGCTGACCTGTCGGGCTGGGTCCATGCCCGGCAGCTGCCCACGAGCCTTACCAGTGCATCGATCCCAGAGAAGGTGTGGTTCGCGTTCTCCAGGGAGTAGATGAGCTGGTGCGCCCCGTCGTGGGTCTCGCTGTTCCCATAAAAACCGGCACCCACCGCAGCACTGCAACGACACCCCGAGGTTAGAGGGGACACCCAGGGGGAGTGTCTGCACTTATGTTAAAAAAAAAAAAAAAAAAAAAAAAAAAAAGCCCGTTTTTTTTTTTTTTGATGCTGGGGATTGAACCCAGGGCCTTGTGAAAAAGCATGTTTTTTTGGTTTTTTTTTTAAGAGCATTTTTAGGTTCAGGGCCAAACGGACAGAGCGCACAGTCCTCCCCCTCTGTGCACGGTCCCCTCCGACACAGTCACCAACACCAACCTGGGCCTTCCTTACAGCTGTGGGCAGGCCCCCAGAGCCCTCAGGGAGGGAGGGCTCACCCTGGGTGTGGCCAGTCCTGCAGGGTGGCCACGGGCATCTAGCAGACGCGGGCATCTAGCAGACGCGGGCATCTAGCAGACGCGTGTCTCCGCCAGGGTTTCCTCCAGAGGAGTGCCGCGGCCCTAAGCCCCACGTCCTGCCGCTCAGTCCTCCTTCCCCCATTCCTGGTCTCCCTGCCCTCTCCACCCTGGGTCTTTTCCAGAATATCACACACTGGGAATCACACTGTGCCCGGCCTTTGCAGACTGGCTCCTTTCCCTTGGTCACGGGCCTGGGAGGCTCCTCGGCGTCTTTGGCGCCCACGCGCCCACTTCCTTCTAGGGCTGAACAACCCCCAGCGCCCGGCTTGCCCACTCCTGCCCACGCAGCTACGGCAAGGGGTCTGGGCCGGGCGCAGAGTGGGAACTGTGGGGCCAGCGCTGGGAGCACCGTGGGGGGAGGAGCTCTTTCCTGGGGGCTGGGGTGAGGGATGACAGCGGGGGTGAAGGTTAAGGGTCCCCCGAAGCCACAGAGCAGGACCCAGCTGGCTCCATGGCACATTTTGCTTGACTCCGGGAGGTGGGAGACCAGGGGCCAGCCTGGGGGCTCTGCTGCAATGGGTCTGGGCTGGGCGTGGGCACCTGCACCTTCACGTCTCCCCAGGGGACTCTGCACAGCTGGGCTTGGGGGGCCGTGGAGGCCCAGTGACAGACAGCACCTGCCCAGGGCCGAGCCCTGGTCCCTCCCAACATCTGCAGGAATCGGGGCGCCCTCGCCGTTCTCTACCCTTTCCCCTGACATCCCTGCATAGCCAGGAGGTACCTGGTCTCCTCTGCAAAGTTCCAGCTTATAAAACCATTTTCCTTAGTCCCCACACCCACAGGGTCCTGGCACGGTCTCGGGGCAGCCCAGGAGAGGCCTCCGATCTTGGCACACGGCACCAGACCTCTCAGCGCGGCCTCCTCGCCACCTCCCGCTCTTCCTTCCTGGGCTAGGTCTGCAGACCCTGGTCCCTGTCATCACTGGGGGCGAATGCTCCAACCCCCCACCCCCTCTGGCCTGGAGGCCTACAGCCAGAGCCTGAAATTCTTTGCAGGAACTGCCGTGAAGCCCAGCCTCTCCTCCTTCCAAAGGGCTGCATCGATTTTTTGCTTAGTCTTAACCCAAAGCAGGACCTGAAATCCCTCTCTGGGAAACCCCATCCGGCCGGTGTTGGCCCAGCGCTCCAGCCTGAACAAATCGTTTCGGATCTTGACTCCGCCATCGATCACCCTGGATCCGACCCACACCCTCGGGGCTGCGGGGAGACTGATCACGCGGCTTCCCGAGCTCCCATCCAGAACACTCCTGTGTGGGGAGAGGGGAGCCCAAGGCCCACGCGGCACGGAACCCAGGGGGAATCCCTGGAGGACTGTAGGAGACCTCCCTCCAGGGCGCCCTCCCCCTGATTCACAGCTTTGCGGGATGTGGCCCAGGGGTCCAGGCACGGGCCACCTCAAGTGCTTTCCAAGGTGCAGCCCCCTGAATCTGTGGGTCTAGGAACTGCACGTTTTAGGAGGGTCCTACGTGTTTCAGCCCTCCCCCTCCCACACAAGCACACGCACACGCACACACGCAGAGTCTGCGATCCACCGTGTAGAGTCCACCAGTGGTGTAAAAAGCCACGAGCCCACGTGCACCACAGTATCAAGGAACTGAAACACCCAGACGTTAAATACACGCATTCAACCCTCTTCCATGTGGTCACCTTGACTGGAAAGAGGGCAAAACGATGTCTTGTTATTGCTTTTGTTTTTTTTGCTGTGCCGGGCTCGGGCTCGGGCCCCAGGCCAGCTCTGCACCCCCAGCCTGAGATGACGACTGGTCGCTCTCGGCTGAGGGTCCCTCCTCGCGTCGCCAGGCCGCGGTCCAGCATCTCCCTGCCCCACGTTTGAGCTCCCTCTTCCCCTGCTTTTGGGGGTGGGGCATCCTGGGTTTTCGGCCCTCTCCTAGTGGGGGGCTTTGTCACAGGCGGCCCAGGCGTGGCTGTGGCCTGTGGACAGAGTTTCCCTGGATGCTGTTTTCCTGGCCATCCTGGGGACGGAACCCGGGGTGCTCCAATGCTTGGCTACGCGCCCAGCCCCTAGACAGAGGCTTACCCAGGCGGCCTCAAATGCACCATCCTCCTACCTCAGCCTCCTGCGCAGCCTGCCCTAAGGAGGGTCTCTGGGTCCCTCCTGGTGTCACGGTCCCGCCTGGGCTCTAGAAAGCCTTCTGCTTGATGGAAGGGACAGAATAAAGGGCCTGTTGACTCTGCCTCCCGGGGCATGCCAACACCCACCCTTCCCGAAGCCAAAATCACTGCCCCTGGGGATGGGGCCGCCAGCCCCTCCCCGTGCTTCCCAGGACCCCTCCAAACGTCTCCTTCCAGGGATGGCACCCCCTCCCCCTGGGTCCCCGGGGCAGAGCCAAGCGTGCTCCCCTGTCCAGGTCCCCAGCTCTGCCCCTGCCACTCCTGCCCCCTCCGCCCCTCCCCGCCTCTTTTATGGTCCCCCCTCACTGCAGCCAAGGGGACTAACGACCCCCACCCACAACCCAAGGGCACGGTCCAACCCCACCCCCTCCGGCGGCTCCTGTGGCCGTGGCCCCTCCCCTTCCTGGCCACGCCTTCCTGTCTCCTTGGCCAGCTCCCCTGACCCCCAGGCCGGCCCTGAGCGTCCTGCCCCTCCACGCCTGGTCCCAGGCCTCTTGCCGTCCCTGTGCCAGACTCCTGGTCCTCGCTGCCTGTCCACCGAATGGTGACCCTCCCTCCTACACTGTGCCCCCACCAGCGTCCTCAGCGCTGCCACTCGGACACGTCGCAGGTACCCTGGCCACAAGTGCCTCTCCCTCCGCTGGGGCCAGGTGCCGAAGCCAGAGCCGGGGGGCTCCCAGCTCACCTCCCACCCCCACTAACAGAGCGGCCCCCTCGCCCTCTCCCGTGCCCCAGGTGGCCCGCCCCCGCCTGCCCCCCCACTTTTCACACTCAAGCCCTCTGACGCTCCGGGGCGTCTGGCTTCTGTCCAGACCTGACTTACCGGGTCACCCCATCTCTTTGAGAACCCCACTGTTCTTAGAATAAAAGACTCAAATCCCTAACGCAGCCTCAGGCTGCTGCGCAGCTCGGGTCCTGCCTGGCCCCGCGTCCTCGCACACTGTCACAATGCGCCCGCTCCCTGCCTCCACGCTGCTTCCTGCTCATCATCCACCCGCGCGACACCCTCAGGCCCTCACCTGCTCTCGGCTCCAGCCACGAAGGCTGCTTTTGGCCCTGTGCTCCCCTGCCACAGGGCCTTTGCACATGTTCTCCTCCCTTCGGCCTCTGCTGAGCAAGGCTGCTGGGCAGGTTAGGTGCATTCAGTGCACTTTGGATGACGAATGATATTTCAGCTTACAACGGGTTTATAGAGACATGACCCCGTCAGAACTCTAGGACCCCTGTTCTCTGCAGTTTGTGCTTGTTCTATTTATTGACTTACTTAAATCTGAGTTCCTGGGAGCCAGGATTGCCTGTGCAGAGAGCACTGCTGGTGTCCTGCCCCTGGGGTCCCAGCTCCCCTGGCCACACCCCTGCTGCTGCTACAGGCTCTTAGCAGGAGGATCTGAAATTCCAGGCCCCTCTGGGGAGCCCTCCGCCTGGACTGGGGGTGCTACTGGTCTTTGAACTCCCATGCGGGGCTAGACCACTTTAAAGTTTACATTTCAGCTAGGAATGGTGGTGCATGCTTACAATCCCAGCAACCTGGGAGGCTGAGGCAGGAAGATCGCAAGTTCAAGGCCAGCCTCATCAACTTAAGGAGACCCTGTCTCCAAATAAAAAATAAAACGGGTTGGGGATGTGTCTCAGTGAGTGGTCAAGTGGCCCTGGGTTAAGCTCCCAGTACAAAAAGAAAAAAAAAGTCGACACTCAGGCCTCAGCAGGGCGGCTCCTCAGCCTGGTCCTGCCCCACCCCGGGGCCACCCCTTTTTGGGCTTTGGGGGGATGGGATAAGAAGTGTTCCAACAGAAGGACAGCGTGGTAGTGAGTGCACCTCCTGCACACTGGACCCCAGGTGTCCCCGCTCCCGGGCTCCAGTCCTGCCGCGGAGCAGAGGGGGACCCCAGCCCAGAGGGTCGCCACACCCCACGAGCCCCTGAGGCTGGGGGACACTAGGCTTTTGGAAAAGCCTCTATAGATACAAAACCACCCGTCCTGGACCCAGGCAGTGTGCATGGACACCGCCCGGGCAGAGCGGGCTGCAGCTCCCCTCCCTGGAGCCAGGAGCGCGTCCAAGGGCACTAAGAGCTACGGATCGATGGCCAAGGCGGAGGCTGGGGCTGGAGGCAGACTCTTCTGACCTCCAAGTCACAGCGGCAGGTGGGAGGGGACGGGGATGTGGAGAGTGGACGCCCCCTGCCTGCCCCGAGCTGGCCCTGTCACCACCCCAGGCACCCGATTCCCAATGCTTGGCAAGAGAAGGGACGGCGTTCACTTTGGGACACGTTTGTTCATTCAGGTAGCAGGAGCTGGATCGGGAGAAGGTGACCAGATAGTGGATGGGTCACTTCAGGCTTGTGGCCAGGGGCCAGCTGTGGGTGAAGCCCAGGCCGGCCGGCTTCTCCGCGGCTGGCGCTGCTGGGGAAAGGGCCACTCACCAGCAGACGAGGCCGGCCACCACCGCCGTCCAGGTGACGCAGCAGGAGCCGCGCTGCTTGGTCTGCGCCACGGGGTCCCGCCGGCAGCAGCACGCGCACACCAGGTAGGCGGCCAGGAAGGCGAGGTTCAGGCCCAGGCAGACGGCGGCCAGCAGCCCCAGGAACAGCAGCGACTGGAAGGGGGGGACGGGTCAGCCGCGTCCTGCCTGAGTGCCGGCGGGGCAGCAGCAGGGGTGCCCTGTGCTCCTGCCTAAAGCAGCCCCTCCCCGAGCAGAGGCCCCGCGCCAGGCCGTGGGGCACGAGCGGGGGGCCCTGTGGTCCCGGGGACACCGAGGGAGCAGAGCCGTGCGTAGCCCCCGTGTCACACCTGGAGGAGGGACTGGAGCAGGGACCAGGCAGGGCTGTGGGCTGGCGCGGGCGGTGGGCGTGGACCCCACACTAGGGCAGGCACCGGGGTGGGGGGAGGTGTCCCGAGGACCCAGCACCCACAGGCCTCTGGGGTGGCAGCTGGGGCAGGATGCCACGGGGACCAAGTGGGACCTGGGACGGGGCCAGGGAGGGGCGGCTGGCATATCTGCTGCCGGCTCCGTGCCAAGGGCCCCGTTGTGCCCGCGGGCCACACCCCACGCCAGTACCCGTCCTAGGTGCTGGCCGTCCAGAGGCACGAGGAGACGGCTCCGTGCGGGGGACGGGGGCGGGGAATCGGGACGCGCACCCCGCGGCGTCCCTTGCACTGCGTCCCCGGGGACAGCGGACCCGGAGCCCGCGGGAGCAGCAAGAGCACAGGCCCACGGTGGGCAGGGTCCCTTCTCAGGCCACCCAGCACGCAGGGTCCAGCAGGGGAGCCCGTCTGTCAGGAGGCCTGGGAGCCCCCACCACGGCCTCTGGCTTCTTGATTCAGCCAGATGGACACCAGATGGCCTCGGGTCGGTGGCCGCCGTCCAGCACTGGACCTGGCTCTAAGTCCGCCCCTGAGCCGACGGCCTCTCCTGCTGCCCACTGCCCCCGGGCACTCTCCGTGTCCAGCGTGCCCTCAGGAGAGCCTGCGTCGGGGCCTGGTGGCGGCAGTCAGCGGCGGGGGGGTGGGAGGGGGACACGAAGGAGCTGAGGCCTGGGGCGGCCGCGCCCGGGCACACGCCTGGGCTCGTCCTGACGGCTGCAGTCCAGGGCCTGTGGCCACGTCCCAGGACGGGCAGAGCCAGCAGTGGGGGCCCTGCAGGAGCCACCTGCCCCTCCCTCGCGCCTGCCCAGCGTGCAGCCCCTCGAGGACGCAGCTCCCTGGCGGACAGGCTTCCTGGTCTCAGGGACAAAGGGCACACCAGGGAGCCTCTGGCTTCCCTCCTGCAGGCGCCCCCGGGTGGGAAGCGTGGGGTCCACTCACTGGCACACCGTCCCCAGCAGTGGCCCAGGAGGCTCCCGCCCTGGGAGACAGCGTCCAGCCCAGGCCCTGGTGGATGGCCCCGGAGCCCCAGGCCAAGGCAAGGGAGGCCCAGTAAGGGAGGCCCGGTGGGGTGGGGCGAGAGCCTCACTTCCCAAGGTGAAGGCCTGCGCTGCAGCCTGACCTACGGGGGGGGGGGGGGGGGGGGGGGGGGGGTGGGGGGGGGGGGGGGGGGGGGGGGGGGGGGGTGGGGGGGGGGGGGGGGGGGGGGGGTGGGGGGGGGGGGGGGGGGTGGGGGGGGGGGGGGGGGGGGGGGGGGGGGGGGGGGGGGGGGGGGGGGGGGGGGGGGGGGGGGGGGGGGGGGGGGGGGGGGGGGGGGGGGGGGGGGGGGGGGGGGGGGGGGGGGGGGGGGGGGGGGGGGGGGGGGGGGGGGGGGGGGGGGGCCGCGGCAGCCACGCCGCGGGGAGGGTGACCACAACGCAGGACCTCAAGCCCCCCTGGGCCAGCGTCAGAGCCAGGCGGACCCCCGCACCCGTATCCCACTCCAACCCGAGGAGCACCAGCAGGAGCTCTCGACGCATGCCCAGCCCCTCGACTTCTTCACACTGACTTGTTCAGCAGACCCCGATATCCAGAGCCTCGGTGGGTGGCAATGCCACAGTCTGTCTCGGCTACCTCCACACAGGCCCCGAGGTCCCACTGCTAAACCTAGGATCCCCTTAACAGCTTGCAAAACACTGAGTGACATGCACACTGTGCCCCAGCAATTCCACTTCACAGAAGGGAGGGCTCATGCCCCCGACAAGATCCACACACACCAAGTGCACAGCAGCTTCATACAGAGAAACCACCTGGATGTCTACCAACAAGACAGGTGCCAGGTGCCATAGCCACAAGATGGAATAGTATGCAGCCATGGAAAGGAAATAGGAGCTACACGCAGGTGGACAGATGCCACAGAGGAATGTATAGGAGGGGAACAAACCAGCACGGGCTGTATGTTCAACATGTATGAAGCACGTGGTCAGAGATGCTCACTGGCAGCAGCAGGTGTGAACAGTGGCTACTGCAAGAGGGTCAAGACCACACTTTGGCCAGGATGGTATCACACAAAACTAATAAAACCCACAGAGCTGCACATTTAATTGTGCACATTCCTGTACGTTATTTCTTTTTCTTTTCTTGGCACCAGAGGTTGAACCCAGGGGTTCCTAACCAGTGAGCCACATCCGCAGCCCTTTTTATTTTTTATTTGGAGACAGGGTCTTGCTCAGTTGCTTAGGGCCTCACTAAGTTGCTGAGGCTGGCCTTGAACTTGTGATCTTCCTGCCTCAGTCTCCCAAATTGCTGGGATTGCAGGCGTGTGTACCATGCCTGGCTTCCTAATTATTCCTAATAATTAAAAAAAAAAAAAAGGTAACCGGGCTCCCATGCAGCTAGCTAACGCACAGGCTGCCCCACCGCCCGTTGCCTCCCCAGCAGTCCCACTGCTGAACTGACCACGTGTCCTCACCCAGCGAGGAAGCAGTGGAGAGGACACGTGGGTTGGTGCCGCTTCAATTCCCCCAAACCCAGCCCCGTAAAGCCCCTGGCCTGGCCTGGCCGGCCTGTTCAGCCTCCCCCAGCCTCCCCTGGCCTGAGCTCCCGTGAGCCCGGCCTCTCCAGCCGGCAGCTGGCCTCGTTAGGGTACTGATGTGCGTCCAGCCAGGGCAGCGCGGGGAAGCTGGGAGCCACCCTCCAGGGCTCGGTGGCAGTGCACCCCGCAGCCCCCAGGGCCAGGCAGGCCCAGAGCCCAGCAGGAGCTGGGGGCCAGTGGGCGGGGCGGAGGCAGGGGGCGGGAACGGTGGAAGGGGGAGGGGGAGAGGGCAGAGGAGGGCCTGAGCCTGAGGGTGTCACCGGCTGCTCTAGTAGGCAATTATTTCTCTGCTCCTAATTATCACTCCCGTCCCCAACTGCACGGGGGGGGGGGGGGGGGGGGGGGGGGGCAGGGGACGGGAGGAAGAGGGAGCCATAGCCCCGCTGGCCACCCCGTCCTCCTGCCTCCGCCCTCCTGCTCGAGGGCCAGGGCTGAGGAAGGGCAGGCTCCACACCATCCGCCTCCCGCTGTGCCCGAGCCACCCCTGTCCCCAGCGCCAGGCCCACGTCCCCACGCCGGCCCTCAGACGGCCTCGCCCACATCAAAGGGGCTGCAGTTATTTCTGGTTTGTCACTCTGTAATGACAACACCAGAGTGGGGAGCATCAGGGCAGGACCCAAGCTGGGGTGGCAGTGACCTCTGCGGCTGGACCCCAAGGGGCTCCGGGTTGGGGTGGGGGAGAGCGACCGCGAGGCCCCCGAGACAGCTGGCAGGTGAGCCCGCCTGGGGTGAGGCCAGGGGAGGCAGCAGCACCCAGAGCGAGCTCCCAGGCCCAGGGAGGCCACCCCTCGGCTCAGCGTGACTGTCTGGTGACGGTGACTCAGTGCTCAGGATGAGCGGGGCTTCCTCCTTCCCCCTCAGCGCCTCCCCAGCTGGGGCAGGCAGGCTGGCCTCTCCTCTGGGCCTTTCCTCCGGGCCTCTCCTCCTTGGACCCGCGCCCTGGCCCAGGCAGAGTTCTCCAAACAGCCCCCACTCTGACCCTCCTCTGGTCTGAGGACCTGGGACTGGCACTTGGGACTCTGGGGGTGGGGGGTGTCTGTGAACTGAGGCACCTGAGGAGACCCAGGAAAAAATACTCCTGACCGTGGAGGCCGGGACGGGGAGGCCCGGCACACCAGCCTGAGTTCTCGCTGGACGCGTGGTGACCATGACACTGACGTGGCTCCTTCAGGGAGTCAAGGCTGCGTGTAGCGCCAGGTGCCCTTTCCGGCGCCCCCATCGCTGCCCGAGGGGCACTGGACCACGGGGCCTCCTCCTTCCCGAGTAGGGGTCACAGTCCAGCTCGCTGCGCCCACTGGCTCCTGGGGGGGGGCGTCTTCACGTCAGACCCTGTCACCTGTCAAAGGTGGGGCCTGGGCTGTCCCCAGGGAGGACGGCTCTCCCACGGCTGCTGGCCAACCTCCCCACGGCTGAGGGACGCAGCCCTGGCGCCCTTCCCCAGGACCCAGGTTCAAGTTCACCAAGGCGAGGGGGGAGGGGCCGCCATCTGGGGAACTGGGGGTCCTGCCACCCCCCAAAAGTGAGTGGGCCCCTCCTTCCCTGGGGAGTCGGGTGCACTGAGCTTCCTCAGGATCTTCGGGGAGCTGCTCGTCTAAGACCCCCTCCGCCGACGAGATGGCATGTAGGGACGCAGCCACCTGGGAGTCCCCTGGAGAGCCACACTTGCCCGTTTCCATCTTGGCTTAGTTTTCAATGAGACCACACGGACCCTCGAGCCTGCACGTCCCTCTGGACACACGGGGCGTGAGCTCAAGCCCTTTCTGCATTTTGTTTCCATGTTTTTCTCTACCGTAGGGCATTGTGGTTGGACAGCTGTAACGTCAAGGCCAGTCACCTAATGAGGTCTGTCTCTGGTCCTGTTACGTGCTATGACCCTTCATCCTATTACATGATCATTACATCCCGTTGAACACTTGTAGATGAGGGAGGCAAGTCTCAGAGAGGTGAAGACACCTTCCCATGGTCACACAGAGAGAGAACTGGAGCCCAGCGCACCCAGAGGGAGAGCCGGGCTACTTGGCTCCTGCCACTGCAAAGGCTGGCCCCAGAGAGCCCTCAGCAACTGCTCCAGAAGGTCTGGCCACCTCGGTGGTCACGGTCACCCGGGCTTGGCATGGCAGGTGGCCCCAATCAAGTTTGTTGAGGACAGAGAGGACCTACGGCAGAAGCCGCCCGATTCATGCTGTGAACTGGCCGGACTCTGACTCTGGTGCTCAGGAGAAAAGGAAAGACCAGTGGTCAGAAAGCAGGGGAACTTACAAAATAGGAGCCGCCTTAAATAACGCGGGGATCCGGACTCCCCTCCACATTCCTCTCCCCTCAGACCTCTCCTCCACCCCGGAGCCGAGGGGCAGGGTGGGAACAGAGGCCATGGGAAGGGGGTGCCCTCTGGAGCCCAGCACAAGGGGTGTCTGGGGTAGGACGCTGGCGTGGAGGGCCAGGGACCAGAAGTGGGTCCCTCCAGCTCAGCTACCAGCTGTCTGTGGGCCTGCGGGCGGGTGGCCAGGCACAGGCCCCTTGAGCCACAGCTGCTGGCCAGACAGGTGCTGGCCTGGGCAGTGAGTGGGGGGGCGCCTCCCCACCCCTCCTCCACCTGGGGGTTAGGATTTCCTCCAGTAGACAGAAAAATAAGGTTGGGACCCCGGAAACAGGATCTGGGGCGCCCCCCTACAACACAGCTGTCTCTGAAATCACATCCGCTGCCTCGGGCCCTGGTGGGGACAGAGGAGCCGGGAGCAGCCCAGGCAGCCCTCCAGGCCCTTCCCCTGGCAGGGCTCCGGAGAGGCAGGGGCAGGCACAGAGGGACAGAGCCAGGCATGCCCCTGCACTGCCTCCGCGTGCCCCCAACAGCAGGAAGGGTGGATCCTCCCCTCCTCCAGGAAGGACCCGCACCAGCTGCCTGGGCCCGAAGGCAGGGAGGGCGCTAGCGGTTATTATTAGACTCCTGGTCACTGCACACCCTACCCATCAGGATCCCCTGGGCCTCAGGAGGCAGGCCTGGGAGGGCAAGCCAGCGGGGGGCCTCAAGAAAGGCCCCTACACACAGCCTGGGGGGAGGGGCTGGGGAATCCCCCTTGACACTGCAGGCAGAGGCCGCGGGGGTCAAAGTCCTCCCACCTGCACGGAGCACTGGGCGGACGCCTCTTCCTGGACTGCCCAGCCCGGAATCTGTACCCAACCAAGGGACCCGATTCAGCGGGGCCGCGGGGGCTTGACCACACCTGACCACACCAGGGGGCTGCAGCTCCGTCTGGACAAGGGGGTCGGGGAGCCCTGGCCCCGTCTGTGGGGTGCAGAAAGGGCAGAGGGAAGGGTGGGCGGAGCAGGGAAAAGGCAGAAGTGCCCGGAGGAGGGGACTGGCGGGACAGAGCAGGAGACCCCACGATCTCCGGCACTAGGAGGCCAGGGAGGACAAAGAGAGGGGCTTGGTCGTCACCCAGGGGACGACGGCGCGCGAGGGGCTGTCTACCGGCGGCCGCGGGCTCCGCGCCCAGGAGGGAGGTCGCCCCGCCCCCGCCCTCCCCGAGGCCCGGCGGAGACTCCGCGCGGCTCCCCCGCAGGCGGCCGGGAGGAGGGCGCCGCGCACTCGGGGCCTCGAGGCAGTTTCCGCCCGAACTTCTCCCAGGCCACCCTGGAGAAGGCAGCGTCCGGTCCGGGGCACTTCGGGGCGCCGCGCGACCCCCGCGCCCCTCCCCAGCCAGAGCGCAACCCCGCCCGCGCCGCCCGGGCCCGACCCCCGCCTCTCGCGGGCAGCCCCTACGCCCGCCTCCCGTCCCCGACCGGCCGAACTCCGATCTTGCCACTCTTCCCGCACCCCGAGGTCCCCCGCCAGAAGAGGCCGCGGGCCCAGGGTCCCGCAGGAGAGCGGGAGCGAGGGGAGAAGGGCGGGGCCGCGGGTGCAGGGAGGGGGCGCGGCGCGTGGAGTGAGCGCGGGGTGCGGGACGGGAGCGCGGGTGCGGGACGGGAGCGCGCGGGTGCGGGACGGGAGCGCGGGTGCGGGACGGGAGCGCGGGTGCGGGACGGGGGCGCGGCGCGTGGAGTGAGCGCGGGGTGCGGGACGGGAGCGCGGGTGCGGGACGGGAGCGCGGGTGCGGGACAGGAGCGCGCGGGTGCGGGACGGGAGCGCGGGTGCGGGACAGAGCGCGCTCACCTCCTGGTAGCTCGCGTCGCGGGGGACTGAAGGCGCTGTCCACGGGCTGCAGGCGCAGGCCGAAGCGCGGGACGCCGTGCAGCCACACGACCCACCAGGGCGCGGCGTACTCCACGCGCGCCGCCGGCATGGCTCGGCCCGACTGCGGCCAGCGCGCAGCGGCCGCCGCCGCCTCCGCCACCCGACCCGGGACGCGCGTCGACCCCGCCCCGCCGCGGCCCAGGCCCCGCCCCGGCTCCGCCCAGACCCCGCCCCGGCCTGAACCCGATCTCGCGCCCCCAAGGATTGAGCCCAAAAGCCAGCTGTCCCCGTCTGGGCTGGAGTCGTCTTGCCCCGACGGGCGCGGGAGGCGGGAGAAGTGCGTTTCGGTCTCAGACTCTGCGTCACTTGCTAGTGACTTTATAGCAAATCGGACCGTGAGCCGCGCAGTGCAGCCAGCAGTCACAGCCTGAGAAGCTGGCGGGCAGTGCCAAGGGCCTCTGGGGGTGGGCACACTGCTCTTGGGGCCGGAAAGACCCAGCCTGGGTCGCTCAGGTTAAATCACTCAGTCGTTGATTGGCTCGTCTTAGTGTGAGCCATGTCGACTCAGACCAGGGCCTGGCGCTCCCGGCTGCCTGCCCCAGCAGCAGGTGCCCTGAGTGGGGAAGAGGCGTTTGGGGGGCTGAGAAAAGTTTTGGTTCTTCCCAGCAGGAGGGACAGGGCCGGCTTCCCAGAACAAGGGAACTTTGGGCTGTCTAGAGGGAAGGGAAGGGGCCGTGGGAGCCCAGGAAGGGAGGAAGAGCTTTCGGCAGCACTTAGACCTACCGGGTGACAGGCACCGCTCCATCAGCGAGCAAAGCAGAGGGAAGCCATTGTCACGTGTGTCCTTGTGGTGTGGACCACGTAGGCACAGGAAGACATATTCCTTGCAGGGTGGTTTGGGGGAAACTGGAAGAGGGAGGGGCAGCCACCTTCAGCAAAGCCCTGTGGGCCCTGGTCTTCAGGCCTTTTTAAACAGCTTGGTGAGTAAGGCGCTCCGGCTGGAGGGAGGTGGAGGGCAGGGAAGGGTCCACGGAGCTCCGTGAGTGGTGAAAAGGGTTGTGACAAAGCTGGGCCCGGTGGCGCACGCCCGTAACCCCAGTGCTTGGGAGGCTGAGGCAGGAGGATCCCAAGTTCAAAGCCAGCCTCAGCAATGGTGTGGCACTTAGCAACTAAGTAAGACCCTGTCTCTAATAAAAATACAAAAAGGGCTGGGGATGTGGCCCAGTGGTCGAGTGCCCCTGAGTTCAAGCCATGGTACTAAAAAAAAAAAAGGTTGTGCGGGTTGGGGCTTGGTTGGAGGGAGCTCTGGGCAGCTGGCGTGAGGGTGGTTAGCGCATGGGTGAGACAGGAGACTGAAAGGGAACATGAGGGATGCCTAGGTTTCCACCCTGGGGGACTCCGTGGGCAGTCTATGGCCACTGCCTGCTCTATTAAAGATCCTGGGGCCAAAAGAGCAAGCCCTGTCCAGCCCTGCCGTTGGGGCCTCTCCTCGGGGTCAGCTGGAGCCTGGCGGCTGCCATCTTGCCTACACATGCCCACAGCTGAGGCCAGAGGGGAGCAGGAGGCTGGGGAACCCTCTGTTCTCCCCTAGGGGTTTCTTTCATGAACGCTGCACACTTTATGGGACACCTTCCTTGTTCTAGGGGTTCTGGTGATTAGCAAAACACACCCGTTCCTGTCCACATGGTGTTTAGTCTAGACAGGGAGGCAGGCGGGCTTGGAGAGCCCTGTCTTGGGATGAAGAGGCAGGATGGGGTTGCTTCCGGGATGTTTCTTGCAGAACAGAGCGGGGAGAGTTGATGTGTGATGGGAGTTGACTGGTGTCCTTGGGGAGGCTTCTGAGTGGCAGTAATGGGACCTGAAGTCAGGGCGCAGGGTGGGCAGGGCTGAGGAAGGAGAAATCAGACAGTGAAACCCAGAGTGGATGCTGGGCACGGCGGAGACAGGACACCAATCACACCTGTGGCTGCTTGCCAGGGCCTGGGGACTTCCAGGGTGATGGAAATGTCCTCTGGATCCAGTAGTGGCCACACAACCATAAAGATTTATCAAAACTCATGGATCTGGATACAAAAGGGTGAATTTCACTGTGTGTAAACTATGCCTGAAAATTAAAAAACAAAACTAACCCTCACCAGGAAATAAGTGCTTATATTGAAGACAAAAGAACGAGGCTGGTGGCAAGTGCCGGCTCACATACAGCCCCACAGCGCTGGAGTTTGGCCTTTGACTCAGCCACTGCGGGTTGCTGAGAAAGGTGGACGTGAAGCAATATTTAGCAGGAGCCCGTTATAGCTCACGCCCTCGGTGGGCACTACCCGAATGTGGACATGAATATGCAGACACAGCCCAGGTCCCCTGCAACCTGGGAGAGGCCCTGCTGGGTGCCCTGCACACCTCCCACCTGACCCTTCTCCAGGCCAAGGGCACCCAGGCTAAGGCTGCTCCGCACCACTGATGTCCAGCTGACTCCTGAGTCAAAGGATGTCATTCTTCTTGGAAGAACAAGTTAAAGTCACAGCTGTGATGAGTGCAGTGCCTTAGGAAATGCGGGCGAGTCACTGGAGATCACAAACAGGAGGCATCGCTTTTCCACTCGGGCCCGTGGTGCTCACCTGAAGATCTGGCTTTGGTCCTGGTGCAGGGGAGCCCTGGAGCAGGGCCTGGGTCAGAGGAAGCCGTAGGGGAAGGGGAGGGTGTGGGCGCACTGGGCAGGTTAACGGCAGGCTCTCCCTCAGGGAGGCGGCCACAGCTGGGTGCTGATTGGAACACCAAAACCCTCCGACTGGATCTTCAGCGGGCGTTCCAGCCGCTTCCCCAAGGCCCACTGGCCTAGAGTGAGGCCAGGAAGCAGAGGCCCACGAGGGATGTCCCTCCTGGGATACAGAGGAACGGCCCCACCACCCCACCTGAACCAGCAGCCTCACAAAGCGGTGGCAACCCCGGCTGCCACTCGAGGCTTAAGCACACACCTACTTCATCAGAATCTCCAGAGTTACCCCTGGTCACTGGTGCCACACCCCAGTGACTACAGCACAAGCCAGGGTAGGAAGCACCCCACGAAAGGGTGCCTCCTCTGGGCAAGGCGGCCAGCAAATCCCTGCAGGGCTTGTCTCCTAGGAGCTGGGACAAGTCTCTGGACAATGTGCTGGGGACAAAGAAAGCCTAAGTGGTAAACTCACTCCCCCTTGGGAATCCTAAATGTTTAAAGAATGGGGAAGACTGAAAGCTGCTGACAGTGCCACCTCTGGGACTGTCAACAACCCAGGGCCTCGGTGTGCCACCCTCTCCTGGTGGTGCTTAGTGTCACAACCTGCTTGCTTATGCACTTACAGTGCAATACCAAGTACAGCGTATGTCACACTTTTCAAAGAGAGATGGAAAATAATCTCAGGCATTTACTTGAAAATAAGCCTTTACTGTTTCCCCAAGATCTACCAGCTACTGGTCATTTGCTGTGGCATGGCGCCACCTGGTGGCCTGCCCCACCATGACCCACTGTTGTGTTGGGCAGTTCAAAAACTTTCACATTAGCCCATTTAACTGAGTAATAAACCAGGGACAAAGAAAGGTATTAATGTGCAGAGCCGGACGTGGTGGACGCCTGTAATCCCAGCACTTTGGGAGGCTGAGGCACTTAGCAACTCAGTGAGACCCTGTCTCTAATAAAATACAAAAAAGGGGCAGGGGATGTGGCCCAGTGGTTGAGTGCCCCTGAGTTCAATCCCCAGTACCACACACACACACAAAAAAGGTATTAATGTGGTTACTTTCATTTCAGGAAACAGCCACTTCTCAAAAACCATGCAAGTCAGAAGTGGCAGACAGTTCTGACAGCCAGGAATGAGGCTGGTGGCCCTCTCAGGTTGGATTTGCCCCCTAGACCAGCTAAAGCTCATCATTGTCCCCTCCTCTCTCCAAGGCTGGAGGGCCCAGCTCAGACCCCTGCAAAACCAGTCCCTTCCTCTGAAATGTCAGCTGAGTTTGAGATTAGTCTTCCACTTCAAGCTCTCTCTGTTCGGCTTGCTACAGGTTCTCTAGTCCATGAAACACCTGTCCTTCACTTCATGCTGGGCTAGCATGATTCTGAGCCCCTATCTAAATTGTCCTATTTTTTGGTATCGGGAATTGAACTCAGGGTCACTCGCCCTTTTTTGTATTTTATTAGAGACAGGGTCTCACTGAGTTGCTAAGTGTCTCGCCATTGCTGAGGCTGGCTCTGAACTCACAACCCTCCTGCCTCAGTCTCCCAAGTGCTGGGATTACAGGTGTGTGCCACTGTGCCTGGCATAAATTGTCTTTTCTTCTGCAATCATCTCACTTTCGGCCCTACTTTATCATTCAAGTCACACTGAAAAACAAAACAAAACAAAACTTAGGCTAACTTTGCATCCCAGGAATATCTTCATGGGGAGGGATGAAAGCTGCAACGCCACCTCTAGCATGCACCAAGGGATGGACCACCTACCTTGCAGCTGCCCACCAAGGAAGAGTGCTCAGCAACCCCCCCCCCTTCCCTTTAATCAGAAAAAACTCATTCTAGCTAAATCACTTTTAAGTCCCAGAAGTGCAGACTGATTACTCCCATAGATATCTGGCTCTTCTTTCTCTTCCCATTGTGGCTTCCCTAGAGCTGTCTATTTTGTGGTGCTTGGGATAGGACGCAGGTCCTTGCACATGCTAGGCAAGTGCTCTACCACTGAGGTAGAGCCCTGCCTACCTCTATTTAGTTTCAAACGTAGGCTAAATAGAAGTCTGGCTTTAGTTGTCCACTGAGATCCCAGCTTTAGACTTGGGAGACAAGGAGGTGGCAAGCAGGACCCATCCCCCATCCCTGGCACAGGACACCACCCAGCAGCACCTCTTCCCCATCTTCAAAGACAAAGGACACTTTAGACTTTTCAACATTTTAATGCAGTTCAAATCGGCCTGTCTGATTCATTTCAGTTCCTTCACTGCCAAACCTAGAGAGAAAAAGAAACAAAAGCAAGTCATCTTGTGTTACTGTCTTGATTTCGTTCCCCACCTAAGAGAGTTCTTAAGGGAGGTTCTGGTTAAAATCAAGTTAGTATTTGATAAAAACATTCCCCTCAGACCTGGCCTATTAGATTGAATTGATTGTTCTCCCTGCAAAGTGGGGGTCAGCACAGCACCCAGTGCGGAGGGCTGTGAGGAGTGAGCTGTGCCCCTCCTCTGGCCAAGGACACTATCCCAGCACTGGGTGTAACTGCGGAACGGCAGCCATTCCCCGCACTGCCAACAGCAAGCAGCAAGCGCAGACACCTGAACCACACAGTGGCAACACGGGACCCCCCCCCAACTGCTGGCGGCCTGTCAGGCCCACTCACCCGGGGGCAGGGACTGCTTCAGCTTCTCTGCCTTCTCCTTGTCTGTGATGACCAAGGTGTAAAGATACCTGCTGCATCGGACTTTAAACTTCACATTATCCTTGTTCTTCTTGATCTTGACAGCTACCAAGGAGAACAGAATATGTAATTAAATCACGTCACAGAGAACAGACGCCTCACGGTTCGTGTGCTTCATGCTCATAAAGCGAGCGGCACTTAGGGACTGTTAACTGGCCAGTCAGCACCACTGCAAGGGCCAAGTATGCACCCACCTCCCTGCACTGTCCCTTTGCCTCCAGGATCAAAATAAGGCATCGAAATCTACATTTCCCTCTATTAACACTTAAGACCCTGGGCCTCTCTCAATTTTAACACATTTGTTTATATTTATATTTAAAACATAGGTTATTTGGTACACTGAACACAACAATGTAGAACACTTTATACTGACCTAACTTATCATTACTTTTAAAAAAGATGAAGTTAGTAAAGTAAGGTGATGGGATTATCTGCTAGGATTAAGAACTTCCCAGGGCTTCCCTCCTGGAATCAACTCTCTGCACACCTTAGCATGGAGCTCCTCCTTCAGGATATCCCAGCCCACCCATCTCCTAGTGCGGTCCCTGTTTTCTGGGTTCTTTGTTGCTTCTAAATTCTATCTTGGGGATCACAGATAAGACAAGAGCCTCAAGTGCACCTCAAATTCAAAGGGAAAGAGTCTGAAATTTTGCAGAGTCTGGTTATGTAGAAGTGCCAGCACATTCCTACCCATCTGGGGCTGGAAGACAACAGCTGCCCAGGAGGAAGTTAGCCATTCCATGCACTTGTCAAATCCCTTGTTCCAGCTTCCTTAAAAACCACTCATACATCTCCAACAACTCAGTTATAGAAGCAGTGAAGTGTCTATTGCTTCAACCCAAGTACCTCACCAGACAAAAGCACACAGCACTTGGCCTCCCAGAAGTAGCACAAGATTGACTTGCACTTATAGTCCTGCCACTCCATTTCTGCCAATAATTGCTAAAGGGGCGCCTCAAAGAAGCAGAAGCACCGTGCTCAGAGCCTGCCTGAGGCACTGTTGGTTGCCTCGGCTCATACTTGTAACAAACCCAGACACCGGGATGCTCATCCAAGCGCGTGATCCTGCTGTTTCAGCATGCCCACGTAAAGACCCTGCACTGCCCTGTAGCGGCTTCACTCTTGAAACCTAAGTTGATCACCATTTCTTTTTATTTATTTATTAATTTGTTAATTATTTTTGGTACTGGGGACCAAACCACTGAGCCATATCCCCCAGTCTTTTTTATCTCATGGCAGGGTCTTGCCAAGTTGCTAGGCTGGCCTTGAAACTCACAATCCTCCTGCCTTAGCCTCCCAAGCTGCTGGGATTACAGGCACAAACCACCAAGCCTAGCTGAACACCACTTAAGACACAGATCTCTTAAAAATGTTATTTTAGCATCACCACACTATACAACTGACGCAGCAATTCTATTTCTGGACATATATCCAAAAAATATGAAAAGACAGAAGAAATATCTGCACACATGTTCACAGCAGCATTGTTCACAACAGCCAAACGTGGCGGCAAAGTCCATCCACAGACGAGCAGAGACAAAGACGTGACGCATGCGCACAGTAGGAAATTTAGCCTTAAAACAAGACAAGCTGACACACACACAACACAGATGAATCTTGAGGACACCATGCTCAGTTAAATATGCCAATCAAAAATCAAAAGGTTCCACTAATACAAGAAAGCAGAGTAGCGGAATCCAGGGACAGAAAAGAATGGCAGCGGCCCCCGGACTGAAGGCATGAGGAATAGGTGCCAGATGCAGTTTCAGTTTTGCAAGATGAAGAGAGTTCTGGATGATGGTGCTGGTGGCTCAACAATGTAAATTTGCTTATGCAATACACTGTATACAATCTAAAAATGGTGAAGAGCACAAACTTTATGTATACTTCACCACAACTTAAGGACCATGACCTCCATTCTAAATTCAGGTTTCCAAATACATGCCCAAATAAATCCAATGGATTTGGTATCAAAGTCCCCATTAAGGAACTTAATGGGCTATCTGATTTGATCCATGCACCAATCTCGAGAGACAGAAACTCAAAAGAGTCTTACTGCCACCCACTTTAAACAGAAAGTGGCATTGTGCTGAACTTGCAATGACAAACTGCATGGTTAGACCTAAAACTGACCAGATAATTGCCCCTTTATAGCATGACTGTGTGCACAACAAGCATTCAATTACTTGCTGTCCCCATCAGGGGCAGGGAGGCACCCTTCCCACCAGATACCTGTTCCCCCAGGGGTCACCAGTTCACAGTACCAGAGGATGGAAGACAACAGCCTGTTTTTTGGGTAATGGGTACATAAGCATGACCCTCCCTCCCCATCTCCCAGCCTGCTGGAAGGCTCTCCCTGTCCACCATCTCCGTTCCACCACTGATAGCCTCATAGATGCCTGCACTCAGATCACCTTAACACACCAGCCCAATGCTGTTCTACTGCCATCAAGTATCTGGTTCTTTGTAAAACAAATCTGTGAGAGAGAAAGGAAGTTTTGTCTTCTGGGGTTTTTCATGTGGCAGGGGGAAAAAAAAAAAAGACTCCAGATTACAGTAACAAGAGGTACAAATTCAGGATATATCTTGTATTAAGCACATATCCCCAAATGTCCTTTAAGAAAGAGGTAAGGAAGTGCCCCACCCCCAAGTTCAGTGTAAACAGAGAACACAAGGGCAGCAGGAGCTAGCACAACTGAAATTTGCCCCCCTTTTTTTGTTTTGAACTTGCTATCTTCCTGCCTCAGCCCCCTGAGCTGCTAGGACCACAGGCATGTACCAGTGTGCCTGATGAAATCTGCTTTTTAATGGTTTGGACCCATCATCTCTGTCCCTTTATTTACAAGCTGTAAAAGTGACACAGATAGATGCTCACCTACTCAACAGTAAAGCTCATGGGGCTGGGGTTATAGCTCAGCAATAGAGCACTTGCCTTGCACGTGTGAGACACTGGGTTTGATCCTCAGCACCACATAAAAATTATTAAAAAAAAAAAAAAAAAAAAAAAAAAAAAAAGTAAAGCTCACCATGACCTGGAAATGTATGCAGCCCACAGTAGGACCAGAACAGGATGTCATCGTCTTCTTCGTTTTAAAAAAAATATTTATTTTATAGCTGGAGTTATACTTCAATACCTTTATTTATTCTTATGTAGTGCTGAGGATCGAACCCAGGGCCCCGCACATGCTGGGCGAGCGCTCTACCACTGAGCCACAACCCCAGCCCCCAGAACAGGATATGTTAATACTGACCTCAGTGTTTGCAGATGCCCAAGACTTTTGCGTGGTAAAGATTCTATTCAGAAAAACTACTCCATACACAACAAAACAGAATCAGCTTTTTTTCCATAGTGGGGATTGAACCCGGGGGTTCTCTATATTACTGAGTTGCATCCCAAAGTTTTTTTTTTTTTTTTTTTGAGCCAGGCTCTGGCTGAGTTGCTGGGGCTGGGCTCGACCACGCACTTCTCCTGGGGCTACAGGCGTGCTCCGCCACTCCTGGCCCTGGCAGCTCCACCCACACCGCCTCTCCGAGGAGATGCACGGCAGCCAGGCCAAACGCCACCGGCCCTTCGAGCTACACTTACACTTGGCATCCTTCCGCCGGGCTGTGAGCAGAAAGTCTTTGATTTCCTCAATTTTCCGAGGCTGCAACAAAAGGGAACGGAGAAGAAGCTGCACAGACACCCTCTCCGCAGACGGTCGAGCTCGCCAGCCCTCGGCCTCCGAGCCCCTCGCAAAGACCCTCCCGCCCTCACCCCGCGCGCCTCCCCGGGAAGGTGCCCGGCAGGGGCCGTACTCACCATGGCGACGAGACGCGCAGGCGCCGCGGACAGGCACCTGCGGGGGACAGACAGTGCTCGGCGTTAACCGGGCGCGGGTCGCGACCTCCGCTTCCCCTCCCTACCCGAAATTTCGGCTCTATCACACTCCCCGCTACCCCTTCCGCCTCCTCAGCGCAAGCCTGGGGTCCCCACAGCCCACCCGGCAGCGGATTGCCCCGGATTACCACCTCTCCCCGCGGACAGAAACACTTACAGCTAACGCCGAGAACCGAAGGGAACGGAAAAGAGCGAGCCTTCCGTTTCCGGGCAGTTAAACCCTCCCAACGGAGGAAACTGCGTACGGTGTCTGCAAAGGGCCAATAATTATGCATTCGCCCTTTTCCATCTCAGCGGCCGTGCCCCCTTGTGGTGTAGGTTAGTAATGCAGCTCCGTGAAGTAAGGGACCGTCCTGGCTGATGGCCAGTCCTCCTTCCTTCCTCCTCCTCTGTCCTCCACATTCGTTCCCTCTTCACACTTCTCCCTCCACTCCACTTTTTACCCCAAAGTCCCCCAGGCCCCAGCTTGGCTTTCCTAGGTTTTATTTGATATTCATCAGACCTGTGCATTGGTCATACCTGCAGAGAATTCTTCCTTTAATGGAAAAAATCCTCCTATGTACCTCGAGTTGGGGATTCCTCATGTTTTGATCATGTCTCTTTGGGGGACACCTGTTGTCCTCCAGCCAGTGGTGCCTTCCATTCACTGGCTCCCTTCCGTTCCTTTACAGATTGATGCACATAAAAAGAAGTTACTGCCGGGAGCGGTGGCGCACACCTGTAATCCCAGCACTTTGGGAGGCTGAGGCAGGAGGATCGTGAGTTCAAAGCCAGCCTCAGCAATGGCGAGGCACTTAGCAACTCAGTGAGACCCTGTCTCTAATAAAATACAAAAAAAGGGCTGGGGGTAGCCGGGCGCGGTGGCGCACGCCTGTAATCCCAGCACTTTGGGAGGCTGAGGCAGGAGGATCGCGAGTTCAAAGCCAGCTTCAGCAATGGCGACGCAATGGCGAGGAACTTAGTAACTCAGTGAGACCCTGTCTCTAATAAAAATACAAAAAAGGGCTGGGGATGTGGCCCAGTGGTCGAGTGCCCCTGAGTTCAATCCCCGGTACCAAAAAAAAAAAAAAAAAAAAAAAAAAAGGGCTGGGGGTGTGACCCAGTGGTCGAGTGCCCCTGAGTTCAATCCCCGGTACCACACACACAAAAAGAAGTTACTACTTTCAAGAGCTGAGGTTACAACCTCCCGTGTGGCTGGATAAGGTGCCCTTGTTGCTACCTGCGGCTTCCTGGCCAGTTCCCCAGCCCAGTCCCCACCTCCACCACCACCACTTCAGAAGGCTTGGGGACATGCAGGCAGCTGGGACAGCAGACCCTCCCCGCCCCCACCCCCTCAGCTCAGTTACCCTCCCCTCTTACCTAACTTTTAAGACAGGCTCTGGGAAACCCGTGGTTACTGATTTTATTTTTATGTTCCACTTTTACTTTATTTTCAACCTCTCTACAAATGTCCACATTTTATTATATTCGTTTCCCCCAAATTTAATAACCACACAGCAGAATGTAATTGCCTTGTGCTTATTACCGCGGAGCAGCCGTCCCGAGGAGGAACAGCACTTTGCCAGGAACTTAGTTGACTTTGAACTTGAGCTGCTCCTCTCTTCCCTCCCACCCTCCCTTCTGTGAGCAAGCCCAGAGTGAGCACCTGCGTCGGGGTGCTGGCCCTACAGGGAGAATGAACCAGTGGTCCTTGCTGCAGAGAGATCACAGACTCTCCTGGACAGTCTTTTAAAGAAGCCAAACCCTGTTTCTGCACCTCAGAGTGTGTCTGGTTGTAACCCTGGGAAAAGCTGGTCGACAGACACTTGATTTTAAATGTTTGGAGGCCGGATGGGATCAGAACCACGGGTGCTTCAGTCCTGACCTGAGGACAGCCACACATTTCTCAGCCTGTCTTTGCCAGCTCCCCTTCCTCTCTGGTACATGCTGTTCTCTCTTCCTTTTTTTTTTTTTTTTTTTTTTAATATTTATTTATTTGCTTTAGTTGTACACAATGTGTTTTTTACGTGGTGCTGAGGATCGAACCCGGGTCGTGCATGTGCTAGGTGAGCGCTCTACCGCTGAGCCACAACCCCAGCCCCCCCTTTTTTTTTTTTGGTACTGGGGATTGAACTCAGGGGCCCTCAACCACTGGGCCACATCCCCAGCCCTTCTTTTGCATTTTATTAGAGACAGGGTTTCACTGAGTCGCTAAGTGCCTCGCCACGGCTGAGGCTGGCTTTGAACTCGCGATCCTCCTGCCTCAGCCTCCCAAGTGCTGGGATGACAGGTGTGCGCCACCGCGCCCGGCGTGCTGGGCACTTTCTGACCTGCAGACATTGACCTGCTGCCCCGTCCTGCTCTGAGGCTACCCACCTCGTCATCCGCAGCCCGTCTCCGCCGCCTCTCTGCCTTCAGGCAGGACACTTCACCTCGGACTGCCGTCACTGTCCCTTGTCATTCACTGCAGCGACTCTTGATCACTGTCCCTTGTCATTCACTGCAGCGACTCTTGATCACTGTCCCTTGTCATTCACTGCAGCGACTCTTGATCACTGTCCCTTGTCATTCACTGCAGTGACTCTTGATGGGCTGCGCATTCAACTGCTCACACATGGGCGCTGGTGTTTCTGTGAGGGCAAGGGCAGGGGGGACATTCTGTCTGAGAGCAGCACTCACGCCTGTCGCAGACGCCAAGCACTGACCTCAGAGGACTCTCAGGCCGGCATCGAGGGCGCGTGCTGTGTGACAGAGTGGGGGTGGGGTGGGGGATGGAGAGAGGACGGCTGTTCTCAGAGAGGGCCTGGCACAGAGTAGGTGCTCAAGACATGCTGATGTGTGCAGGACCACAGCGGGGAGGACGGGGGCAGGCGGAGGGGCTGCTTCTCCTCCTTGGCAGCGAGCCCGGGGAGACAGATGCCCGCCGGCTGGACGGGACGTGTGGCCACAAGCACAGCAGCTTCGTTCAAGTGCCCCGGTCTCCTCAGGAGCCCCAGGGAGTGCTGCCCAGCTCCGGGGAACGCGGGCCCCGGGGTCAGGGCGCAGGAGCTGGGGAAGGAGGGCCAGGCCCGGCCGCCACCAGTGGCCCGCGTCCCTGCGGGTGGAGCCCTGGCTGCTGCCTCGGACAAGGTGAGCCAGAGGGTCCCGGGGGTCCTGCAGGAGGAGAGAGCCCCGGGCCTGAGAGGGGGCCAGACACGGTCCACTCTGCCGGGCTGATCGCACTCGAGTGACCAGCCCAGTGACCAGCGTGTCTCCACGTCCGAGGCCAGGCAGGAGGGGCTCAGCCAGGGCCGTGGCAGCAGGGTCAGAGGCAGGAGCCGCCCGGTGGCCCGGGTCTATGGGGCGAGCTCGGTCCTGGCCACCTTCTTCCCTTCTGTTCGTCTGCTGGGCGCAGGGGCTGGCCCTGGAGGCGTCTGCCGTGGGACAGAGCAGGGTCCGGGGAGGCACCCCGGCCTGCCTCCACCCGGCCTCCCTGAAGGCCGACTGGCTTCGATTTCTCTCTTCAGTTTTCAAGGGCACCGGAACTGGTCAGAACACGGGTGCCCACTCGCAGGCGGGCAGAGAGGAGGCTGCAGACGTCGCGTGGACGGAGGGGCCCGTGACGGCTCCTGGCCTCTGGGCTTCCCCTGGTTCTACTGGTTCCACTACTTTGGTTTCCGTTAAGGAGTCCGGCTCTGTGCCAGGCCCCGGGCCCGGGGAGGAGCAGAGCGAGGCTCTGACCCCGCAGCAGGGTGCACACGGTGCCCGGAGGCCAGCCGGGTCACCACCTCCTGGAGGCCTCCCGGAAGGCTGCATGGAGGCGGTGACACGGAGTCCGCCTCTGCGGGGGCGACACAGGGATTTGCCAGGAGAAGCGGGACTGCCGGGTGACGACAGGACTGCCGGGTGGGAGGACGGAGGGGCCCGACAGTCACCCACGGTCAGCCGAGCGCAGGTGTCTGAACAGTGGGAAGTTCCCCCTGGTGGGAGCAGAGCAGCAGGGTCCAGGGACGGGCAGTGGGGGAGAGGCTGGGGCGCTGGGCTGGAGTCCCCTCCCTCGTCAGCACCCGGGGTCCAGCTCCTCCCTCCTTTCCCTAGAGGCGAACTCCCAGCCCCGGCTTCCTGGTTCTGTCGGGGAGTGTGCGTGCGTGCGTGCGTGTGCGTGCGTGCGTGTGTGTGCGTGCGTGCGTGTGTGTGCGTGTGTGTGTGCGTGCGTATGCATGTGTTGCACGCGTGTGTGTGCGTATGCGTGTGTGCGTGCGTGTGTGCGCGTGCGTGTGCGCGCAAGTGCATGTGTGTGCGTGCGTGTGTGTGCGTATGCGTGTGTGTGTGCATGCGTATGCGTGTTTGTGTGCGCGCGTGTGTGTGCGTATGCGTGTGTGCGTGCGTATGCGTGTGTGCGTGCGTATGCGTGTGTGTGTGTGTGTGTGTGTGTGTGTGTATGTGCTGCCTCTCCGTTCTTCCTCGGGGGACTGCCATGAAGCTCAAGTTGGCTCGTAACAGAAAAGCCAAGGTCACCAGTCACAGTGGCACACGCCTGTCATCCCAGTGGCTTGGGAGGCTGAGGCAGGAGGATTGCAAGTTTGAGGCCAGCCTCAGCAATTTAGTGAGACTTTGAAAGGGCTGGGGATGTAGCTCAGTGGTAGAGCGTCCTGGACTCTCTGTCCAGGACAGAGAGAGAGGTGGGGTGCTTTCATATCCACCGTCTCATTCAACCTCCAGGAGGCCCCAGCAGGCCCAGGCCTCTTGGCTTCCAGCAGGGCTGGCTTTAAGCCCACTCTGCAGGGAGCGGCACACCAACCCTGGGGGCTCTGCGGTGGGGGAGGCTGGGGCTCCCGCTCACTGAACTTGGCTCCCAAGAAGAGCAGGGCGCAGGTGGCCGGGCCGGTGCTTTCTTGGAACCCAAGATGGCGAGACTAATGGGGTGCTGGGTGCACCCTCCACCAGCTCCCAGAGTCCTTGGGGCCCTCAGGTGGCCTGTGGGGCGACAGGCTTGACCGCAGCTGCTGAGCTGAAGCCGCTGAGCTGAAGCCACCGAGCATGGCTGGACAGGCGGCAGCAGGGTCTCCCGTCTGTGGTCCCGGCCGTTCTGCCTGGGAGCTGGGTGTGGGCTGTCGCGAACGCGGGAGGATTTGGGGTGGCGTCCCGGGCCGCTGTCCACCTGGTGCAAGCCACTCACGATTCTTTATTTATTTTTTTAAAGACATTTTGAGGCAGGGTCTCGCTAAGTTGCTCAGGGCCTTGTGAGCCACCCAGCTGGCCTGGAGCTTGCGATCCTCCTGCCTCAGCCTCCCGTGTAGCTGGAATTACAGGCGTGCGCCACCACAACCAGCAAGGCACTCACAATTGTGACAAACAAAAGTGTCTCTAGACACTGTCAAATGTCCCCTGGGGGTGGTGGTGGTGGTGGTGGGGCAAATGGCTTCTGATTGAAAAACACTGGACGAGGAGGAAAAATCAGGAGAATATTCTTTATTATGCAGACTATAATCCCAGTGTCTTGGGAGGCTGAGGCAGGAGGACTGTAAATTTGAGGCCAGCCAATTTAGTAGACTTGCCTTGTTTTCCCTGAGGCTGAGGCTGGAACCCAGGGCCCCGAACACGCTAGACAAGTGCTCTGCCACTCAGCCGCTCCCCTCGTCAGCTGTCTCTGTTGGTGCCTGTGGCCAGGTCACAGGCCCAGGAGCAGGCATTTGTCACGTTTGTGCCCGCCTAGGGTGTGTGTTTGTCAGCTGTTGTCACTGTGACCAAAATACCTGACAAGAGCGACACAGCGGAGGAAAGGTTTGGGCTCCCCGTCTCAGAGCTCAGTCCCCGGTGGCCGACTCCATCACCCGGGGCAGGAGGGGAGGCAGAAGTTCACGGCGAAGGCGCGGTGGGAAGAAGCTGCTCACCTCAGGGCAGACTGGAAGCAGAGAGAGGGAGGAGGGGCCAGGGACAGTGTGTGACCCCAGCGACCTAGCTTTCTCCAGCCATGCCCCCCTGCCCACAGGCATCACCCAGTTAGTCCATCGTGAACCCGTCCACTGGCTCAGTGCACTGGCCGGGCGACAGTCCTCACCATCTCATGACGCCCCGCTGGGCTGCACTGGCACAGCGACGGGCGGACGCCACTACCCACACCACCACGGCGGCGCTCAGAGGCTCCCTGGGGTGCTCGTAGACGACCTTGCTGCCTCTGCTGGGGCTGGGGCTGCTGAGATGGCCTGTTAGTCACCCCTGGTGAGTGTCATGTAGCCCCAGAGGCTGGAGCCTGGCCGGGGCCTGTCCCGGTGGGAAGCTGGTGCTCACGTGGGGGCCGCGTGGTGGGAGGAGGGAGGGGAGCCCTGAGCCCGCGGCACGATGCCCACTGCCCGTGCGGCCGGCTCAGTGACCCAGGAGCGGGGCGGGGCCCGCTGTCCTGCTGCTCTGCTGGCCCCGGGGGACTGGGCACCTTCTCGCCACAGCTTCGTCCATTCTGGGCACCTTGTGTGGCCGCAGCGCAGGGCCGGCTCTGGGCAGACGGTGAAGATGCAGATGAGATCCCGCCGCAGTCTCTGTGGCCACCTTGGCAGGGAGGCAGCGAGGGCAGGGTCACCTGTGGGAGGGCCTCTCACCGCGAGGCCCGAGGGGGCCGTGGGGTCGGAGCAACCAGCCAGCGCGTGGGGACGGGAAGTTCCAGGGTGACAAGCGTGGGGCAGCCGCCCGATGAGCAGGCTCCAGCCCAGGTGGTCTTCCTGGGGGAGGTGGAGGGGCTCAGCGGTCCCGCACCAGAGCGCGACCCCGTGCAGCTGGGGGTCTTGGAGCTCCCGTGGCCTCTGGCCTTGGTGCCGGTTGAGGGGGGATTCGTTCCTCCACGACCAGCCCGCCGCCCCATTGTGTGTGGCCTGCACCCTGCCACCGCTGCCCCGCCTCCGAGCCACCAGGAGACTCCAGGGACAGAGGCTCTGTGGCTGGCACCGGGCAGCAGGATGCGAGGCCAAGGCCAAGCTGGAGGAGAGGCCAGGCCGCGGAGGTCAGGCCGCGGGGGCCGGCGTCCTCCCGGGAGGCCGGGGCCACCTGGGAAAGCCCCTCCAGGCTGGCTGTCTCCTCCCTGGGGACAGAATGGGTCCTGAGAGATGACACCTCCCCGGCCCCTACCGCCCCCGCACTGGCCCCTCTCGCTCCCCCAGCCGCTTTCCGGGTGTCCAGTCTGCTCCTGTGAGAGGGACAATGAGACCTGGCCCCAGCTGCGGGGAGAGCAATATGGGCCCTTGGAGAATCCATCTTCAGCGCCAGGGACAGGGACAGGTCCCCTCCTATATATCAACACGCGCCCGGGTGAGGGGACATTAGAGTGAGAGAGAAAAAGGGCACAGTCCCTTCAAAGGAAGGGACAGGGGCCAGCCCACCGGCTCGTATATCTGTGGCATCGCGCAGCGCCAGAGAGAAAATCAATAGAGCTGTCGCGGCGTGACGCATGCGGCACCGGGGACGTCCCCACCTCGGGAGGCCGCAGACGGATGCTTCAGATTAAAAAACGGGGAGGGGGAGAGACCAGAGGGCCAGGAGGACGCCCTGACAGGCCGGAGGCAAAGGAGGGGCCGGCCGAGGATGGGGAGATCAAAGCCCGTCCGTCAGGGCGCAGAGAGCACCGGCCATGAGGGACAGGGGACCTCAGCAGCAGCAGCGGTGTCCGGTGGGTCGTGGCCCCTCTGCCAGAGTCCCTGGGCCCAGAGCTGGCCCCGCGGAGGCCTCCGGCCGGTGCCCAGCCAGCCCTGCCACCTCCGCTCTCTGTCCCTCTGTCTCGGTCCCTGCTGCCCCGTCTGGGTCTGAGCAGCCCGGAGACCACCCGCTCCTTCCAGCCGTGGGGTCTCCTGCCTTCCGCCGCCCCAGCGAGGGGCGCCCTGCGGGGGCTGTCAGCTGATGACCCCCGTGCAGGTGCCTGGGCGGTCCTGGCCTCCTGTGTCCTGCCAGGGCTGGCCTGTCCTGGCTGAGGGTGTGGGAAGCAGGCACAGAGGCCCCGGGAGGGACAAGGGTGGGCGGGAGGGACCGGTCACCCTCCCTGTCCTCTGCCTCCAGGGCCCGTCTGCCCAGGGCCACCAATGCAGAAAACCAGAACCAGCTGCACCCGGAGGGGCCCGGACAGGGCTGGGGGTGAGGGACAGAGATTCCGGGTTCCAGGAGCGTCCGGCCCCCAGCCCTGTCCCCACCACCCCAGCCCTGTCCCCACCACCCCAGCCCTGTCCCCACCACCCCGGGGCCTCCCAGCCCTGGCAGGAGCAGAGGCTGGCGCATCTGGGCAGTCTCCGTAATTTGAATAAAGGGCTGCGTTTGAAGGTGTGGGCAGGTGCAAAGCGAGGAGGCAAGGCAGCGTCCCCTGAGGGACAGCAGGGACTCTATTATGACCGCTGGCCGCAGGGTGTTTGTCACCAGGCCTCAGACAGCCTGGGCTGTGTGGAGAGGGAGCCCGAGACCTTCGGGCAGGGACAGCTGGGAGTGAGGACCTCCAGCCCGGTAGGACCTGTCCCCCCTCCCTGCGGGGACACCTCCCTAAGGCTCCCCCAGGCCCTCTTGGGGACAGGGCAGTATGGCCCATCTCCCTCAAGGTCCCAAGCCTCAGGGCTCAGGCTGGTTCTCTTCAGTCTGTCCTTCATCCCAGCGTCGCACCAGCCCTCGGGGGCCCTTTGTCCCGTCCTCAGGTGGCCATGCGCGGTGGCCGGCTCGCCCCACGCACAGGGGGGCCGTACAGGCGACCCCATCGCACGCACGCAGAGCCACAGGTCCCCAAGCACCCCGAGAAGGATGGGCCCGAGGTTGCTTCCTCCTGTGACATCGCCCAGGACAAGCTGTACCAATTAAACCGGTGACCGAGTTTCCAAAAGCAATTACCAGCGCGAGGCGGCGGGCCGCGCAGCGGTGGCTCAGGGCGCATGCGCGGCTGCTGGGCAGCGCGGAGCACTATGCAGCGAGGAGCACCGGAGGGGACTCGGGGCTGCCTGCCCTAGTCCCCCTCCCTTCTGTTTTCTTCCCTAGTGTGCACGGGCGGGAAGAGGCAATGTCGCAATCCAGACTCGATCCTGGGGGGCGGGGAGGGGGAGGTGGACCTGCCTGGGGGCCAGGAGGAGCCCACTGCGGGGGGGGGGGGGGGGGTCCTCCGGGGTGAGAACCGGCCACTGCCTCGTCCTCCCAGGAGGCCGCCAGCCTCATGTTGACCCCACAGAGGCAGCAGCGGCACTAACCAGCCTCCTGCCAGCCGGAGCCTGGGGAGGGATTTCCCCCGCGGTGGGGACCCCTGGGTAGTGGCTGTGTCGTGCCAGCGCCTTTGGAGTCACAGGGCTGTTCCCTTTGGTCTGCCCTCCGTCCCCTCAGCGTGGCCTCTGCAGCGCCTTGGCCTCAGGGCTGGGGCAGGAGTGGGGCAGGGAGGAGGGAGGAGCATGCTGACCCGGCTGGGTCCCACCCTGTCCCCGGCCCCTTCCTTCCCCCGTCCTGCGCCTCCCTGCAGCCCTGGCCGGATCTGCTGTGATGGAGCGAGACAGCCGCGCTTGGCTTGTGGATCACCGCAGATGACACCTTCAGCCCCACTCGGAGGACCCGGGAGGAGCGGCCACCCTCTGTGGGCAACGTGGCCTCACCCTCGGGCTTAAACCCTCAGAGAGAGGGGCTGGGGCGGGGAGGAGAGGGTCCGCGCCTGTCTGGCTGGAGTCACACCAGACCTGGCCCCCGTCAGCCTGCTGGGAGACTGTTCCGTGGACTCAGGATAGAAAGGGGACAAAAGCCACCCCTGCGATCATACGTCTCATGGGCCAAGATCATCTCCTGTCACACAGCAGCTCCAGGTTAGGCCATTTTACCCGGTGTGGCCCCAGAAGCCCAGAGAGGTTAAGTGATTCGCCCAAGATCACACAGCTAGACACTGGAGGACGAAGACTCCTTGTCACCTACGTGTGGAGCCTTGCCTGTTTGAGTTCCCCACAGCCCCGGGCCCTCTCTCCACGTGTTGCCACAGCCAGGTGGGGGCTCGTTTGTTCTGTAGGTGTTTGTTAAGCCACTCCTCCGTGTCAAGACCCCGGATCTTGACACGGGAAAACGCCCTGGCCTCAGGGAGCCTGCCCTCCGGCCTGCAGAAGGGCCAGCTCCCAGCTCAGCCGCTGTCCTCCTGGGAGCCACCTGTCGGGCCCTGCTGCAGGAGAGCCGTGGGACCCCTCGCCCTGGCCCTCCGGCTGGACCAACCTGCTCCAGCTGACTCTGGAACTGGAACTCAGGGACGGTGGCTTGTGGCCAGTTGAGCTGGAGTTCACGCGAACTAGAGGGCGAGGGACGCTCAGGGCAGGCCACAGTGGACGTGTGCAGACAGAAGCCGGAGCCTCGGTGGCCCCAGAGGCAGAGCCGAGGGTGGCTGACTCCTGGTCCCTGTGAGGCACCCCCGCGGTCTGCCCTGGTAAGCGGGAGCCCCCCCGCCCCTCCCACCCCCACCCCACACACCCCTCCCGCCCCCGCCCCCATGCCCCCCACCTTTCCCTTCAGCTGCTTTGCTCTGTTTTCTAAAGATGGAAACCAGGTGACCCTGGAGAGCCAGGTGAGGTCCTACGGGACCAGGCAGGGAAGGGGGCCTGGCTCCTCTGGGGGGCCTCGACAAGAGGGGCGGGAGGGCTTCCAGGCAGAGGGAGACAGCCCCGGCAGAGGGGACAGTGGCAAAGGCGGGGAGAAGTGCGCTGCCTGAAGTGTGCGGCAGTTGCTTAACATCCAGCTTCCCGACCGACCGGCCAGTCCAACAGAGGCTGTGTTTGTGACCTTTGCGGATTCCCGCGGCGTAAATGCTCCACCGGGCTCATTCCAAGCTGCCGTGCGATGTCAGCTGTCCTGCAGAACTTTTCCAGGAGCCGGCGCGGTGGCGCACGCCTGTCATCCCAGCACTTGGGAGGCTGAGGCAGGAGGATCGCGAGTTCAAAGCCAGCCTCAGCAATGGCGAGGCACTTAGCAACTCAGTCAGACCCTGTCTCTAATAAAATACAAAAAAGGGCTGGGGATGTGACCCAGTGGTCGAGTGCCCCTGAGTTCAATCCCCGGTACCAAAAAAAAAAAAAAAAAACAAAAAAACTAAAAAAACCTTTTCCAGGGATGGCCAGACGCAGCGTCAGGTCCTCTGTGGCTGCCGGAATGCAGGGGATGCGTGCGGAGGAGAGGCTGGAAAGAGGACCCAGAGAGGACCGAGAAGGGACTAAAGGTCACCTTCGGGAGTTTGAGCTGTAACCAGAAGTGGCAGAAGCCCAGGTGGGGTGACTTTGGGAACACGCTGGCGTCAGCAGCCACGTGGCTGTCCTGGTGCCCCACATGCCCCTTCCACGGGCCTGCCAGACCGAGGGCGTCTGGGCCTGGCCATGGCCTGGACAAGGGTGCACACGATGCGAGGTGCATTGTTTTTTAATAAAGCAGAAAAAAAAAAAATAAAGGAGGCGAAGAAGCGCGCGTGAGCTCAGCCGCCCGCCAGGCGCCCGTCGGGCCATTCCTCATCTTAATGAGCTCATCCGAATCTCGTTTGCTAATGAGGAATTTAATGGTCACAGCCTGACAAGTGAGACTGGGAGGGGAAATGGGAAGGTCGTTACGAAAATGAAACAGCGGCTAAATGCCACTCCACTGCCATCCCACCTGCCACCCAGGCCACCCAGAGCAGGCGGGAGGGGGTGGGCACTGGCTTGATTGACATCTTGCAGAACTGGGCTGGGGGGAGCTGGGGTCGTGGCTCAGCGGTAGAGCGCTCGCCTAGCACGTGCGCGGCCCGGGTTCGAGCCTCAGCACCACATAAAGATAAACGCATTGTGGACAACTAAAACCAAACACATAAATATTCAAAAAAAAACAAAAAATAACCAACAACAACAAAAAAAAAAAACCGGGCTCCTGGCTGGGCCCTTGGGTCAGCACCATGGACAGGGCATGGCTTTGCTTTTGTGAATCCCCTGGTCTGGAGTGTCCCTTCCTGGCCCTGAGCTCCCAGCTCAACAGGACGCAGGGGCCATCACCTGGGAAACCTCGCCCACAGCCTTGGAAGGGGCGTCTGCAGCACTCGCAGCCTCTGTGAGAGCCGGGTCAATGCCGGCCCCTCCTGACCCTGACCCTGCACCCAGCACCGTGCAAAGCACGAAGGAGAACTTGAGAGAGAGAGAGAGAGAGGAGTGAATGAGGAGGGAGCCAGGTCACCGAGCAGGCAGAGGCAGCAGGGAGCCAGCGCACAGATGCTGTCTTCTGTGAAGTGATGGCCAGAGAATCACGTCCAGGCTATGAGGAGTGAGGGCAAGCCGGGGGCGGCGGCGCACGCCTGTGATCCCAGCACTGGGGAGGCTGAGGCAGGGGGATCGCGAGTTCAAAGCCAGCCTCAGCCATGGTGAGTCACTTGGCAACTCAGTGAGACCCTGTCTCTAATAAAATACAAAAAAGGGCTGGGGTGTGGCCCAGTGGTCGAGTGCCCCTGAGTTCAATCCCTGGTACCAAAAAAAAAAAAAAAAAAAAAAAAGAGGGCAAGTATCTGGATACAGAGGAAACATTCCATCCCCATCCCTGAGTTTGCAAACACAAGACAGAGAAGTTAGAACGACAGTTACAGGATTTCCCAGATCCACTCTCCCCTGCATAGCATTATCCAAAGTAAAATGACACATCCCAGCATTCTTTGCCGTTATCAGCGGCCATGAGACTAGCTCAGGGCTAGGGGTGGAAGGAGGAGTTGTATGCGGCATGCCTTCTCCTCCCTCCTCCTTCCTGTTGTTGGGCCTGCAGGGGTGATGGCTGGAGCTGGAGCAGCCATCTTAGCCTTGGAAGCCAGGCAGCAATGGGACGGTAGAAGGGTGTCCTTTGAGGACAGTGAGCTCCTCTTTGCGTCTCCCCAGTGATCAGCAACCTAGAAAGAAGGGAGGCAGCTGGCCAAGGCAGCGGGGCCCAGGGTAGGCACGAATTCTGGCTGGGGCATGGGACACAGTGAAGATGGGACTGGTGACAGTGAACTTGGTTTTCTAGGACATGGCACTGGACAGGGGTCAGCGACTGACCACACCCCTTGACATTTCTCCACTTGTGCCCCACGTGGGCAGGACCTCCGTCCATCAAGGCCGGCGGCTGGGTTTTTGGTTGGGCTCAGTCCAGCGGCTGGGGCTGGGCGGCCTGTGGTGTGGGGCCAGCTTGGGAGGGACGGCCTCTCGGGGGCGGCTCTGGGCTTCCCGGGAGCAGAGTCCAGGGAGAGCTCTGGTGGACAGCGGGGGGGGGGGGGTCTGCCCCGTGTCACACCCCTCCCCACCGTGGGCGAGACGTTGCTGTGGGCAAAGGTCCCCTCCAAAACTCAGGAGCACTCGATCCCCGGTGTACCAGCCTCAGGAGGTGGGACCTTTAAGGGACAATCAGGTCACCACAATGCACCGTGGGAGTGGCTTCAGATAAAAGGATGAGTTTGGCCTTGCCCATACTGCTTTGTCCCTCTGTCAGGTTAGGACGCCACTCCAGAGCTGTCTCCAGATGCCGGCCCCGTGCTCTGGGACCTCCCTAGAACCATGAGTCAAATAAACTTCTATTGTTTATAACTCGCCCAGCCTGTGGCATTCTGTTGTAGCAACAGAACACAGACTGAGTCTGATGTGGAACTTGCATTCTAGTTAATTGAATAGTGGCAAGGGTGAGGGGATTTTTGCATATGTCAATTAGGTCTCTCAACAGTGAGCTTTAATCACAAGGAAAATTTATCTGGGGGTGGGCCTGGCTTAATCAGGCGAACTCTTTCTCAGGTCAGGCCTGGGAATCAGAGAGCCTCCTGCTGGTCTGGAGAGTGTCAAGAGCATCACAGCCGGAAGGAAACAACTCTGCCAACGACCACATGTTCTTGAACAAGGACCCTGAGCCTCGGGTGAGTCCTGGTCCCCATGGGACCCTGGGCAGAAGACCACCACGGCCAGCCTCCTGCCCCATGGAGCTGGTAGATGGTGTGCGCTGGCTCCATTGTGAAGCACGTGGTCATCTGCTATAGGGCAATAAAAAACAGTCCTCCAGAAGGTCAGATCCGGGTGGACTTCCTTGCTTTGATGGAGCCCCTCGGCCTGCCTCTTTCAGGCTGGGGTGGGGGTGTGGGGCTGCGATCACCTCTTGCAGGACGTGACAATGAGAGAGAAAATTAAAATCCAAGATGGAGCGATTCACAACTGTAATCTCGGCGAGCAGTGGCACTTAGATTTCCCATTATCGATCCCCCCAGTGGATATTCTCCAATCTCGTAATTACAGGAGGACTTTTTCAATTTGGGCTGAATTGCTTCCCCACCCCCACGCCCCTCCTTGATTTCTTTAAGCTCACAATCACACGCGGTAGATGGTGTGTAGCTGCGGAGTCTAAATAAACAGCGCTAACCATTTTAATTGAAATCCGATCTCGGGCAGCGGGAAGCCTCCTCCTTATCTCCCGGGAGCAGGGGCAGAGCCTGGTCACTCAGGGATGGTGGCTTCCTGGAGCACACCCCTCCTGCTCCTCAGGTCCCTGCTGGCTGCTGGCCCCGTGGCCCGTGCTGACCAGGGTCCTGCGGAGAGAGCGCAGGGTCCTTACTCAACGCTACGGGCCACAGCGCTGTCCTTACTACTGACCCTGCAGGCTGGGGGCCAGTTTTGTGCCCCTCCCAGGAACACTGGAAGACATTTGGTTGGCACAGCTGAGGAGGAGGGTCTCTATGGGCATCTGGTGGGTACGAGCCAGGGCTGGTGCTGATCTGCAGGAAGCAGGATGGGCCCAAATGTCCACCAATAAAACACAAAGTGTTTATTACACGTTTTATCATTTAATAGGAAGTTTACTTAAAAAATGGCCTGGTTGGGGCTGGGGTTGTGGCTCAGCGGTAGAGCACTCGCCTAGCACATGCACGGCCTGGGTTCGATCCTCAGCACCACGTAAATATAAGGGCATTGTGTACAACTAAAAACAAATAAATAAATATTAAAAAAAAACCCAACCTGGTTTCTGTTTGATCTGGGTGTGATCTAGGTGTGATCTGGGTTTGATCTGGGTGTGATCTGGGTTTGATCTGAGTGTGATCTGGGTGTGATCTGGGTGTGATCTGGGTTTGATCTGGGTGTGATCTGGGCGTGATCTGGGTGTGATTTGGGTGTGAACCGGGGGTGATCTGGGTTTGATCTGGGTGTGATCTGGGTGTGAACCGGGGGTGATCTGGGTTTGATCTGGGTTTGATCTGGGTGTGATCTGGGCGTGATCTGGGTGTGATTTGGGTGTGAACGGGGGTGATCTGGGTGTGATCTGGGTGTGATCTGGGTGTGAACCGGGGGTGATCTGGGTTTGATCTGGGTGTGAACAGGGTGATCTGGGTGTGATCTGGGTTTGATCTGGGTTTGATCTGGGTGTGATCTGGGTGTGATCTGGGTGTGAACCGGGGGTGATCTGGGTGTGATCTGGGTGTGATCTGGGTGTGATCTGGGTTTGATCTGGGTGTGATCTGTGTAGAAACCTGTGCGACAGTCGCACAAGGTAATTTTCTGCCTACTGATTTAATAAGGATAAAAATTGGGCTGTACTTTGTACACTATCTTAAATTTCGTTTTTTCCTAATGCTTTTTAATCTTGACAGAAGTCTGCTGACACCGATGCTCTGGAAGGCAGGTTGGCAGTGCTTGAAGACACTGACCACAGAGTTGCCCTATGTATGACCCAGTCATTTGACTCCTGGTTATATCCCTGAGAGAATTAAAAATATACATGCACACAAAAGCTTGAATGTGAACCTTTCTTACGTCATTATTTGCAGGAGCCCTGTTTGGGGAGATGGCTATGATTGCGGTTGACTTCGGGCCATGGAATTTTGGACATTGCCGCCTTCCGTAGTCTCACGAGACTTGGCCCGGGATCTCGAGAGACTTGGGCTGAGCGCGGAGCAGGTCGGGGCCATTTTGGTTGTTGGTTGTTTGCTGGTGTGTGGTACGTGTGAGAGTTGGTAGAGCCAGAGAGAGAAACTGACAGAATAAAGAGCCTGTTTGTTTCCAGTCTGCCTCTGAACTTATTCCCGCGGCTTTGCTGCTCCAAGCGGCCATCGCTTCAGGCGGCAACAATTATTCACAACAGTCGAAGTGTGGAAACAACCGAAATGCACACTAGCCCGTGAATAGATACACGAAGTGCGGTTTGTTCATGTGATGGAATATTACTTGGCCCCTAAAAGGAATGATTTGACACTGTGTAATATGGATAAAGCCACCTATGGATGATCCACTTATAGGAAATGTCCAGGACGGGCAAATCCATAGAGACAGAAGGTAGATTCGCCGTTGCCAGGGGCTGGGGGCTGAGGGACTCAGGGAGTGTCTGCTAGTGAGAATGAAGCTTCTTTCTGGGCTGATGGCAACGTGGTGGAATTTGATGGTCGCACAGCCCTGTGAACACACAAACCCCGCGGAATTGCTCAGCTCAAACACTGAATGTAGCAGGCATGGTGGCGCACGCCTGTAATCCCAGCTACTCTGGAGGCTGCGGCAGGAGGAACCCAAGTTAGAGGCCAGCCTCAGCAACTTAGTGAAAGCCTGTCTCAAAAATACATAAATGAATAAAAATAAAACTAAAATGGGCTTGGGATGTGGCTCAGTGTTCGATCCTCGCTACAAAATAAATGAATAAATAAATAAATAGATGAATACATGGGCTGAAATTTATGGCATGTGTATCATATTTCACTAAAATGATTTTGAAGTGTCGCCTCTTCCGGCAGGAGCAGAGACCAGGGGCCTGGTTCCTTGCGCCATGCGGGTTCCATTCTTTTCCTTCAGGAACCCAGAGCGGCCTGCTGCCCTGCGAAGGCCTGGGCAGTGCCACCGGCCAGAGCAGCCTGGCAGCTTCGGTGCGGCCTTTATCCAGGAGCCGGCGGTGCCCGCTCTGCGGGGCCTCTGCTGAGAGCGAGGGGACAGACGCTGTCACCCAGCCACCGCAGGCCTCTTGGTGGGTGTTGTTATGGGAAGCGGGGGGGACCCGGGAGGAGGCGCCCCTGAGTGGGGCGTGGCTCCAGCCCCTGCGGGGGCCACTCCCCGTCCCCTCACAGCCCTGCTGGAAGGCAGACCTGGCCCTGCAGGGTCACAGGGCCTGGTCCTCCCAGCCGCAGGGCACCTCAGCCGTGTAACTGAAACACGGAGGTTCGGGGAGCCCCGGGGCCCTGGGGGCTCCTCTGCCGGTCCTAAGGTGGTGCTCAGCTACTGGCCCCATGTGTTGGGGGGGTCCTAGGAGCCTGACCCAGATGTGGGGAACCAGGAAAGCCAGCATCTCCTCCGGGGTGCAGGCCAGCAGGAGGGGGTCCTCTGAGCAAGAGGAGCGGTTACGCGGTGGGAACTTCTAGAAGCCGGTGCAGTGGGCAGAGCCCGGGAGAGCGGGGCAGCGGCGGCAGGGCTGGGGAGCAGGCGGGGCAGAGGGCACCGGGACAGCCCAGCCGCCATCTCACTCTCATTTCCGACTTGTGGCCCCACTCACTCGAATGCAGATCATAAAAATCACAATTGATGTTTCAATTAGTTATAATTTACAGAGTGATTACATTTAATTTCTCTTTTATTGTATTTTAATGGCTTCAAATTTCTTGTTGATGAGATCCAGCCCCACGCTCTGAAGTCACAGGCCTCAGGACGGGGAGGGGGCTGGGCTCTTAAGGGGGCAGGTGGGCAGGACACAGCTCGGGGCTCTCTGGCCGCGGCCTCTCACGGTCTCCGCTGCCCGGGGAGGGACGGACGGACGCAGGGTGGAGGCAGGGGCCACTGCAGGGCGCTGGGGCGGGAGCTGGGGCTGGCCCTGCGGCGTCTGCACAAATGATCCTGCTAATGGGGAAGGAGCGTCTTGGGTCGTGTTAAATAAGGATCTGGGGGGATGAGGCGAGGCAGGAGCCAGGGAGAGACCCAGGGAGCTGTCCCCTGCCCCAGGATGAAGGGCAGGGGCGGCCTGAAGCCCAAGGCGGGGAGGCCGGCTGGGGAGGACTGCGTTTCTCCTGGCCAGGAGGCTGAGGTGGGGTCACCTGGTGCTTCATCAATGCCAGCTCATGCACTGGCCTCCTGGCCCCAAGCCTCCCCCAGAGCCATCCCTTTTGAAGCTCTGCTGGTGGAAGGCCCTCCCTCCGGCCTGCCTTCCCCACAGGGGCCCAGTGGCTGGAGGCAGGGCTGGGAGCCTGGCGGCCGCAGAGGCTCTACAGTCCTTTCTTTGCCCCTGAGGAGCTGACCCCACGCTCAGGCCCCAGCCCCGCAGTGTGATGGAGGAGCGGGCCTCGTGGGTGACAGCTGCCCACCTGTGGGCCGGGCGACTGGAGGTGGCCCGGGCTGTGGGGCTTCTGCCTCTTGCAGCCGGCTCACGACGCTGCTGGCTTTGAAGCAGCTTCAAAGTGTCTCCCAGGAAGGCCCCTAGATCACTGGACGGCAGCCTGGACCGTGTCAGCTCTGTCGGCAGGAGAGAGGTGACAGCTCCGTGGGGCTTCCCTGGGTGGGAGCCGGCGCCGGCACATCAGAGCCCGGGGACGCACCTGGGCAGACCCAGGAGCCGGATGGGGCAGGGCTGCTGTCTCCAGCTGGCCGGCCCTGCCTGGGTCCACTCCTGGAGCCGGGGCCTGGTGGGGAGCAGGGGCAGGGGTCTGGCCTCGGCACCCCCCCTACGCCCTCCTGGGCCAGCCTGCCCCAGCCCCCGACGATCCCCGTGTTCCTGCAGTGACCGCCGCCCAGGCTAGTTCTTACTGATTTGTCAGATCTAAAAAGGAAGAAAGAGACCCCGGTCATTTCGGTCATTTCAGTGAGGGACCCTTTCCCTCGCTCAGGGGGTCCTTTGAATCATCTGGACGGGGTGGGCAGCTCAGCGTCCCCAGGCCTCGGCACGCTCATGAATGAACGGGGTCCGAGGGTCTCCGGGACCCCCAGGCTCTGCCGTGTCACATGTGTGCTCAGCTGGGGACGGACAGCGGAAGGGCAGTAACCTGAGCCAAGGCCCCCAGCAGGCCGCAGGCAGCAGGGGCAGCTGGTCTCCAGAGGACCCTCCCAGGCCCAGCCCGTCCCTTGCCCCAGCAGACGGCCTGGTGGTCGCCCGTTGGTCCCTGTCCTGTGTTTCTTAGAGCTGCCGCGGGAAATGACCACGCGTTTGTCGGCTTAACACCAGAGGTGGGGCCTCTCCCAGTCGGTCCTGGAGGCCCGAAGTCCAAGACCCACGGGTCAGTCCGCAGGGCTCTGCGCCCTCCTGAGGCTCCCGGGGACCGTCCTCCCTGGCCTTTCCTAGCTTCTGGTGGCCTCCGGCGCGGGGCCACACTGCTCCCGCCTCTGCCTCCACCTACGCACGGCTACCTGCCCGTGTCCAGCTCTGCGTCTGTCTCTTACGAGGGCCTCAGGGCCTTCAGGAGCCACGCTAGCCCCGGGGGAGCCCATCGTGAGCCTTCTTTGAAGTACGTCCACAAAGGCCCAGTTTCCGGATGAGGCCACACCCGAGGGTCTGGGTGAGCGTGGATTTTGGGGGGACAGCGTTCAGCCACCTCTCCTTGGCGTCGCTCCCACCATCTTTCTGGTGACAGGCCTTTCCTCCCTGGGCAACTCCGCTGTCCCTCCTCTCATCCCACGTGGTTCTGGTGGGCAGGTGACCATAGATAGCATCTCACCCATCCCGCTGGCCACAGGGGAGACCCATAACCCCTGAGCAGGTGTCCGGCTCTTTTCTTCTTCTCTTTTTTTTGTACCGGGGATTGAACTCAGGGGCACTCGACCACTGGGCCACATCCCCAGCCCGTTTTTGTGTTTTATTAGAGACAGGGTCTCACTGAGCTGCTAAGTGCCTCACTATTGCTGAGGCTGGCTTTGAACTCGCGATCCTCCTGCCTCAGCCTCCCGAGTGCTGGGATGACAGGCGCGCGCCACCAGGCCCGGCTCTTTCTTTTAAAAAATATTTTTTTTTTAGTTGTAGATGGACACAATATCTTTATCTTTGTTTATTTTAGTTTTTTTAGTGTGGTGCTGAGGATGGAGCCCAGGGCCTCACGTGTGCCAGGCAGGCGCTCTGTCACTGAGCCCCAGCCCCAGATGGCCACCTCTTAAGCTGAAGGAGGGGGTCTGAGGGGACGGGAGGTGAGTGCACAAACGTGCTCCTCCTCGGGGCTTAGCCGTCCTGCTCCCTCTGCGCTGGAATCCTGGTGGCCGCAGCCAGGGGGGGACAGACCGAGGGAGGCCAGTCACGAGCAGGATCAGAGCTGGGGCCGTGGAGGGTGGGCGAGAGCGCGGCAGGGGGCAGAGGGGAAACCCGAGGCCTGCCTGTGCCCAGCGCCGCCCTTGCCCCGGCCCAGCTGGGGGGGGGGCCGCCACCCCCCCGCTCTGCTCCTGCGCCTTTGCGTTGAGGCCAGCTGCTACAACAGCCCAGGGCATGGCGCGTGGCCGTGGGCAGCCAGCCTCAGGAAAGGGCCTTGCGAGCAGTCATCAGGACGTTCCTAGAAGGGATTCCCACTTCGGGCAGGCGCTGGACTGGGTTAGTGACTTCAGTGAGCACCTATTAGGCACTTCCTGTTTGCCTGGTGCCGGGGTGCAGAGATGCAGGGGAGACAGACAATGGGGCGGTAAAGTAGGTCGACTGGAGGAGGCTCAAGGGGGAGATTCCCAGGTGGCTGTCAGCGGGGTGGGGCTCTGCAGCTGGGAAGCAGCTCCCCACATGCGGCACAGCGGGGGCTTGGGAGTATTTGTTGAACAAATGAATTCAGATCATTTTATGGTTCACTTGCTTACGCCTGCCGGTGCCTCACGCTGGGCGCATCCTCTCTTTCCATTGCACGTCCTCCCCCAGGTGTGTACACACGCACACATGCACGCACACATGCACGCGCACACACACACACTCACACTCACATGTACACATGCGCACACACGCACACACACGCACACACGCACATGCACACACACGCCCACACACGCACACACACACGCGCACACACGCACATGCACACACGCGCCCACACACGCACGCACACACACATGCACGCACGCACACGCACACACACACACACACACACACACACGCCCACACACGCACACACACGGCCAGCTGCCTGGCCTTACGCTGGGCACCTGGGAGTGCTGAGCAGGCCTGCGGCGTGGCTGGCGGATGGATGATTGGCAGGCGCCGTGGTGGAGCGTCGCCCGGTCACCTTACTGTCTGCTCCTCCCTGGGTGGGGCGGGGAGGGCTGTGTGGCTACGGGACTTGGGCCTGGACTTGACCCCTGAGGACTCAGTCTGTGGATCATCCACGAGCTGTCCCCCCGTCACCCACAGACGTCTGGGCCACCTCTAGCAAGAACAGCACATATGGCCATTGCGACACGGGTGTTCGACCTCCAAGCTGTCTGGGCGTCTTGGGGGCACCCCAGGGAGAGGGGGGAAGCGGCAGAGGGGAGCACAGGGGTGGGGGCACAGGTACTCCCGCCTCACTGCAATCCCAGCACATGGGAGCACATGGGGGTCTCCAGGAGGTGGAGACCCATCTGGGTAACGTAGTGAGATATTGTCCCCCCCATGCACCCCCCAAACTCCAAACCTAGGAAACAAACAAAAGCTGTCCAAGGGCTTTTGCACCTGCAGTCCTTATTCTGGGAGCTGGAGTCTGTGCTGCAGGTCCCCCATGTGACCACTAGATGTCAGTGTTTCTTAATGGATGGGACGCGGGAGCCGGGAAGGGAGTTCAGGTGTTCTAGGGTCAAAGTGGTGCCCGTTGCGTAGCCAGGAGCAGTGCCCCGGGAGCACAGCGGGGGCACAGGCGGGCTTCTCCTGGACAAGACGCAGCAAATCAGGTGAAAACCCACTTCTGACTCCCAGTTCCCTTACTCCGCTGCTGTCTTCAGGGCCTGTCCCTCCTGCGGTGCCCCGAAAGGGCCACAGGCAGGTGAGTGGGGGTGCCCACAGGTGAGAGGGGGATTCTGGAGGGCCACGTTTGGGAGGGGCTGGGAGGGGCTGGCGAGGGGACAGGAGGTGAGAGGAGGAGCTGGGGGCTGCAGCTGGAGCAGCCCGTCCACCCTCTTGGCGGCTCTCCCCCCCCCCCCCTCCGTTTTGCCTGGTTTTAAGAAGGAGGAGGAGGAGGAGGAGGAGAAGGAGGAGGAGGAGGAGGAGGAGGAGGAGGAGGAGGAGGAGGAGGAGGAGGAGAAGGAGGAGGAAGTGGTAGGGGAAGGAGAAGGGGGGTAGGGGACAGCCAGCCAGGCTGGGGGGACCCAGTTTCCCAGGGGAGACCCCATCCTGCCCTGAATCGAGGTGGGGCGGAGTCAGAGCCTCTGGCGCTCACCCTCCCATGCCCCTGTGCCCTCCATGCCTGGCACACAGTGCCAGGTGCACAGGGCATCCCCGGCAAATGTGCTGTCAGTGTTGGGGGGGGTCCTGGTGAATAAGGTAGAGGAGGGGGCAGTGGGTGGCCAAGAGTGGGAGACGGAGCTCCCCAAAACACCCCGGGGTAGACCCAGCGGTCCCCAGCACGAGGCAGGGATTGGCCCCTGAGCCCCCAGGACCGTGTCAGGAGGGCCCGGCGCCACTCGGGAGCTTGGAGGACCACAGCTGGACACTCACCTCCATCGTGGGGAGGGCAGGAGGACCAGGACACTCCCCTGCCTTCGCCAGAGGTAAGGAAGTTTATCTGCCTCTACGACACTTCCCCCCACCAGCCGCGGCTCCATCATTAGAGACTGATTTATTTAGGTCAAGCCATGACTCCCTCCAGGAGTTTTACATAGTTTCTTGCATGTAATAGACTATTCAGTAAATATTTGTCAACCGAGTCTCCATTAAAATGAAAATACCCCGAGGAGGGATAAACCACTTTCATTTGCTCACACTTCACTGCGAATTAGCTCATCACACTAACTAGTGCCCCGACGAGGTTTCCGAGGGGCAGGGGCTCCCGCGGACTCCTTCAGAGGAGGTGCCTGGGAGAGGGGGGAGGGGGCGTCCGGTGAGTCTCTGGGGGAGATGTGACTTGGTGGAGAGCGAGGGCCCCTGTGCTCAAGGTCAGCACAAGGTTGCCGGTGTGCCAGCCACCAGGGGATACAATGGTGTCCCTCCGATGCTGGAAACTTATGATCACCACGGTCCCTGGGATCCTGTCCCACCTCCTTGCCAGGGGAGTGAGTAGAAAGTCCTTTGAGGTCTGGCCTCCGCAGGCCTCCCAGCCTCACATCTCCATGCCCAGCTGCCTGAAGCCTCAGGGTCAAGGTCGCCTTCCCTCCACACTTCCTCCCCCCCCCCTTCCTGGACCACAGCCTGTCTCCTTTGCCTGGCTCATTCTAATGAATCATTCTACCTTAATCCAGATGCCCACCTCCTCCAGGAGGTCTTTGTGACCAGCTCCACGGTGGCAGGCCATGTCCCGTGACCCTGCAGCATTCTGTAGCTGGACTTTCCCAGAGGTTGACAAGAAGCAGAACAGGGCCGGGTGTAGCCAGTGGTGGAGCACTCGCCTAGTGTGTGGGAGGCCCTAGGTTCACTCCCCAGCACCACACACACACACACACACACACACACACAAAATAGTACTTGTACAGAGTTTTTAAAAAAGTCCAATCACTTGCCGGGCGCGGTGGTGCACGCCTGTAATCCCAGTACTTTGGGAGGCTGAGGCAGGAGGATCGCGAGTTCAAAGCCAGCCTCAGCAATGGTGAGGCACTTAGCAACTCAGTGAGACCCTGTCTCTAAATAAAATACAAAAAAGGGCTGGGGATGTGGCCCAGTGGACGAGTGCCCCTGAGTTCAATCCCTGGTACCACAAAAAAAAAAAAAAAAAAAAAAAAAAAAAAAAAAAGTCCAATCACATGGGAGGCTTCTAATAAAAAGTTACCGTTGTCTGCCTGGGTCAGCTGGGGTTCAGTCAGGGAAATGGAACCGGCACCAGTTTTATTTATTTATTTATTTTTATGGTACTGGGGATGGAACCCGGGTGCTCTACCACGTAGCTATATCCCTGGCCCTTTTAAAATCTTTTTGGTTTGAGATGAGAGTCTCACTAAGCCGCCCAGGCTTGCCTCCACCTTGCTATTCTCCTGTCTCGGCCTCCGGAGTCTCGGGGATCAGGTGTGCGCAGCCGCACCCAGGGGTACCAGTTCTTTTACCAGAAAGTGATAGATGGGCTAACCCCCCCACCCCCAGAGTTTTCCACATCCTGAGAGAAGCAACCTTGTTTCTTCCCCAGGCAGGATGTTTTCTTCCCCGACAGGATGTTTCTTCCCCGCACAGGATGTTTCTTTTCCCTGGCAGGATGTTTCTTTCCCCCGGCAAGAGCCAATAGGCTTAAAGGTCGCCCTGTTCTATGGGCAAAGAGCCAATGGCATTGGGGTTGCTCTGGTGCACCTCCCACCAGAAATCCCTATATAGGGCCCTGTTCGAGAGACTCAGACAGACACACACAGACACACACATCAGCTCATCGCTGCTGAGAGGAGGAAGCCACTCAGACACATCAGCTCAACGCTGTGGAGAGGAGGAAGCCACTGTGACAGCTCCAGACCCATTGCCTCCAGCCCGACGGCCGCTCCCAGCTGACAGCTCCAGCCTCCAGCCAGACAGCAGCTGCTTTAGCTGATAGCTCCAGAGATCCTAGCCGGTGCGACCAAGCACCCACCTTTTTTTTTTTTTTTTTTTTAAATATTTATTTATTTGCTTTAGTTGTACACAATGCGTTTATTTGTATGTGGTGCTGAGGATCGAACCCGGGCCGCGCACGCGCTAGGCAAGTGCTTTACCGCTGAGCCACAACCCCAGCCCAAGCACCCACCTTTTGTCCAGAGCTTGCACACTCCCCTCTCCCTGACTCCCCTCTCCCACCAGAGCTTGCACACTCCCCTCTCCCTGACCCCTCTCCCAGCACCTCTTCGACCTTCGACCAGAGCACCTCTTCTCCGGTTTGGCTACCAGCCACGAAGGCTGTTGAATACATCTCTTGGCTGCACGGCTGTCCCCGGTGTGATGTTTTGCCCTTCAGAAAGAACTTCATGGAGAGAACTGGCGGGAGTGGGACGGAGCTAGCAAGCGGAGACAGGAGACGCCATCGCTGGGGCTGCGGCCCCGGGAGAGGCGGGGAGGCCTGTCTCCAGGAGCTGGGCTCCGCGCTTGGCTGGCTGCGGTGGCCCCGCCGACTGCTGCTATCCTGAGGGAGAGCGTGAGGAGGCTGTGTCATAGAGGTCGGTGAGCTGCTGTGGCTGGGGGTGGGGGGTGACAGTGGCAGGGTGTGTCTGTCCCTCTTCCAGCCTTTGGCCTCTCTTCATCCTCTCATCCCGGGAACTACCGGGGCTCAGCTGGCAGAGCAGAGGTGTGACCTGTGGAGTCCCAACGCCAGCACCTCGGGACGGAGACAGGGGCTTGCGGTCGAGAGACAGGCGCTCGGCACCCGCCGCCCACCCCTTTGGGACGCGGGGTCCATCCACAAATATTCAAACTCCATCTAATTCTAGTAACAACAAGTGCGTTTTTTTTTTTTTTTTTTCTTAACCTTAGAACGTGCAATTCTATTTCATACAAAGACAATCCACGTGTTCTCAAAGGAGAGGAGACGTAAAGCCATCGTTACGTCCACGTCAGGTGACAGGTGTCCGGGGTCTTTGTCCCCATCCTGCACTGCGGCTGAGTTTCTCCGTCGCAGTTCGTTCCTTGTCTTTTGTTCAGTGGCACAAGAAGCCTAGAATGCCCAGGGTCAGTCCTGACTTCCAGCTCAGCGTGACCGTCACTGGGTCTCTGGTTCCTCCTTGGTCCCTCACACCAGCAGAGCTTAAGGTTCAAGAGGGACCAGGAGGCAGAGCTCTGTGAGTGCGGTTGGACGGGTTCCCCGGCCTGTGTGTTATTTCTGGGAGAAATAACATTCTGTAAAACAGAAACCCATCTTTGGGAAGGTTTTCGACCTGGGGTATCACGACCAAGCGTTGGGTAGGCCTTGCTCTGAGGGTCAGACCAGCTGCTCCCGGTGGGGGGGTGTGCGGGAAGACCACGGGTCTCCGAGGCACGAGCCCCTCCTTTGCTTCTGCAAAAACGAGTTCCTTGGTCAGAAAGATGGCGGTGTGGGATGTTCTCCTGGCGGGTCAGACCCTGCGGTCGTGGGAGGGAGAGCTGGCGGGAGCTTGGTAAGCAGGGAAGGCGCCTCCGTCTCCTGAAGATGTGTTGTTCGAGGGCGGGCACTCTGCTGCCCCTTTCAACGGAATCACCCTGACCTTGGTGGTTCAGCAGATCACCTGGGCGTGGCGCTGCCCGGGGGGCTCCGCGTCGGCAGCTGTAGCTGTGGGTGTCGGTACTCGGCACAGGTAAGAGGTGGGTTTCGTGGGTGCAAGTCCACGTAGGTAAGCCCACATGAAGTCTCCATCTCTGCCTCTGTGACTGGTTTGTATGTGGCCCTACTGAGTGACCACTGCGATGCCCAGGAGCAAAGCAAATGGACATCCACAAACTGTATCCACCTGTTTATGTGATTATTGAAAACCCTCTCTCCAGTGATCACCCTTGGGTGAGAATTCAGATGATACGAAAACGTCTTTGGACCCGGTGCCCACTCCATCCATCTGCCTCATTCCCAGATCTCCTCGTCTCCATCTTCCAATCTGGTCTCTCCCAGTCCTGCCATTAGCCCCTGCCCGCGAGTTAGTGTAGACCCTGACCGCTGGTCACCTCTTAGTCCAGCAGACGTGGACAACCAAAGACACGGAACTTCTGCCCATCGGGAGGAAGTACCGTGACCACTGGCTTTTGGAGACACTCCTGTTCAGGGTGGTCATGTGGTAGTCTACTTCTGGTTGGTGCCAACATATCGCGCAGAACTGTCTATAAATGGGATCAGATTTCTTTCATTTCTAGTAAGGTGATCTTACAGAACTTCCCACTGGTGTAGTTCTGTTCTGTTCTTCAGAGACAACCACTGTGGTTTTGGGCTTTGTGGGCTCCGATATTCCCTAGTATCACTTTATCTCCTTTTCTTTTCTTTTTTTTTTTTTTTTTTTAGGTACCGGGGATTGAACTCAGGGGCACTCGACCACTGGGCCACATCCCCAGCCCCTTTTTGTATTTTATTAGAGACAGGGTCTCACTGAGTTGCTAAGTGCCTTGCCATTGCTGAGGCTGGCTTTGAACTCACGATTCTCCTGCCTCAGCCTCCCAAAGTGCTGGGATTACAGGCGTGCGCCACCACGCCCGGCTATGTTCTCCTATTTTAATAATTATATTTATTTCCTCCACCGGCTACCTTAGCAATTTTGACTGATATACATGAAATACCCAGTTCTTATCCCCTTCAATGTGAATCGGTCATTCTGTGTGCTTATTCTAGAAGATAAGGACGTTTTTAAAATCTCCATTCACCTCTCCATTCCCTTTTTTCCTTCTCAATTCTGTCATTCTTATCTTTACTTTAACATTGTCAAAGTTGGTGACATTTCCATTCCGTTCTTTAACCACATTTATGCCACCCATAGATTCATTTTGAGAGTTGAAATCCGGTCAACAGCGTTTACACTGGGATGCTGGCAGGAGTATTATAGTCTGCTGTGAATCGGGTAGTGTGGAAGGATTTTCTTTCCTTCTCTCAATCTTATGTCACAACCCGTGTACAAGATTTCAAAGATTCCATACGTCAAAACCAAATAGATTATCTTTCTGTATTCTCCATCAATTGTGCAAAATTAGGCCATATTTTAGTTTGCTTCATGCTTAGATCATAATTGTTTGGTGCATGTGTTGTTCCTTGGAGCTTTTATGTGCATATTTTAATTCTTTCATTCTATTTTTTTTCTTTTTAGAAGAAAAACAATCTTCATTATCATTTCACAAATACCTTTCAATTTCTTACTAAGTCTGTCTAATGCTTAGACTCCACTGTGCTCTTCCTGAACTCTAACCAGTTGTCATCCTGGGGCCTCCTTCTCCCTGGGAGTTATGTTTTCTTTTTTTTTTTTTTTTTTTTTGTACCAGGTATCGAACTCAGGGCCACCTCCCCAGCCCTTTTTTTTGTATTTTATTTAGAGACAGGGTCTCACTGAGTTGCTAAGTGCCTCACCATGGCTGAGGCTGGCTTTGAACTCGCGATCCTCCTGCCTCAGCCTCCCAAGTGCTGGGATGACAGGCGTGCGCCACCGTGCCCGGCTGTGCATTTTCTTGAAGGCAAGTTTCCTTCTGGCTACTTTGTTCATTTTGTTAGAGCACCCCTTCCAGAGATTTCCTTCGAAAGAGTGTAGAGGAGGTGCGGTTTTTGAGTTTGGGGATATCTGAGATTTTATTTATCATTGGTAGTTTCCCTTGGAATGTCGCGGGCCCTACCCTGCTGTGTTCTGCATCAAGCACGGCTGATGAGGGACTGTGGGTGATTTCTCATTCCTTTTGTAGGAACCCCCCCTCCCCCTGACTTCTCTGAGGACTTTGAGGCTCTTCAAATTATCCCTGATGAACTAATGTCTCCTGATAGTTCTGCTTGTGGGCACTTAAAAATTATTGTACTGAGAAGTCCCTTTTAGTTTAAAGCTTCTTCCTGCCTTGGATTCAGAAAAACTTCTACTACTTTTGTTCAATGAGTTGACTTCTTTCTGTTTTTCTCTCTTCTCTCTTTTTAGAGAGCCTATTAACCAGATGTTGGACCTCCTGAATTGGTCTTCTAAATCTCTTATATTTTCCACTATTTTTGTCTTCTCTTTTTTTAACCTCATATTGTGGAGACTGCTTGATTTTATCTTAGATCCCTTCTCTATATTTTAGCACTCATATGATTTAAAATCTAGTGGCTTGTTTTCTTATTCTCTGAGGATTCCTTTTTCATTTCATCCTGTTCTCTTTTCATGGATACAGTAACCTTCCACATTTCTCTGATGATACAGTTGTATTGATTGTTCATTTTCTTTTTTAATTTAAAAATTTCTCTTTCATTTGTCAAATACCTAATGCATCCCATTTTTTTTTCTGTTTCTACTTAAGAATGAAGGAAGGAAATGGTCTGAGTCTGTTTTCTGTTTCTGTAACAAAATACCTGAGACTGGGTACTTTATAAAAACAGGTGTTTATCTAGCTCACAGTATTGGAAGCTGAAAGCCCAAGATTGCACAGCCTTATCTGTTTGGCCTCTGGTGAGGTCCTCATGGTGGATGGTGGGAACCTGTATAGAAGAGATCAAAAGGTGAGATAGGAATCCAGAGTCAGGGAGGGGCCAGATTGGCTCTTTTTGTAACCACTCACTCTCTGGGAACCAGCTGGGTTTCTGTGCAGACTACCTTAATCTTCTGAGGTTGATGTCCAAATAGCGAACACCTTGAACTAGGCCCCATATCTTAAAGGTGCTACCATCTCTCAAAGGCGCCACCCTGGGGGCTGGGGTTGTGGCTCAGTGGTAGAGCGCTCACCTAGCACGTGCGCGGCCCGGGTTCGAGCCTCAGCACCATGTACAAATAAACACATTGTGCACAACTAAAGCAAATATGTAAATATTAAAAAAAAAAAAAAAAAGGCGCCACCTTGGCGTGGCACACAAACTTCTGTGGGACACATCCCACCATACCCAAGCCAAGGCAGGGACACTTGCTCTCGGAGGCTGGTGTGGGTGTCTCGTCCTTTCCCTGGTCGGAAGTGTTGCCGACACCTCTGGTTCACGTGAGGGCTTGCTTACGATCTGGCTTTGCTTGGTGAGGCCTGGCCAGGGAGGGGGGCTGTGCAGCTGGCACGCAGAGACATACACGGCGGGCAATACGGCCTCCACCCCGGCACACCAGCAGCCACGCTCGCAGCCCCGTGGTCTACACGCGGTGTCATGGCCTGAGCCAGGAGCCCTCTCTGGTTTTTACTGAGCTGTCTCCGGCTCGCCAGGCAGGAGTGGGGTTGGAGGGTGATGAATGACAAACCTGTCTCGTAGACTTTCCATTAACCCCTGGCTTGTAGCACAGCCTCCCTGCTTCCCTCCCACCACCGGTTGTGTCTGACAACCACGAGTCCTGGTCTCTCCAGGTTCTTTATGGTGGAGACTCAGCCCTGCCTCGGGCCCAGCTGTCCTGTGGGCTCTGGTGGCCGCTTGCCCCACTGGGCTCCCCACCAACGCTCCACCACGTTTTGCCTCTGGGTATGCCTGGCACTCCCTCGCCCACTGGAGACCCTTCTTCCTTTCTACGATAATTGGCTCATTCCCCTGTCTGTCCCTTTATTTTTATATTTTGGTACCAGGGATTGAACTCAGGGGCACGCGACCACAGGGCCACATCCCCAGCCCCGCCCCCATCCTTTTTTGTAATTTTTTTTTTTTTTTTTTTTTGGTACCAGGGATTGAACTCAGGGGCACTCGACCACTGGGCCACATCCCCAGCCCTTTTTTGTATTTTATTAGAGACAGGGTCTCACTGAGTTACTAAATGCCTCGCCACGGCTGAGGCTGGCTTTGAACTCGCCATCCTCCTGCCTCAGCCTCCCAAGTGCTGGGATGACAGGCGTGCGCCACCGCGCCCGGCTGTCCCTTTATTATTTATTAGTTTATTTATTAAGTGCCAGCTATATGTCAGGTAGTTTTAGACACGGGGGATAAAAGGAGAAATTGTGGAGGGAGATGCTGAGTCTCATGGATATTATATTTTGGTGAGCAACAGACTACAAATAAATTTATAAATTAGAAAAGAGCAGGTGGTGGGGGAGCTCAGGGGCAGTGGGTATGGAGCAACTGGGACCCTCTTCAGATAGAGCAGCTGGGGAAGGCCTCCTGGAGGGGCTGATTTTCAGCCAAGAGCTGGGAGAGGAGCTGGTGCGTGCAGAGGGGCTGGAGGGCGTGGTGGGGTGCCGTGGGGGTGGGTCCAGGCAGAGGAACGGTGGGGGCCGAGGCAGGAAGGAGCTCGGTGCAGCAGAGACACAGAAGGCAGGCCGGTGTGCCCGGAGCGGCCGGGAGGGCAGCAGGCTGTGCAGGGGCCCTGGAGAGGCAGGCGGCGGCCAGATGCCGGGACCTCGCAGGTCAGGGCCAGGAGCTGGCACGGCATTCCGTTTTCATCAGGAAGTAGCCTGAGCTGATTTTATAGATGTGGACGCCTCACTCGGCGGCTGCACGGGGAGTGGATGGTGCGGCGCAGTGGAGAGAGCCAGGCAGGCAGGCAGGAGCCAGCTGGGGGCGCGGGCAGCTTGGCCGGGCGGAGATGGATGGCGAGAGGTGGATGAACCCAGCCCGTGATGGATGAGCCAAGCGCTGATGGATGGATCGGAAGCAGGGAATCGGGCAAAGGCAGGGATCTAGGTCAGCTCCTGCCTGTGTTGGCCGAGTGCCATGCCATGCCATTCAGTGCTGTTTTGAGGACTGAGGACTATGTCCCCATCACAGGCGTCCAGGTACGACACAGGGAGCCCCTTTTTGTGCGTGCCTGGAAAGCCAGGGTGGAGGGGACTGAAGTCGCTCTCTCGAGTGCGAGGTTGTGGAGGCACACACAGGAGTCTGGAGACCTGGGGAGAGGCCAGGGCTGGGTGGAGGCCGAGGACCGTGGGCGGGAGATGACGTGCAAGGTCACGGGAGTGGGCGAGGCCTTTGGCGTTCCAGTGGGTAGGAGAGAGGTCACGGCGAGGACCGAGCCCCTGGGCACCCCAGTGTTGGGGGCCAAGGAGAGCCCGTGGAGGAGCCAGGGGAAGACAGGCCTGTAGATTTGGAGAAGCTGGGATCACAACGACCAAGAGAAGAAGGCATTTCCAGAAGGACAAAGGGGTCAAATACATCGAGTGCTGCCGGGAAGTCAGGTAAGGACAGAGTCCCCTGTCTGTCCGCCACGGGGAGAGGCGCGGGAGCGTGGAGGAGTGTGGCGTCGGAGGCGTGGTCCACACGGGCAGTGGGCAGAGGTCAGGATGTGGTGAGGGGGACAGCTCTCAGGACATTTTGCTGGAGGAGCCAATGGCAGTGCCAGCCTTGGGCTGTGAGCTCCTCGGAGGCTGGTCCCTCGCGGGCTGAGTTCTCTGCGTCTTCACCTGTTGGCTGCCTGCCCAGCCACGCCCCCACCAGGTAGGGCTTGGGTCATCGGGTCAGCACATCCCAACCCACAGCCTCGCCAGGCTGATCCGAATCTAGTAGAGTCCCTCAGACGTCCCCCCTTAGCCCGCTGATGACCTGCCGTGTCACCTGACCCGCGCTGGCCCAGATGCCTCCTGGGAACTTGGAACTGGGCGTGGGTTGGAGGAGAGCCGGGCCTGGATCTCTCCCCTGGAAGCCTGACCTTTCTCTCCTTCTGTGTGCAGGAACCAGGGCCTCGTCCACCTAGCAAGTGCTCCCCACGGAGCGACACCCCCAGCCCAGGGAGCCGCATCTCAGCGCGCAGACCCGGAGCTCCTAGTGTGGGGCTGTCCCCGGCCCGGCTGGCAAGCAGAAGGAGCTCGTTTGAGGCCACAGAGCAGGAGAGAAATGAGCCCTGTCCTCTTCTCCCTCGGACCGTGTGCACCTGCCGTCCGTGCACCAGGAGAGCAAACGCCTCTCTTCGTTTTAAATTAGCTTGTGTGTGTTTCCGTTACTCTTGACCAGGAGTCCTAATGAGTTCTGTGTTATTATCTCATTTTTCCCGATGATGGAGCGGGCTTTGGAGGTGAGGACCCGGCCTGCCCGCGGCCACCCGGCTGCTGCTGGGGGTGGGTCTTGGAGAGAAGCCAGGTGTGGGGGCTGCAGTGCTGCCGTGTCCCCCTCTGCTCATCCCCGAGTCCTTCTCTGCACATCCTGGGGACAGTGATTTCTTCTTTGTGTGACCCCTGCGGTTTGGATTCACATATATCTCGGAGCTCTTGTGACAGCCCCAATTGCAAACCCGGCCTCGTCACCCCTGAAGTGTGCTTGAATTTCTCAGACCTTTGTCCCGAACGGGCTCAGAAAATATGGTCCCCATTACTGCACCGCCTGCCTTTGCCGCTCCACTCGTCACTGTCTCGTTAAGAGGGAAGAAAGGCGCAGAGGCATGGGGAGGGTGTGACGAGGGGTGGGAGAGGGACGGGCAGGCACAAAGGCCGGAGGAAACCAGGTCAGGAAAGAAAAAGGAAGAGAAGACAGGCGGGGAGAAGGCAAGACGCTAGAGACGCCACCGAAAGGACACAGGCAGCTCAAAGACGCTGGTCCCGGGGCTTCTCTGGACTGCCCGCGCTGGCTCCCGGTTCCCTCAGGGGCTCCCAGGCCTCTGGCCCTGCCCAAGCCCCTGCTCAGCTGACCCTTGCCACTCCCTGCTGGCAGGCTGCTCAGACTCCAGCCCGACTGCTCTTGGTCTCTCGGACACAACAAGCGCTCTGCCCCTGGCCCCGGCCCCTGCTCCCGCTGCACCTGCTGCACCTGCTGCACCTGCCACACCTGCTGCACCTGTTGCTCCCACTGCACCTGCTGCACTTCTACACCTGCTGCACCTGTTGCTCCCACTGCACCTGCTGCACTGTTGCACTGCTGCACCTGCTACACCTGCTGCACCTGCTGCACTGCTGCACTGCTGCACTGCTACACCTGCTGCACTGCTGCACCTGCTGCACCTGCTACACCTGCTACACCTGCTGCACCTGCTACACCCGCTGCATTGCTGCACCTGCTACACCTGCTGCACCTGCTACACCTGCTGTACTGCTGCACCTGCTACACCTGCTACACCTGCTGCACTGCTACACCCGCTGCATTGCTGCACCTGCTACACCTGCTGCACCTGCTACACCTGCTGTACTGCTGCACCTGCTACACCTGCTGCACTGCTGCACTGCTGCACTGCTGCACCTGCTACACCTGCTGCACTGTTGCACCTGCTGCACCTGCTACACCTGCTGCACTGCTGCACCTGCTACACCTGCTGCACCTGCTACACCCGCTGCACTGCTGCACCTGCTACACCTGCTGCACTGCTGCACTGCTGCACCTGCTGCACCTGCTACACCTGCTACAAAAAACACCTGCTGCACTGCTGCACCTGCTACACGCTGCACCTGCCTACACCTGCTTGCTGCACCTGCTGACACCTGCTCGCACTGCTGCAACCTGCTACACCTGCTGCACTGCTGCACTGCTGCACCGCTACACCTGCTGCACCTGCTACACCTGCTGCACTGCTGCACTGCTGCACCTGCTGCACCTGCTACAACCCCCGCTGCACTGCTGCACCTGCTACACCTGCTGCACCTGCTACACCTGCTGTACTGCTGCACCTGCTACACCTGCTGCACTGCTGCACTGCTGCACCTGCTACACCTGCTGCACCTGCTGCACCTGCTACACCTGCTGCACTGCTGCACCTGCTACACCTGCTGCACTGCTGCACCTGCTATACCTCCTGCACCTGCTGCACTGCTGCACCGCTGCACCTGCTGCTCCTGCTATACCTGCTGCTCCTGTTGCTCCTGCTGCACCGCTGCACTGCTGCACTGCTGCCTGGGTGTCCCTCATTCCCTGCGGCTCTGTTCAGCCGCACCTTTCTCAGGAGGCCTCTGCCTGCTCTGGGGTTCTTCCCACAGCAGATCCCGAGAAGGGCGCTGGTCTATTTGGGAATGTGACTTTTGGGGGGGGGGGAGCAAAGGAGGAAGGAAGGAAGAGGGGGCGTGAGGGGAGGGTCGGCCCTAGCCACAGGAGGACGGTGCTGGGCCAGGGACCCCACGGTGTCCTGCTCACCCAGCCGAGCGGGTCGGGGGGCCCTCACTCACCAGCTCCTGTCCCCGGTGGTCGGCTGGACAGAAGCCTCGGGACAGTAGTGTCCGCTCTTCGGGGCTGTTTGGCAGCGAGGGCCCCAGTGTTCCTCTCCACGGTGACAGAGGAGCAAGGGGTCGCTGTCGGGCTGAGCGAGGCCCTGCCTTGGGGCGCCTGCTGGAAGCTATGGGTGCGGCACATCATGGGGCGGGGCAGGGCCAAGGTGGCACCTGGGGGACCCCCGTCTCCAGGGGTCCCTGTGGCCGTCCACTAGCTCAGTGCCTCATTCGCCCCCACCCAGCACGTTACACGACTCGTGGTGGTTTTACGTCCATTTGCTTATTTTATTTTAAAAATATTTTTCAGCTGTAGATGGACACGATATCTTTATTTTATTTCTTCATTTTTATGCGGTGCTGAGGACCGAACCCAGGGCCTCACGAATGCGAGGCGAGCGCTCCGCCGCTGAGCCGCCACCCCAGCCCTCGTTTGCTTATTTTAAACTCGCCTGCCCACTCCCCGTCTCTCAGAAGATGGCTTGGCTGCCCGTGGGGAACGGCCTCAGGTGGGGAGGTGGCCTGGAGGGGCCAGCGAGGGGCCGCTGCAGGAGTCCCAGACAGGAGGTGGGACGGGGCTGTTGGTGGCGGCGGGAGGAGCCAGATTTGGACGATCCTGGAATCCAGTTGTGGGACTTGCCGAGGATTCGATGCGTGGCGTGAAGGAGAGAGGGATCCAGGGAGACGGAGGGGGCGGTGGACACGGGGTTTGCTTGGCTGCTGGTCCCCAGACGGGCCGAGAGCTTCGCAGAGAGGCCGTGCTCACGGGTGACCCCGGGTCTTGGCACAGGACAGGGTCTCGGTCCGTATTTGTTGAGTGAATGAATGAATGAAAGAAGACAGGCACTGAGGAAAGAGGGCGAATGAGCAAGACCGCAAGGCAGGGGCCCACCAGGGAGCACCTGGGACCGTGGTGGCTCTGTCTGGTGGGGGCCACATCTGGGGTTGGGCCTCCACCACGCCAGGCATAGTAGCTTGAGGTCTCTTTACCTTTGAGCACACAGAGACAGGCATGTTTTCAACTTGGGAATGGCTGTGCGAGTCTCTCTGATCAACACGATCTGAGCGTATATTGCACATCTGGGTGGCAACTTGAAGAGCTAGCCAGTGATTTGCTAGTGTCCTCCCACTGTTGGGGGAGCCCAGGTAGAGATGAAGCCTTGTCACCTGGGGCTCCTGCAGGACCTCGATGAGCAGAACCCCTGCCAATCCGTGTTGCCCGCGCAGCGTGAGTGGGAGACAGACTCTCACCTGCGCTCAGCGACTGGGATATTGGAGGTATTTGTTACTGCGGCCGATCGATTCCATCCTGACTAATACACTGGAGAAGCTGTCCGGCTGAGGCTTCCGTTAATATTATGGTGACAATAATTTAATTTCAGTGCCTGCTGTCCTATCCTTCTCCTGATCCAACGCTCACCACTTTGTCCCCAGCAACGGCTGCCCCTTCCCTCCCTGAAAATGAGGTTTCCAAGGCCCAGTCGAAGGGGGCCATTATCAGCTTTGCTCAGGCCCCGAGGCCCTGTCGAGTCTGTGTGTAACGTGTGAAGACTCTCCAGGCGGCCCGCCCAGGTGGAAGCAGACGGCCCTGGAACACCTGGCACCCTCTAGGCTGCTGCTGGGCCCTCTCACCCAGCTTTGAGCTCCGGGGGAGGCTACGAGAGGAGAGGCCATGAGAGGAAAGGCTCCGATCTCGTCCCTTGAAGAGCAGCTGAGTGCTATGGGCAAAGGTGCTCGTGACCTTCAGTCCGGTGGCCAAGCTAAAGCTATGGAATGAGGGACCTTCGGAGCTGGTCCCAGGTACTGTGGTCCCAAGAGGGGGAATGACAGATACCCTGTCTTCCATGTCCTCATGGCCCGTTAGAGACAGGATACCAGCCCCGGGCCAAAGGCTGGGGACCTGAAGCAGCTTGTCCACAAGCCCAGCTGGAGGGTGCGTGGGGACTCAGGGGTTCTGGGCAGGCAGAGAGGCGACCTGGGAGGGCGGCATATGCCAAGAAGGCCTCTGGAGGCTGCGCTCCAGGACAGCCTGTTTTTTTCTTGCTTACGTGGGCTCAGCTTCCCCTGGTGACAAGCTCCTTGATGCAGGGGAAAGCCATCGGCTTTGACATGGTCCGAAAATACCCAGTGCAGCCACTTGGGGCTGTTATCCATGAGTCGAGTCAGATTGAACGCAGCCACGCTCAGAGAGGGGCCCGCGATGATGGGCCGAGAAGCAGGTGTTGGAAGGAGCCAGGGAGGCTCAGGAGGGAGGAGGTTCCGAGGGGACTGTCAGCCTCAGACACGCACACGCCATCTGTCACGGGAGAATGGCGGTGCAGAAAACCTGGCTCGGCACTGGCAGATCTCAGCTCAGAGCAGGAAGGAAACTGGCCTCCCTGGTGGGCTGGGTCACCCCCCTGCTTCTCCACGCCCTCCTCCTGTCACGTGACCCTGTGGCGCGTATTCTCCTACACGGCGCTCAGTGTCACCATGGCCGCAGGACTTGCAGTGGCATTTTGGCACGTGTGACACAAGCAGAGGCCTCTCCTGTCCCCGCATGGTTTGGTTTGCCCTTCTGGGTTTTCCTGTCAGACGGAAGCTCAGGTAGACTCTGGTCCAAGGAGAATGAACGCACACACAGAGCACCGAACCCAGGTACAGCCAAACGCCACCGAGCCTCAGCCAGAAGCAGAGCCACTTGAGCCACCCCCGAAGGCCTAAGAGCAAGAAGGGACAATGCTTGTTATTTTAAGCCACTGAGCTATGGGGTGCTTTGTTACACAGCATTATCGCTGCAGTAGCTAGCTAATGCATCATCACCGAAGGGGATCAGCCTCTGCTTCAGACCACCGGGCTGGACATTACAAAGGGAATTCCAGCGTTGGGTGGGTGTGAGGACAAGGACATTCTTAAGGCCTCTTTCAGCCTCTCAGCCCTATGGCTTCACGTTCTGGAGGGAGCTGTGGCTGACTGCTTACTGGAGGCTTGCACTCAGAGTCCTAGGGAGGATCGAGACACAAATCACGTTTTCAGCTTCCCACAGACCCGTCTGCACCTCCCCCCCTCAGCCGGTCGGGGTCCAGTTGGGGATACGTAAACCACTCTAGATGTTGAAGCAGAGGGAATTTTTTTTTTGTGTGTGTGGTACCGGGGATTGAACTCAGGGGCACTCGACCACTGGGCCACATCCCCAGCCCTTTTTTGTATTTTATTAGAGACAGGGTCTCACTGAGTTGCTAAGTGCCTCGCCATTGCTGAGGCTGGCTTTGAACCGCGATCCTCCTGCCTCAGCCTCCCAAGTGCTGGGATTACAGGCGTGCACCACCGCGCCCGGCTGAAGCAGAGGGAATTTTAATAGGAATTTGCTTGCACAGGTGATCGAAGAACCGAGAAGCCAGCCAAGGGCTGGGGAAGTAACCCAGGGCTTGCGGAGGCAGGCAGCGTGACTATTTGTGGGAGGGAAGGACAAGGGCTAGAGCTGGTGTCCTTCCACCCCAGGGACTGGGGTGACCCAGGGGTGGCTGACCTACCAGGAGATGGAGACTTAGAAGAGACGCAGCTGCTTCCAAGGCTCTGCTTGGCAGAGAGGGGGAGACACCTTGGCTCCTCTCTTCCTCCCGCCCTCCAATCTGCTGCCCATGTCCCCCTTGGGCCAAGTCCAGCTGCCACCGGAGCCTGGGAGTTGCCAGGATCAAGCCGCCCTGTGATACAGGGAAGGGCAGGTGAATTGTTCTGTTTTCCATTACTATAACAAAATACCTGAGGCTGGATAACTTTATTTAAAAAATGGTTATTGAGCTCTCAGTTTTGGAGGTTCAAGGGCATGGGGCTGGCATTGGCTCCTCTTGGCTGTGTCGCATCATGGTGGGAGCGCACGTGTAAGGAAGAGATCACGACATTTTGTTTCTTGAGACAGGGTCTCACTGTGCTGCCCAGGCTGGTCTCAAGCTTCTGGGCTCAAGGTTCCTCCTGTCTCAGCCTCCCAAGTAGCAGGGACCACTGGGGTGTGTCACTGCACCTGGCTGCTGTCCTTTCAAGTTTACTGTATCTATTCTCTCCCTCTCTCACTGGGTTCCAGGAGGCCCCTGGCTTTTCTGCAATGTCTAGGACCCCGAGCATCTTTCTCACCCCAGGGCCTTTGCACATGTGGCTCCCTCACTTTCGATGCCTACTAACCAGCTCTCTGTCATCCTCGGGTCTCAGCTGACGTGCCACCTCTTCAGAAACGCCTTCGCTGACCACCCTTGAGTGTCCTCTGGGGTTGCCTGCTGTCTCATCACCATTTAAGCTTCCTCACGGCTCTGTGACGTTGCTGTGGTTCACGGCTGGTCCGCTGTTTCTCAGACTGGAACATACTGCTGTGTCACCTGCTTCTCCCTGCAGGGCTGCTACCCAGGTGGCCTTCAACAAATACCGTTCAATAAAAGATTCAATGAACAGAGAGGGGGATGGGAGGGACCAGGTGGCCCAGCCACACTCAGCCCGAGGGTGGGGAAGTCACGGTTGGCATGTCCGTGGGTGGCCAGGGGTGGGTGGCCTGATCGCTGGATGGAAGGGCAGTGAGGAGTGCCAGCCCGGGTCCCTCTGTCACACCCCCAAGAAGGCCTGAGCTGGTGGGGCTGGAAGGTGCTAAATAAAGCCCCAACCTCATTGTCTGGGGTCTCCTGATTACCAGGTACTCAGGCTGCTGTTACTCAGCAGTGATGAGAGCCGTAATTGCAGCCGTTTCTCGGGGTTATTTTTTTCCCCCTGGAAGATAAAGCGATACCTGTAATTTCCCAGAAGATGCACTCCAGGCTACCGTCCCCAGGCAGGGGCGCGGCCGCCCACTCCCCCCAGGCGTGGGGGCTCTTCCTCCCCTGCTCGGCCAGGAGGTGACAGTGGCGGGGTTAGAGCTTCTGTGTCCCCGGTCTAGATCCTGCCACCGACCTGCTGGATGACCTGGGGCTCGGTGTGCCCCCCTGGAGGATGGCGGCTGCGTCAGGTGCTTGGGGACGCAGGGTGGAGGGGCTCCAACCCCGGTGGAGTGCCCAGACCCGGAAGGAGGAGCTTTCTGGAGCTTGGTCCAAGCAAGTAGTGGGGAGAGTCCGGGCCTGGGAGCGGGCTCA